>JAJMSH010000008.1:0-332399 GCA_030558315.1 Kodamaea suecica | reverse complement strand
CACTAACAACCATTCACTAACAACCATACACTAACAACCATACACTAACAACCATTCACTAACAACCATACACTAACAACCATACACTAACAACCATACACTAACAGCCATACACTTACAACCAATCACTTACAACCATACCAACCGCTTCCTGCTTGATTACGTCACAAGTACTCCCAATTTCATTCAGAATCAAAATCAAAGGATAGTTCAAGGTAGCACCCTTTGAATGCGCGATTTTTCAGTATAAGCTCGATGAGGTTTTGATAATCTCAGACAGTGGGGTACATTTTGCGGCAATTATTCTCGAAGATCTGATTTGACAGGACATGAACATCCTAATATAGGCAATAGCCTGCTTGGTAGGTTGCATTGCTTCACTGGGACCAATAGAGTCTTCAGATGAAGGTATTCGTGTATTCTCTCAGATTGGAAGAAGTGCAGTGACGACATCGAGCAAACAAGGCACAGCCACCGAGTGAAGATGGTCTTCTAGATAGGAGAAGACTGGCAAGATGCGCATGAACGCAACACTAATGTTTTGCATTTACAATTTGCCATTCGAGTATTAATCAATTTCCTGACTTCAACTGGTAAAATTGTCTTGAGGCATTTTCATAGAGGAAGTCAGGTGCAGATAGGAAATGTTTGTTTCTAATCTGTTTGACCATGGGGATACGATATTCAACAATGTCAACAAGAACAACAATTATAGACCTCCACTCTCGTTGGTGGTCCGCCATACGTTGTACTCTCTATCAGCTCCACCAGTACACTTCCAGTTTTTTGCAACCACTCGACAATATTCAGTGCACACGTGTAAAACCATCTGAGATCTTGCGAAGACCCCATACCAGGCCCCAGCAAAGTATTTTCTGTATTGTGGACAGTAGGAACGGTGCAAGAATGCAAGAACGCATAAAATCTTGATCCAGGTCACCAGGATCTGAACTTCAATCAAACAATAAGGGGGTAATATTAAACCCTCAGAGTTTTCATTGGACTCTGCTGTACCCTAATGTATTTAGTTTCACTTCAAAGCGGCGCAGGAGTTAACATAACCCTATTCAACTTGCATATATACGACTTGGGTGCCTTTGTACGCTCTGTGTCCTTCTCTTTCTGTCTCATGAAAAGAAAGCGCATTGGGTGCAAATTTTGAGTGTGCGGCATATACTCTCTGGCACGAATGGCATGCAATAGCTGATAGTGCTGCTGAGCCTCTTCAGCCGTCAACAGCAAGAAAGGGGTATCCATACGTAATCTAATGCACATCTAGCACACTAATTTGGCCAGATGAAATTGTCTTAGCTTGCCATTATTGCCTTATTCCAACTCTTGTTGGAGACCAAATCGAATTTTGCACTTTCCCGTACGACAGAAGCACTACTGGCAACCTTGGATAGTCCTTTGTAAAGACTTCAGCATGAAATCATATAAATACCTGTTCATATCCTCATGCTTTTATACTCCTAAAACATATCCAAATCATTCAATTAAAACAAATCCTTCTTCTAGATCCAAGAGATGCCTGCCATCAGCTTGAAAGATACGCTTCTGGAGCCCGTCATTAACGACGCAACTTCCTCCATCAATACTACTGTCTATTACACTCCAGATCATGCTGAAGTCCAAAGTGGAGACGCAGATTCCAACTCCCCAGGTGTCTATGCTCGTGGCCGTAGTCGCGGTCGCTCTGAAGATGATGAAGAAGCATCTGTTGGTTCATCAACTGATATTTCGCAAGCTCAAAAGAAGCAGAGTTGGAAGACCATTCTTACACTTTCATTCACTTCTCTAGGTGCAATCTATGGTGATATTGGGACGTCTCCTCTTTATGTTCTCAACTCAATCAAGTATAAAAACAATCCTCCCAGCAAGTCAGACCTATACGGCGGTGTCTCCATTATCTTTTACTTGTTCACCATTATTGTCATCTTCAAGTACATTTGTATTGTGCTATTCCTTGGCCCTAATAATGGGGAAGGTGGACAAGTTGCAATCTATGCCAAGATCGCTCGACACTTGAAATTGGGTCCTAAGGGTGTTCGTATCCCAGGTGCTCCTGAAATATCTGACATGGAGTTGGTCTCAAGACAAGATACTACCAGCTCCTTCAAGTCAAATCCTTCAAACACAATGAAAAGAATTGATGAATTTAAAAACAATCCTACCTTGTTGAAGATCGTCCAAAGATTTATCTTGGTTTGCTGTTTCATTGGGTGTTCCTTGGTTATTTCAGATGGGTTATTGACTCCTACAACTTCTGTCTTGAGTGCCATTGGTGGTATTCAAATCGCAAAACCAAGTTTCTCTAATGTCTTAGCTGTTTCTGAAGTGATATTGATTGCTCTTTTCATCATCCAACAGTTTGGTTCTCACAAGGTTTCTTTCACATTTGCTCCAATTATCTTTATCTGGCTTATAGGATTATTCATTTGTGGTGTTTATAACATCGTGAAGTACCATCCAGGTATTTTCAGAGCATTATCTCCATATTATGCAGTGGAATTGTTGAGCTCTGAGGGAATTGATGTATTCAGTGGTGCTATGTTGGCGATTACTGGTGTTGAGGCTATGTTTGCTGATATCGGTCACTTCGGCAGGTTGCCAATTCAGTTGACTTTGACTTGCTTTGTATACCCTTGTTTGGTAATCTGTTACTTGGGTCAAGCTGCTTATATTGTGGAATTCCCCGAAGCCTTCGCAAGTCCATTCTTCCTTTCTTTGCCAGGTGGCACAGGTAGTGCTCCATATTGGATAATGTTTTTACTTTCGACGTTGGCAACTATCATTGCTAGTCAAGCCTTGATTCTCTCAGTGTTCAGCATTGTCTCACAATTGATAAACTTGGATTGTTTCCCCAATGTCAAGGTTGTTCACGTTTCCAAAGAATATATCGGTAAGGTTTACATTCCCACGGTCAACTGGTTACTCATGATTGGGGTATGTGCCACAACTGCAGGTTTCAAGAACTCAAATAATGTTACTGCAGCGTATGGTTTGGGTATTACCTTAGATCTCTTCGTCACTTCGTTGTTGATAACCCTTTGCATTATCTATGTTTACAAATTTCACATAATATGGGCAGTGTTATATGTGGTGATATTTATGCCCTTAGAGATATTGTTAATCGTCTCGAACATGAAGAAGGTCACACATGGTGCTTGGTTCCCTCTTATGATGGCAGGAATTACCTTTATTTTCTTCATCACCTGGCGTTGGGCTAGATCCAGAAAGGTCAATTATGAGTACAGAACTAGAGTTAAGATTGAATCAGTCTTCCCCAGATTCCAAAGGAGCCCAATCTCAGTGGATTTAAACGAAGCAACGAGACAAATGGATGCCACTCCTGCTCGCGAACAACGTAGCGATAAGGGCATTGACGTTGATGACACACTCGAAGTGAACACCAAATTCGGTGTAGCCAAGTTAACTACCCACGAAGGAATTGCTATCATGTATAACGATGCTTCGATGCAGAATTTGAATTCACCAAATACGTTACCACAGGTGTACGAGAAAATCATCCGTTCGTTTGCTTCGATTCCATCTGTGTTCATCTTTTGCTCGACTAGAACACTAGCAATTCCAAAAGTTCCTACTGAAGAAAGAGTGCTAATTGCTGCAATGAAGATCCCAGGACATTACAGATGCATCATCAGATTTGGTTTCATGGATGAAATGATAATTGACAAGAACTTGAGCAACTATATTATTAATTCCATCCCAGAAGTTGAGCTGCTAGTTCAACGGTACAATGGTGATACATCAAAGGTTTGCGAGGACATCATCGCCAATTTGAATACCAACTTATCGAGCATCCCAATTGTGCACATCTTCGAGAATAACTTGGTACGGTGCCATGATTATTCCTCAGCAGAGCGTGCCACCAAGAATCCTTTCATCAAGATCCACAGGCTTATCAGAATGATCTTGATCAATCATTTCTTTAGTCCTTTGACTTCAATCACTAGACATTACGGGGACTTCTTAAAACTAGAAGAGGAGGATGAACTCGAGAAGACCTTGTTCATCGGTGGTGTATCCAGAATATAGCTTAGTTCTTAATAACAGGAATATATTATCTTTTTCAATTGTATGGCGTAAGAAGGAGATCTATTCGAGTAATCTCGAATTCAAATTTCACTTAATTTTTTGATATGGCATTTATTTTCTTATATAATTCATTCATTACGATGTAAAGGAATGAATGGTTTCTAAGCCCATTCTGGTTTCTTGTTATATTCACTTCCATTGCCTCTGTGTTCGTTATTTCCCTTTTGCTCATTATTTCCTCTAGAATCACTATTGTTGTTCCCAAAGTCGGCATTGCCGTAGTTGCCCCTGCCACCTCTACCACCTCTCCAATTATTGTTATTGTTCCCTCTTCCGCCTCTCCAGTTTCCACGACCTCTGCCTCCTCTACCCCCTCTGCCTCCTCTCGGACGAGTGCCACCAATAGACTCTTCGCCAAAGGTGTCCATGTTAAGCGACTTTTCCTCGGACCATCTCAAAGAACTACGTTCTTGAGTAGATGAAGAAATCGTGTCAAAGAAAGATGAGGATTTATTGTAGCCTGCAGCTTCAGTGTCATGATCAGCTTGGTCATCGCGGGAGAATCTCGCGTTGGCAGTTTCAAAGTCAAAGGCAACCTCTGGAACACCAGCAACCGTTACAGGATTTCTACTTTTGTTTCTATCTTGTGGTTGTGATTGGGGTTGAGGTTGAGATACCAGTTGCGAAGGGGAAGCATCGGGTTGCTTAGAAGAACTCTCTGGAACCCTTGCTGGAGCAACAGGTTGTGGTTGAGCTTGAGTCTCAGTCCTAGTTGGAGCAACCTTGTTAGTCGGAGACGCCTTCTGTTGATATTCAGCTGCTGCTGCTGCTACTGCACTGTTCTTGTATACTTCAGGTAGGAACTGTTCAATTGGGGTGTCCAACACAGATAAGTCCTTTACGAAAGAAGCTCCAAATTCTTGTATCTCAGCAACTTGTTCGCTTGGGCCAACTTCTCCTGCTGGGTTACCAGCCTGAGTCAGTCTACCTTCAGTACCAAGTGATCTAACCCACCTCAAGGTAACAGTGGCTTTATCAGCATCAATGTTATCCAATAATCCAACGAAACGATGGCCAGTGGTGCCGATCAACGAAATGGTTTTGCCAATATACTGTGACATATTTGCCTTTGCTCTACTTGTTGTTCCTTGGCCAAATGAGTGGAGATACAAATACAAATATGAATTTATATGAAATAAATTGGGATAAATGTAAACGCGAAATAGATAGTAAGTATCTAGATGGAAAGATTGAAACTGAAGTGCCTTTGCAAGTAAGTGGTTCACATTTTGGAAACGCAACTTGAAATTTTTTGGCCATAGTTATTGTTTTTCGTACACCTGCACGACCTATTAGACTTCTTGCTGAATAGTGAAGTTGAACAGTATACGAAACGGTTGGGGACATGAGTGTGCTAGCAACATAGGGGGGGTTCTCTGAGAATAATAAAAGGATTACTTTGGGGGTATTCCCCGTTATAAGTAGCTTGCATTGAGTTTTATGCTACTTTGAGTTTGAGATTATTTGTTTTCTACTAAAATTTGCAGCTAATATGAAGAATGTGCTGAATTTTAGAAACATATGACCTTTGGATCCCAGGACTCTAACTATTTTATCAAATACGATTTTGTTCATCATTTGTGACTACATTCACACACATTTAATGGAACCAAAGAGTTTTGGTGCTAGACGAATGTAGTAGGCACCTGTCTATGTCTACGCCATACAAATTCATACAGCGACACCAGAACGACATTTAAGCGACATCTAGCTGATATTTGAATAGCATGAAAAAAACATCACTGTTATCATCAACGATCACACTGAGAAGCCTGAACAACCATGTCAGAAGAGCCAGCATTAAGAGACGAAAGGGAGCCTGAGATCGACGACGTTGCCCCAGAAATTGAAGAACAAGAAGTTGAAGCTGAAGCCGAATTAGAGGCTGATCAAGAAGAATATGAAGAACCAGACGCAGAAATAGAACATGAACAGTCTGAGGGTGATGATTATAACGATGATGACGACGGCAATGTATACTCCATTAAAGCACATAAACTAGGCGACTCTGAGAGAGGTGATGCCCGAAAGGAAGTGACGCAGAAGAAAAATGTAAGGAAATCAAAGACTAAGAGACCGGACGTCAATGATATCTTTGGCAAAGACCACGCTGCTAATCAACCAACATATGCTGAACCGACTTATGATGATGATTTTAACAATGATAACCAGTACAATGAGAGACAAGATGCTATTGATAAATATACTAATGAGGATCCCTTGAGTAGGAAAAGAAGATTGTTAGAGGAGAAGATGGATCAAGCAGTCAAGGTTAAGACAGTAAGACGTAAAAAGGATGAAGATGATATTGAAAGGATGCAAGATGACAAAATTGATTACTTAAAGGATCAAATGATTAAAGCAGCTAACTTAGATGTCGAAAAGAACTCACAAGGACAAATTGCCACTGAAAAGTTGAAGTTATTAAACCAAGTATCAGGAATAATGTCAAGAGCCGATTTGGCTATATCCATTTTAGACAACAATTTATTGGAGGCAGTAAGATTGTGGTTAGAACCATTACCAGATGCTTCAATGCCAGCATACCAGATCCAAAAGCTGTTGATATTTTCATTGGAAGCTTTGCCCATCAAGACTGATCACTTGGTTGCAAGCGGAATAGGTAAAGTACTTGTATTTTACCAAAGATCCAAGAGAACCGAACCTAGTTTGAAAAAGGTCGTTGATAGGTTAATTGGAGACTGGACCAGACCTATCTTAAACAAATCTGATTCCTATAAGGATCGTTCGATCCAATTCAACGATTACAACAAATCCAAGTTTTCTAATAAATTGGCATCAGCACGTCTTAATAGGCCCAAGGAAGCTAAGACTTTATATGAACAAAATGCGGCCAGAAGGAATAGGGCAGCCATTCCAAGTGCGAGAACAGCAGCATACAAGATTGCTCCTAGGGTTGATCCAAGTTTAATCAAGAGACAACAAACAAGAAACCTTGGTAATAGCGATGAAAGATTCAAGAGATTGAATTCAACCTTGACTACAATGTCTGCAAAGAAAAAGACAGTTAGAAAGGGAGGACCTTCTATTGAAGGTAGAAACTTGGCTTTGTAGTGCTAATTTTATATAGTATGTTAATTTTATTAAACGATCGAATTGATTATACACATCCAATGATTAAATATTAACTAAGTTACATGGTCTATTCATTACCAACTTCACAACTTTTTAAAATCTTATAGAACCTTTATTAGTTATATATATGAAAAAGGGAAGTAGTTATATGAAGCAATTTGTGAATACAAAAAGGCATTTATGATCTTGGCTTTTCCTTCTTTTCCTTCCATAAGGCCAATAAGGAGACACCGGAAACCTTGACAACCTTGAATCTGACACCTGGAATATCACCCTTAGCCTTACCTCTTCTACCGAAACCGGCTAAGAGGACTTCGTCGTTTTCATCGACGAAGTTTAAACAACCATCATTTGGAACGAAAGCAGTAACCTTCTTACCGTTCTTGATTAATTGGACTCTGACACACTTTCTGATAGCAGAGTTAGGTTGCTTGGATTCAACACCAATCTTTTCCAACACAATACCCTTGGCGTGGGAAGAACCACCAAATGGAGACGACTTGAAAGCTGTTCCTAATAATCTTGCCTTATAAGATTGATCGGCCCATCTGTTATCACGACGGTGAACTCTTAATTTTCTGGCCGCGTTAAGACCTCTTGGTTTACCTTTACCCATGATTAGTTATTCTTTGGTGATTAATAGCAAGATTCTGTCTGAAAAGAATGTTAATAAACTATTTCATTAAAAAAAATTCCACCTTGACATTGGGAAAATTCTCATTGAAAGTTTTTCAGCCTTCGTTATGTGGAAATCGGAGAGCGCCCTAAGTGCAATAGTTAATAATTATATTTTTGATTACATAATTATGTCATGTGAGAGTGTGAATTGTGCAGGAAGGAATGTATTTAATGTTATCATGTGATTTGTGGAATTTTAGGGCTTCAACTATTTTGGTAGTGGAGAGTGGTTAATGGGGGAGATAGAGGTGATAGAGGTGATAGAGGTGATAGAGGTGATAGAGGTGATAGAGGTGATAGAGGTGATAGAGGTGATAGAGGTGATAGAGGTGATACAGGTGACAGAGGTAGTTACCAGAGGTAGTTACCAGAGGATTGTATTAGGGGTATCTACCATTAAACACAGCTAGAAATGGTATGGTGGTGCAATACAAGGCTATTAACAATAAATTACGTTCCTGGTGATCTTTATCACATAAAAGGATGGATGAGTGTAGTTGGTTTAAGTATCTAGTGGATTTTTCATGTTCTTAGAATCAAAGTGAATGTTACTCACAGCACCTACTATCCACCTACCTATTATTTTGGAGAACACTACTGACTACTACAATTCTTTTTGAGTCTTTGAAGTGCCGTACTCTTTTAGTTGTTCAAAGAGCCTATTCTTCCTTTCTCATGTGGTGCTTTAGTGCACTTGGATCTTCTTCTATACTCCATCTCGCCTCCAATTTGAGTCCTCTATTGAGTCTATTGTAAGAGTTCACTATCACACATGGACTTTTCTTCTACTGCCACTATACCCCCCTGAAGAGACCTACATACAAGTGGCTGCAAAATTTATCTTGCAACCATCGATGTGGCCATAGTGCAACCAGTACGATGGAAGTTAGAATAACAGTCTATAGTCCCTAGCACGTCGACGTCACTCCTAGGGGGTTGATCACGAGTATTTTACTTTCAAGTTAGTAGATGCAATCATATCGTACCTAACAGTTTCGCACAATCAAATGCACAGCAAAGCTCTACACAACTAGCAAGATCGTATCCAAAAGAATGAAGCGTATTCACCTATGAAGACTTCACGATTACAAGTCTGAATCACTGAAAACAGCTTCTTGGCCGAAGCCATAACAGCCTGAAGTACAATTACTAAGTAGCCATTTCAAAAACAACTTATGCGAAGACTTTGCAATTTGCTGAATCTTGTCTTATCGCATTTGAGGATCTACTAGACCTTGGTAAGACTAACCAAGAGGTATAGCTCACCCCATGTTAACCACTAAGATGCCATACACAAGTTGTACTTCAAGAACTTGGGCATTGGTTTCCGTACTTGAATCTCAATTTACCTCTTGTCACTTTAGCTTGATCTGTCCTTTCAGTTCGCAAGGCACCAACGAGCACCTTTACTCCAAAACTAAGGCCACTATACATCTTGCTGGGCATTTCAGCATCCCTTGTTCACCCGACGAAAGCTATTATGTGAATCTCCTATGCTATAACTCTGAAAAGTTCACACTCTACATTAGTTCTAGAAACTCCAAATTTTAAATCCTTATTGTTAATCACCAACTCAATTACTTAATAAATACTCTCAAAGTATGTTTACTATGTTTGATCAACAGGCTAATTGACTACTACACATCTACATCGGTCAACTGACTAGCAACTGATCATTTGACATCTTGTCATCAAGTTTCCTTGATCAAAAACTAGCCAAGAAACAGCAAAAGAACTATTATGCCTTATCTTTAATCCATCTTCATCCGCCTCCTTTCAACAATAGCACCTCTTCATCACGCATCTATGCTCTAAAGATCTTCTTGTTCCCCTTCAACAACTTCAACAAGAACAAAAAGAATAAATCAAGTTGGTCCTTGAACATAAACAACAACCCTTGAACCAAAACACCCTTTAATAGTTGTGGGGCAATACCCTTATATAACCCTTTAAATTGCTCAGTCTCCCACAAATGAGCCAATGCTTCAGTGAAATGCTTGAATTTAACCTCCACATCTCCCTCAGCCTCTTCACCTGGCTTTACATTCGACTTCTTTTGCAACATGGCCTTTGAAACAATCAATGGTTGGGTTGTGACTGTAGCCAAGGACTTGGCCAATACCCCAATAGAAAACGACTCCAAAGGTCCCAAGTATTCCTTGTTGCCGTATAACATCTGCTTCAATCTTTCATAGGAGCCGTATGTAATAGATGGGTTGATACACAAGACCATAGAGACTCTTAGGCCCTTCCACAATCCAGTAATCCCGTCTTGTTCCAAGACTTCCTTGGTTAATTGAATCCAGGTCTTGGCAGACTTGTCTGTTTGTTGCTGGGTGGTTATGACACCAATGGGCATGGTGAATAGTTGGGAGATTGCAGCTGCAAGGGCCCCGAGAAACAACTCAGTTGCCGTATTGGCTTTATGGTTGGGGATATGCTTATTCCAATTGGCGTACAATCTCTTGACAATGGTGTACCAGTAGAAGTAGGAGAAGTTTTGAGCAGCCGTTCCGACAATCGAAGCGGACAATCCATGGTACCACCCTAGTACACCTCTTTTGGCGTAGATCTGTTGCAAGACATCGATGGTGTTTTCATACTTCAAACCAGTTGAAGAAGGAGCAGCAATAGGAGGAGCAGCAGCAGAAGGAGCAGCAGCAGGCGATGCTGTTCCACTTGATCTTGGCGACGATTCTGCTTGGGTTCCGTCTATCTTATCGACTTTTTTCACCTGGGTCTGAATCAATGTTTTACTCAAATCCAATGGGTAGACCAAGGTGTTTGCGATCACTGAGGCCAATGCCCCACTGGCAGCCTTTTCTAATGGTGTAAGCGACATAGATGCAGTTGAATGGTCAATTAGCGAACCTGAAATGAGCGGATCAATAAACGATTCAGATGCTCCTAAAAACAGCAAACCGTAACCGTTTTATCATTTCACTAGTACCCCATTCTTGGGCATGTCCATTCCGAGGTAGCACAGTGAGTTCAGGGAAGACCGGAAAGGGAAGCACATGGAAATGCGACGGTGCTAAAGAGAGCGGGGATCGAAGGTGAGGAGGGAGTAAGCGAGGGTAATGGGAGTGTGGGAGTGGGAGAGAGAGGGACACAGAGAGAGGGACACAGAGGGAGGGAGAGGGACACCGAGAGAGGGAGAGGGGGAGGGAGAGGGAGTTGGTGGGAGTGGGAGTGGATGGGTCGGAAGTATTAGAGACTAAGCCAGTAGGGGGTGGTGGGTGGAGATCACTGGTTGTTTCATGACAGGAGATTAAGAGACATTTTGAAGAGGCGTGAGAAGGTGTGGTGAGCTGATATTGAGTGGTACACTTGGGGGTAGTCTTTTCCTGCTGTTGGTGTATTGAGAGTTGTATTGAGAGTTGTATTGAGAGTAGTTCCACTGGCATCACAATGTTCCACGACGGTACTGCCCGGTTAGTTCCATACACAGCTACATGGCTAGTTTTGATCTCGCTCTCCTTACACTAATTAGTCCACACTCAAACATTCGAGTCTATTATTACCAACGACAGTGAATATTATAGTGGTACACGAGTTTCACGATGTTCTATAACACTTAAGAGGTATGGTGATCGTCCAGAATTTAAGGCCTTGGAGTGTGCCGCACGAAGCCTTGAATCTCTTTCCAAAATTCGCAACCAAAAACAGTTGATACCTGTTTTGCAAGTGTACGATTGGTTGTGTAGACAAGAGGGTGAAGTAAGTCGCGATCTTGAGTATGCGTGGCCCTGTATTTTGGCCTTTTACTTTAGTTCCATACCTTCATGCCGGTCACCTCACTCACCGTCATACACCCAGGTCTGTGTCTTTACTACCTCCATACCATCTACCTCCATACCTTCTACCTCCATACCTTCTACCTCCATACCTTCAATGCCCTATCAACTCCACAACTAACCAAAAAATCCTCCCCAACACACATCTCCTTGATCTTTCCGCTGTGCCCTGCCAATTCAACTATCACTTCGCTCTGCGATAAATCAATTCCTCTGACTACCCCATCTTCTCCAATCACCCAAACACCACTCCCATTATGTCTCCAGTAAACAACTGGCTGTGAGTACTTATCTTGAGGTGAAAGCGTATTGATGTTCTTAATTATCTGGTTTCTCATCACTCCTTCACCTTTGTCGTATTGCGACAACAGCAACAATATGAGCCTCATGTATGGTTCATGTGAGGTTCCAACAACCACAAGAGGCACACCTAGGTGCTGTATTATCTTGATTGAGCGAGGAGAGAACCCAGCATTCGAAAATTCAGCATCATTGATCGATATCTTGTACTTGTGCTTGATCAGAGTGGATTCAAAGCTGAGCACGTCCAATAACGTATGTCCTTCCTTTCCAACCACAATTACCAAAGAACCTTTATGTTCAACAATATCAAAACAAGCAGGAATATGTGTTAATGTGTAATCTGTGACTGGGATTACCTTGGTTCCTACAAGTTCACTCACTTGCACCTTGCAGTCTCTACTGGTGGAGACCAAGTATTGCTTTTGTTCGAAAGTGATTACTTTGCAGTCAATAACCAATTTCTGATGCAATTTAGATGAATGCTCTAATACATGTGTCTCTGCATTATATATGTGTCCCACAGCATTCATACCAATTAGAAATATAAGGGAAGTATGTGGTATACTAATGGCTTTTCTAATAATGATGGAACCAATCGGGTTTCTAGCAGAATACGTAATTGTATTGGTTCTCAAGTCCAACGTATGCAATTTGAAGTCATTTGTAGTCAAATAAACCGAATACTCTTGATCGTAACTTGATGAAATCACAAGCCCATCAATGCCATTGACTTCAATACTTGATTTAGGATACGGCATAGTCCAATCCCTAAGTGAATAATCGGCTTGATCGTGGTCAGGGTTTTTCAATTCTAAGCTCTCAAGACCAGCATTCAATTCATTGAAGTTCACACGGTCCTCGACAATCTCCTGGAGGGACTCTCCTTGTAGCTTGGATGCCACAAGATGTTTGCCGTATTCTTGTTCGAAGAGTTCTCTTGTTGCGGTGTATTTGTTTTCTTCAAGGAAGTGTGCAACAAGGGCGTGGATTTGGTCCATGGCTGGAGTGTGTGTGATTATGTATGCTTTTCAATGGGTCGTACTGCCTTTGCAAAGTGGTGTGGTTAGAAAGCGATGTTGATTTGAAAAGTTGATTTGAATTTGAAAAAGTTCTGAGGTGTGAGTGTTGACTGGAGAGTTGTTGGAGAGAAGTGCTGTAGAGGTGGTTGAAATTGAAGAAGACTCCGGTAGTTTCCACACAGGGTCTATGAATGAGGTCAAATTGGTATTATTACTTGGTGTATGAGCAATGCTTACATGTGCGAGCATGGGTATCAATGAATGGGTATCAACGAGCATCTCAACGAGCATCTCAACGAGCATCTCAACGAGCATTGAAAGAACAGCATCAATGAACGTTTCCAAGCACAAGTCTCTTTGGGACCCTCCAAGCACCATCAGCCAATACTTCGACCACCATAACCAATAACCAATCCAAGGCACTCCCTCCATCACACCCCACCAATTCCTCCCTCCCCCAAACAAGGCTGCTACCACTAATTGCAGCCTTATCTAGTCACGACTCACCATTGCGGCGCAGTGCGAGAATCGAACCTGGCACCTCGAATTTTGAGTTTCTTATCTACGTGACACAGAATCTTGACACAGAATCTTGACACAGGATTCTTCCCTCAAACAAAAATGAAACACGGTACCTCATCGTCTTGAACTCGTCAATGCAATCTCTACTCTGTCCAGACTCCGTATCTTCCTTTAAACTTTTTCACGTCTCTCTGTCCTGGCATATCCCTGGCACCCTGGCACATCCCTGGCACATCCCTGGCACGCTGGCACACCCCCTGACCTCCCCTGACCTCCAATACCTAGCATTCCTCTTAAAGCCTCGCACAGGGGCGAAGCGTCTTCGCGCATGGCTCGTTTTAAAATAGATCCCAATACACCTCCTTTTTTCATTTACTCCACAGCCACTCCCAATCATCGAAACTTATAATTCCTTATAAGGCTGTTGATTCGTTCATCTCTTTGAGCATTGGTGTAGCAATTTCTATTGACCGTTAAGTTTTCGTCATCACTGAATACCACCTCAAGCTGGTTACTTCCACGTCCTAACACTAGCTTCATTCCAATTAACCATATATCACATCCCACTAAAGTCATCATGTGGGTAGAAGAAGTTCACAATATTATATCAAGATCCGTATCAGATGATGTTACCCTGTTCACCAACACTGCAGAATCCTTCAAGTCTTGGGATACTTGTATGGCCAACAAAACGTGTAAAATCGTTGCTATCGTCGGTATAGTATTGGCCTCCTTGTTCTTGCTTTGGATAGTTACAACTATAGCTCGTTGCTTCTGTATGGGAATATCTTGCCTAGAAGCCTTGTGCTGCTGCTGCTGCAGACCAATCGGCGGTCGTAATAAGTACATCGAGAAACAGAATATTGCACCTACAGCATACGCTAATCCAAATATGTATCCACCTGCGGTGGCCCCGATATACCAAACGAGAGCCCCTCAACAAGCATACTTCTCAGGAAACCAAGGGTACGAACCTGTCAGTACCCATTACGATGGAGCCAACAAAAAGGTCCATCAACCTACCTATTACGACGACGAGAATCCGTTCGCTGATCTGGGTTACCGCAACAACCAGAAGCATCATTGATCGAGCAGACCACGGCTGCTTGGATATTGCATCAGCAAAAGTAAGACCTACACTGCCCAAGATCATCGATCAACGCTCTTTTCAAGCATATTCAGCATCTTTGATTCATTCTATATATTATGCAAAATTCACCTATAACATTGCAGTTACTCTACCAATTATTACTCGCATTGATCACACACTCGTAAAGTACTCTGCTACATCTCATCAATATCGTAAATGTTTCATTTCTATTTCGTTAAGTCTAAATCGTGCCTATTTAAGATCACTACCTTTCCTATAATGCAAATTGTTGGCTTTGTCTGCTAGCATTGCTACTTCCACTCTTCTCGGGACTGGCATACAATAAACTTGGGTTCATTTCAACAAGAGGAGAACACAAGACATTGTTCATCAGTAATCTATTCGACTGCCTACGATTTCCTGGAGTGCCAGCATGCGTAGCATGGCTAGCGTTTCTTCTATTCTGTTGTCCTTGTGATTGTTGCAAAGACAGTTGCAGTTGCAGTTGCAGTTGCTTCTGTTTCTTGCCTGTCTTTCGTGGACTTCCATTTCTAGATTGCACCGCATTAAGATTGATAGGAATCAACGGAGTCATTGGAGCATGACTTGGACTGAGAAGTTGCTTTCCGTGATTCTGATGTGGGCTCAATAAATGCTGTGCGTACCCTTGATGTGGTCCAGAATATCCTTGTTGTGATTGGAATTGAACCTGTTGATTCTGTTGAGGACTCATGGTTGGAGAGAATTCAATAGCAGTGTATGGATTGTACTGAGTGCTTGGAGACGTCATCGCATTGAAATTGAATTGCTGATGCCCTGGAGATTCCAACCCCATTTGCTGAGGAGAATTGAATTGGTGTGCTGGCAACAATCCTGAATCATTCGAATACGTTGGCTCATCAATCAATGGATTAAATTCAATTGGTTTCTTATCCAAAATCAAAAATCCCTTCTCGCGAAGGTACATGGTTAAGTTGTGGATAGCAGGCTCAAGGTGGATTGAGGATGCTGAGTAGAAACTCAAGATGATTTGATGATATTCTTCATTACCAGTGCTACCATTTATAGGAGTCTCGTTGACTACAAGCTCAATTCCCAACAAGATTTTAAAAGGAATAACAATCCTTTGATTGAACTCTTCTAAGTGAGCCAAGGATGTTCTTGAAAAAAACTCGTCAAACTTACCAGGCATCAACGTTATCTTGAACTCGTAATTCTGAGGTAAGATAGTCTTCAATTGATTAAAACACTGTCTTGCCTTTAATTCTGATCCCTTGATTTCAACAACCATGTCATTGTGTGATTCAAATGCAGCAAGGGAACCTGGGAAGTTTAAGTATGAATTATTGAAAACTTCCAAGTTGCTAACCTCTTCCAATCTGTTATTGTTAATCAACAATAAGTAATGACTCTTCAATAAGAGAAACTTGACAGTGTAGTATGTGGTAGTGTTCCCGTTCATAAGTGGTTTAACACCTCTGAATGGAGACATCGGATTGTTATTGACGCAGCATTGGTGTACCAATTGATCAATCTCATTCTTAACCAAGCCAATACTTTTGCTATTCTTGCGGGGACACTTGATCAAAACGTTATTGTATCTTTTGAAAGTGTACATGTCCATGTCGGTGGAATTGGTACTGCTCGAGAACTTGATGAAAACATTATATTTCTTCATTATCGACTGAATAATGCATCCACCGTTACCAATAATCGATTTATGGAAGACTTCTGGAATATTGAATTTTAACTCTGAAGGTAATTCCATTTCAATTAGTTTCAATCCCTTAAGCAACACCATCAAGCCCACTCCTTCTTGTACTTCAAAATCAACGAAGAAGTTGAACTCATTGAATGGCTTGAACGTTATAACTGGTACTTGGTTCAACTGGTTCAATATCTTGATCAACTTACCGTTCTTCTTACCACTGATAAAATCACGCTGTGAATTGCTCAACTCCAATCTCAATTTGACATTGGAGTAGAAAGGAAAATCGTTATTGGATATAAGCTGATTTAAGACTTGCTTTATCTCTTGACCACTACCGTTTATCTCCATTCCGAATTGACTTGAATTGACAGAACAAGTTTTTTTCAATTGAATCAATTGGGTCAAGAAGAACTCCCTTTGAAGCAAATCTTGAGGTACACGAGTCATCACATCAACACTATAGTAACTACAACTCAACAAGTTTATTTCAGCAATGGCTTCGTCAATGGACGCTAAGTTGGAACCTTGAATAAGGAATTTGTAGTTATTGGACTCTCCGAGACTAGGAAGCTGTATGAAAACTCCATGGTTGAACATGATATTAAGTATATCTGATTGGTTGTATAAGATCATGGAATCAATCTTAACCTTTTGAATGTCAATCTCTTTCACAATGAACTTCTTCCCATTCTTGACGTTATCAATCAATTTCTGTAATATGTGCTTCGTCAAAAGTATTTCCGGGACGCTTTTTGCAGTAATCAAGATCTTCAAACTATGGGTGTTGTTCAAAATTTTGGAGTTAAATAGGTTTGGTAAAAGATCTGGGATATAAATGTTGGCGTTGGTTTGGTTTGCAACCTGATTGAAATTCAATAAGTCAGTTCCCCCAATCAATGGGATCAAAGACAATTCAATGTCAATGGAGTCCAAATGTTCAGCATTCAAGATATTGCTTATGAGTATCCGAAGCAAAGGCTCAGCTAAAGTCACATTGTCTTCATACCCAATAATGTGAAGCCATATATCGTCATTCTGTTGGATCGCGGTGAATCTGTTTCCCTTGGTCAACTTTTCAGAGTTAAGCACTATTTCAACCTTATGCTCTTTGCAGATCTCCATGAGGTAATTTGTAAACTTTTCATTTATTCTTAAGAATTCAGCACTGGTCAAATGAATTGATTTGAAATTTA
Source organism: Kodamaea suecica (assembly GCA_030558315.1). Lineage (NCBI taxonomy): Eukaryota > Fungi > Ascomycota > Pichiomycetes > Serinales > Debaryomycetaceae > Kodamaea > Kodamaea suecica. The sequence goes on along the minus strand of JAJMSH010000008.1, from coordinate 314,871 downwards.
CCTGGTTGTAGTTCCGGAGTATTTGCATGCGAGATTCTTCTATGAATTGATGTGAACCCTTGATTGATACGGTGATCAATTGGTTACTCAACAGAGGCTCAATGACTGTCAAATAGTTGGAGCCAGCTTGCTTGTTGATTTGTGATGCTGTTCTATGTATCGGTGACAAGTTATCGATCATCTTATATGTATTGTCATTATTGTTGTACTCAGTCCATAAACCAAGGTTGGACTCAAAGAATGTGGAGATGCTTGGGCTCGATGACTTTGGGTCGATCAAGAAACTGTACTCCAAGTTGAGCACGGTAAGGTTATTTTCATCCATTCTTTCAACTTCGTATTCGCTTTAGCGTAATGAACGAATGTAATCTCTGGGGCCAGTCAACCATTGGAAAGAGATTATCTCCTTATATATGGAATTTCACTCTTCGCTCTTTTGGGATAGCATCACCAATTTACGAATCGGGAAATTTCCAAAACAAAATAAAGCACTTTGTCAATACACAAAAATTTGCATGGGCCCCATACTAGCGGAGCAAACCCGTAGCAATGTGTACATACCAACTTGGGCATAGAGTAAATGAAAAATGAGGCTTCTGAAGTTCGAAAGCGGGTCTTTGGATTTAGGCCCAGACGAATTGTGCACCGATCCGCATGTTTATTATTGAGTTGAATCTGGAAGTAAGAGATGCAATGGAAACGTTGTTCGAACGCACAAAAATAATGCTAGAGAAGAGTCGGAAACTATATGTAGTAAGAATGCATATTCTGAGTGGTTGCTCTTAGGCAGCCGTTTCAGCAGTGGAGTTTTGTTGATATTTGAAGGGTTTGGCTCCATTTGAGTGCGATTTTGCACCCATTGTTGGCGATATATGGGGAATGAAAGCTCGAATTTTGTTTATTAAAGCAGGATAGCTAATTCTCGAGGAGTTATTTGGGGTTGCGTGGGTTCTAAATAAAAGTGTGAGGTGTGTAGTGCTGGCTTTTGAGATAGAATTAACTCTCGCCATTAACGGGAATTCAGGTCCCAGCACCAATAGTGGGGTCCATAGAAGTAGTAGTCTTTAGTGAGATTCTGCGGCGATTCCCTTGTCTGTAGGATAAGTCATCCAGTCAACACTAAGAACTTGGTGTTCAACTGCACCATATTTGACTACTGAGTACTTCATCACTTTAACATAGCATTAGCTCAAGTGAAGTTGTGTTAACTATCAACGCATAACCTTTTAATCATTTCCACCTACAATCTCTTACTGTCCCATACATGCACCATCTCATCCCATCCCGTGGTTGCAACCCATCCCGGTTCTCCCCACAAACTATAATCGCACCCAATTACAAACTCCTTATGGGCTCCCATTATACCTTTGCAGCCTCTTCCAATGCCATTTTTCAAGAATCTAGAACCTTCGCCAGACTCATCCCTCCATACTCTCGCGGTCATATCGTAAGAAACACTTAGCAACTCCTGTGAATCATGAGGGGACCATTGTACTTTTCTTACTGCAAAATCGTGGCCCAAAAGCTCATTCATCGGGGTTGGACCTCTTATATTCATATGGCTATTTGCAGGGACCATTCTTAAATCCCATATTCTGATACTTTTATCTGTGCCTGCGGAAGCAACTATGGATGACTTATATTGGTTCCAACTACATGATAAGGTTTCCAACCCATTATGAGATACGAAATCAACTTTCAAAGGTTGTGGTTCCCTGATGTCCCAGACTTGCAAATGGGACGAACCATTACAAGAGAGTATCGTGGACAGAGAATGAGGCGAATAGGTGGCATTGTAAATACAATGAGCGGTGCTAACCTGCTGTTGGTGTTGTTGCTGATGTGATAGTGGTGGTTTCGATACCTGAGGTATTCCCAAGTTTCTCTCCACACCGTTGATAGAAGCAGTTGCAGAATTTAATGTAAGCAACGATTCTTGTCTTTGCGGCGACCATACCTTAATGGTCCCGTCCCAACTTGCACTTATAAAGTTGGACTTGTCTACCAAGTTCCAGTTGACCGAAAACACTTCCCGAGTATGTTCTTTCCAGTTCATCACAGGATAGTCACCGACAGTCAAATCAAACAACTTGATCAGCCCGTCTCCCAGAGCGACAGTTACTTGGTTCTCGTGTATCTCACTCCACGCCACGTCGAACAACCCATCTTGAGTGTCCCAAGAGATCTGGTTGGTTATAGCTCCACTAGGCTCAATATTCAAGATGAATAACCGGCCGTTCCCCACCAACCCATAATTGGACGCACTGGCCACCGCTAACTTGTTATCGAAGTAAGGGGAGTATTGGACTCCATATCCGTTGTACCCAGCTGTTCTAAAGGAAAGCATATCCTTGCGTCGACTCGATAATCTTTGCTACGAGCTTGTGGAGACCTTTAATTTGATTCAGGAAATTTTGCCTGTTTCAATCAGCCATTTATATACACTCTTATCTTGTAAAGTTATGGCGATGGAGGTACTTCTACGGCAGTTCTAGATGATTTTATTTAGTATATACACAATGCAATAGTTGTTTCTAATCTAGAGTTCGAACAAGGAAGTTTCCAAGTTCTTAATCAAATGCCAATGCTTTTCGTCTATCTCTTTCTTGTCCAACAAGCCTAACCCAATCATGTCTCCAATAACTACAAGCATCTTTTGCTGGGAGTACTTCAAGTTGTCAAAGTCGTCATCTGTGGAGGTGATTGCGTCCTCTACAACGACGTTATCGTCCAAATTGGTCGACTCCAAGTGGTCTGAGATGAAGGTATACGTACTGTCTACCCCAATGTCTTCAGCACTTGTGGGAGCTGCAGCCTGTGGGACAGGAGTAGCTTTTGGAGGCTTGTATTGACCACTCTGAATCAAACCCCAGAGACTCCAGTATAAGCATACAGATGCTCTCCAGTAAACACATTCATTATATAATTTTTGGGTCTCGTATTCAACGATATCAGCGGGGTTTTCCCTTTCATTTTGCAATCTTGACGAAGGATGTTGAAGCTCAAACTCAACATATGCCTTGATTAAGTTCAATTGCTCCTCTTTTTTAGGAAAGTTCTCGTTAAAAATATAGTATGCCTTTTCTTCATGGTAGTAGTCGGACATCCATTCGCAAAAGTGGTTGGCCAAGTCAAAAGCCGGGAAATTGGCCCCAGAGTACTCAAAATCGATCACAACCAATTTATTGTCTTTCTGGGTTTCCTTCTCTTCGTCAGTAACGGCATCAATTTTGAATGATTCATGTAATAACAAATTACCATACTGAGTGTCATTATGGCAAAATTTGTAGTTCTGGTGGAACGAGTTCTTATTGTACTTGGAGAATAAGAAGTTCTTATAATCTTCAATCAAGACCTTGAGCCTCTTGAAATCGACCAAGAAGAATTCCTTAAAGTCAAAATCGTTATCGACATAGTTCTGCAAATACTCAGATTCGAACAAAGTTAACCATTTGTAAATCAATTTCCAACACTTAGGCAAGGACGATTCGAAATCTGATAGATCGAGAGCTATTTTGTAATGCAAGTCCTTCATTCTTCTGCCCAATATTTGAGAAATAACTGGGTTTCTGATGTCCTCCTTGTTTAAGGTAATAAATCCTTCTAAGAACTGTTCGAATCTACCGTTGACAAAGATCCCCAACAATCTTGGGCCGATACTTTGCGCAGACAATTTGATCAACATAGACAACTCCAGCTCTCTATCGATAATTGAGTCAACATTCTTACCGTATACTCTCAACAAGAGCGCTGGCAAATGCAAGTTCTGTTGTTCGTCGATGTATTCAATCTTGTAGATGCTGTTTGTCAATGCACCTGAGATTCTGGATACCAGCATGTTGGCGATGGTCAACTGTCTCTTGTGCCATTTATGGATTCCTAAAGCTTTGATTAACCCGATCAAATCCAGCTTGAAGAAGTCTAACGGCAAGGAGTTGTCCAAGGTTGCCAGGATGCTTGGTATTGGTCTGTCGAATTCGACCGGAGTGGTTGTTGACGCAGGAATAAGAGAGAGTTTATTGAGAGAAGCTGAAGAGGCCGACTTCTTATTTGGGAGCAACGGTCTTCTGGTTGAGCTTGTTGATCTTGAGTTGGAGGCTCTATTTCTCGTTCTCGATCTTGATCTTGAACGAGTGTGGTACAAGTTTGTAGCGGGAGTGTAATCCATGATGAAGTGTATGGGGCAAGTAGTTCCTAATGGTTATGGGGTCTAGTGGTTGTTGAATGGCTCCTTGGCTATTGAATGGCTCAGTGGACAATTACTCTTGGGCTAAAAATGTTCAAAATCAAAACTTTTCAAATGATTTCAAGATTAGACTATTGGCCATCATCAATTTTTCTCGACCCAATCTACGATACTAGGCGCACGATTAGCTCACACGATTGGTACTCTCTTATCACATGCATCCTCTACGCTTTTTTTGGGTGAGGCTCACTCGTATATTGATAGGCGGTGATTACGAGCAGGAAGTGTATAGGAGAGTCTTATTGGTGGAGATAGTGATGGGTATACTTGTGTTTGTGGCTATTGTTGGACTTCGCTAGGTTGTGTGTTCGTATGTGTGCATAGACGGGTGGAGTTATGTAGACGGGTGGAGTTATGTTTAGATGGGTGGGGTTATGTAGACAGGTGGAATTATGTTTAGATTGTTGTACTTTGTTTATGGTTGTACTTTGTTTATGGTTGTACTCTTTTTAGATGGCAGCAGTTAATGCAGCGTCGCTAGACGATTGGTGCCTACATGTCTAACCAATGATTCTACAGAGTTTTAATGCATATCATTTGACCAAGTCCTGAAAGTGCATCTATACTACAACTACTTATGTAAACTAATTCTAGTCATTCTTTCGTTGGCACTACACTTCCTCATGACATATACCCAATGAGCCATCGATCTTATTTGAGTTTTTCAATTTTGCAGCCAAACTCAAGAGAACCACCATGTAGATGAAAGGGTTGAAACAGGTGGTTGCACCCAAGATCTGACAAATACTGTTAATCTCTCGCTTTCAGGAGTTCCCTTGTTTCTTTGTTGAGCCTTGACTTCTCCACAGTAATATACATCTGTCATATACTCTCTCTTCGCCCCATCATACCTTTCTGCACACCCAATACTCGACCTGATACACAAATGACCCCAATGACCTAGAATCACCACTGTATGTGCTCTTGATTCCAGATTCCCTCTTCTCAAACTTGAACCCCAACTTCTCGATCAAGTCATGTAAATCTTCACGAGACAACTCAAGGCCCTTGTTGACCATTGGAATGTTCACTTTACCAGTCGGCTCATCTTTAGTGACAAACGTCACATCCCCACTGTTTTCAAAATGCCATAATAATGGCCCAAAATTAATCCACACCCCTCCTGCCTTCAAGCAGTGATATATGGTCTTAATGTAATCAATTATATTGACCGCAGTGTCCAAGAAGAAACTCGTCACCAAGCAATCGAAAGTTTCCTTATTAGATGATCGGAATTCATTGGCAACGGGATCCCTTGTGTACGTATTGGAAATCGACAAATTGTCTGGTCCATAAAGATCAATGAAGGATCCGGCAGTCATTGACATCAATTCGTCGTAAGGAATCTGAGGGGTTTCATCCTGCAATTCATGAATCTCCGTGGGATTCATATCTGGTATGGTTATTGGTCTTATCTGGTTCAGCCGTTTCACCAAATTCGACGATTTGTGTAGGTATGGCATTATCGAGTAGTTGTGTGGCATCCTGCAATGATTCAAGATAAAATTCGATGTTAACAACATCTGGTAGCTAAACTCATTTCCTTGACACCAAAATCCACGTTTGACTAGTTCCAATACCAATCTCCCCAACCCACACCCAGGGTTTAGAATATGTATATTCTGTCTCGCAATACGTTCAGGGAACATCGTTTCCAATTCTTCAATTAACCTCCCAAAGCAAATATTTCTTTCTTCTTGACCGTCTGACGACCATTCTCTTGCTAATTGTGATAATGTGAATCGAACCTTGTTGTAGTCATTAGTAGTAGCAGGTTCCCAATCAGTAGGGTTTGAACTAACCCCCCAATCCTTAGCAACACTGACTGCCAAAGTTTGTGTGAACTGGCTGTTTATCCCAACACATTCCCCTAGGTCCAGAGTGTGCTTGTTATACCATGGCAATAGCTCCTTCTCCTCCTCTGTGAAAGAACCATACTTGATCTGGCGAGGTTTGACCAACTCCTCGAGCTCCCAGCTATAAAAATGATAGAATGCAGATAGAGTGGATGTCAATGCCTTATATTCCTCTATATCTCCGCTCATTTCACACTTTACTACACGATTTTATTAGTAATGGTTAAACTTAACCTTCGTTGGTACTATTTTTATAATTTTATTTTTGCTCGTATTTTAAACTTTTCACCTTTTCTATATAGTAGTCTTAAACTTCTCCCATGCCTTGTTTAAGATGATAAATACACTATTGCATAGCTTCTCTGCAGACGGGTCGTCCTTGCACTGCAGCGCTAACTTGTCAGGATGGATACAACTGATCACCTTCATGTACTGTATCTTGACTTGTTTGTTCAACATCAAATCCTTCAGAGTCAACAGTCGTAATGATGGAGTCACAGCTATCTTAGCGGGAATGATCTCCCCTAAGTTAGTGAGTAAGGTTCGTAAATTATCCTCGCCCCCTCTCGAGCTGCACCAACTGGCAAGCTTAGCTTCAATGCTTTCTAATTGTCGAACATCAAGCTCTCCCTTTTCGACTTTGGGGGTTGGTGTTCTAACAGGAGTGTGCGAAGGTTTAGATGATGTTGTCGTAGATGAAAGTTTAGCTCTTGATGCAGTAGCTGCTGACTGGACTGCTTTATGGTTTTCAGGATTGACAATTTTATCCACCCTTCTCTTTCCCTCCATTATTTTCTTGTCGACAATCCCGAAATCTCTAATCAACACAATATACCAATGCAAACTTTGGTCAAACCTTTCACTCAATTCTAAAACTTCAGCCCGTGTAATTATTAGTTTAGTGTACCAGTACTTGACAGGCTTGTCTCCGATTTTATTGGGGCTGTTCCATTCTTGATCTTCAATAAGTGAAGTAGCCTCTTCAACAGACTGCAAACTCTGCTTCAAGTTACCAACCAATTTATAAACAATGGCTAAATTGGATTGAATAATAACACGGTTCTCGTGCGTAGAAGTTAATTTACCAAGACAGGTCTCATAGCAACCCATGGCTGTAGCATAATCACCATTCTTGAACGATTCTTGTCCAGTGAGTTTCTGCGTTTTATAATCAATATCATCGAACTGGTTCAATGGAGATGTATCACGGAGAGAGGAAGAATGTGCTGGTGTAGACATTCCCAAAAGATCAACTTCCACCGGAGCTGGAATAGGTGCTTGTATTGGAGTAGGCGAGGGGGAAGGAGTTTGCTTCGGTAATGGTTGAGGCGTCTTCTTCGTTCTCTGAACACGCTCCACTGGCGGTGTTGATTCCCTTTCCTGAGCTCTGCTCTGAGGTTTGCTCTCAGGGATGTTTTGGGTTCTACTTTGAGGTCTGCTTTGAGGTCTGCTTTGAGGTCTGCTTTGAGGTCTGCTTTGAGGTCTGCTTTGAGGTCTGCTTTGAGGTCTGCTTTGAGGTCTGCTTTGAGGCTGGTTGTAGTCGTTGTCTTGCGGATTATTTTCTTTCTCAAGCAGCAAATTCTTTAAACCTTCTAAAGTCGACTTCGTCAAGTGGTCAAACCTTTGCTTTGCCTTTTCCTTATCTTTCTCCTTCTGTGTTCTCATGAAGCTTTCTATTTCTTCGTGGTTCAAATTCTCAGTGTCTGAACCATATTCTTCCGTGGATTGGTCTTGATGCATATTTTGAGATTTGTGAAGTTCCTGATCTCTCATCCAAGCAGGTAAATGAGCTCCTCTACCATTATTAAGAATACCTCCATTATTTATGCCTTTTATGTTCTTCAAAACAGTCTGTTTGGAGAACGTAAATAATTTGTTGGCCTTGTTGAGGATTTCTTGACCCACTTCATTGAAATTAACAGGGTTGTTGTGTTCATCATTTCTTCGTTCCGGTATTCTCTCTTGTGGAGCTGCATTTTTGTTCATGATATAATTTACACACAGTTGCAAGTTATTACCTCTTTTCGCAATGGCTTCATTACCATCTTCCACTGTGAATCCAATATCCAAAAGTTCTGCAAGAATGGAATCAGTATCTGTGGGTTTTTCCTTAGGTCTTTCCTTGGACTTTTCCCATTGGGAGTCTGGGATGGGAGACCTGGCGACCTCAGCTCTTGGTTCTGGAGCAGCAAAAACATCTGTGAACTCATCATCGTCGAGCAAGTTCACATCATTCAGTACATAGGTGTTCTGAGATGGCCTGTTAAATATATCGACAGATTTCTTTTCGTCATTAGCATTGAAAACGTCAAATGGGTCTAAGGCATTATTTCTTGGATTGTTTATCAGATTACTATTCAGATGAGACTTCGAGCCGTTGGTAGATTGTGGTGACACGTAGGTTCTTGATCCATTAGATGACTGGATCGACAGGTGTTTTATAGAGCCATTATTCGATTGAGTTGATGTGTAGGTTCTTGTTCCATTTTGTGCGGCTATGTAATTTCTTGATCCATTAGGAGGAGTTGTCAGATGAGTTATTCCATTGGGAGGAGACGATAAGTTAGATCGTGATCCATTAGGAGGAATTGTTAAGTTAGATCTAGACCCATTGATTGAATGAGTCACAGATTGGTCTGCAGATGCACTTGGAGAATCAGCTGAGATAAAAATGTCGAAGGGATCATCACTCAAGGCTTTGGGTGTGCTGGACGAGGAGTTGAACATCGCAAATGGATCGACTCCAGCGTTCCCAGAATTGCCATTAACAGACCCTGAAGAACCATTGATAGACTTATTCAAGGGCCCGTTATTCTTTTTTTGGGTGCCGCTTTTGTTTGCCGACTGGAATAAGTCCGCAAATACGTCTTTCTTTGGAGGCATGGCGCTGGGAATGCCAGATCAACTATCAATCGTGGTCTTAATTTGGCTAATCAAAAGAGTCTTGCGACTCAGCTTCATGAAAGGTCGTGTGTTTTGTCCCAGAAACTCACACCGAAAATTCAGAGGTCTTGAATTTTTTTTTTGAGAAGAGCATCAGAAGAGAAGACCTCTGAAGGATAACCACACATAACACTTCACCATGCATTTAATGTACATATTAGGCCAAGATGGCAAGAGAGTCTACACCTTAGACAAGGTTTCTGCCACTGGAGAAATCACCAAGTCTGCCCACCCGGCCAGATTCTCCCCAGACGATAAGTACTCCAGACAGAGAGTTACCTTGAAGAAGAGATTTGGATTGTTGCCAACCCAAAACTAGATGTTGCTATGGGATAGATATAGGTTGTTGTATTAATAAACGTTGATAAAAGAGAAATGATGGATTTGACGAATGATAGTGGTTTGAGAAGGTGACTGGATAAGATTTGATGGACTGATAGACCAAAGATGGGTGCACTGACCTGCTGAAAAGTTATACAATAAAGAGAGTATTTGTAATGTGGAATATGGGATACTATTGTTATTTCTGAGAATGTTCCGCTTACGATATTCATTTCGATATACTGGTGTTATTTATACGGTGGTTCCTTTGGGATATACTGCTGTGGGAACCTTTTGGAAGTAGTAATATTTCAGCAAGATTTGGGTGTGTTGCTTGCCTTGAGCGCTTTGAGTATCAACAGTTCTTCAATCCAGTTAGGTTCATTATGCCATTGTTATATCTGATGTAGTTTGCAATATTCCTGAGGAAGTATATGCCTATGGTATTATCAGTCGAGCTTGTAGAATAAGATTATGAGTTTGGAAAGCAGAAGTAATTTCACAGCCAATCTGTAATGTGCACTATCAGGGGGATAGTCACACGGTACTCCAATAGAAGTATTTCAAGAGCCATATCCAGAACGCATCTGTATGACGCGTTACTGCCTTTTTGCAGAATAATGTCACTCCATAATCTTCAAAAGCAGCATCCTCTATTTCTCACAACTAGGATAGTCACAGCAGCTGCTGGGTTGCTTCTCTGTTACTGTTCTTATTTTTGAAGCCTCTTGTCTCACACCTAGCACATCGTTTTATCATCATTCCATTGATCCAACTAGGTTCGCCTTTGCCCTCACAATGGCTCTTTCTTCTGTCCAGTCGCCTCCAAATTGAACTCGGCATTCCTCAAATAACTCTCCCACATCTGTGCCAATACCTCAGTGTCCAAATTGTTTCTGATCACCTCTTGTAAACACTTGTTTACCAACACAACAGACTCGTTCAAATTCTCCTATTTCGAGTTAGTTCTCGCTCAAAAATCTGTAAACAGCATCGCACGTACCATGTTGTTGATTATTCTCGAAAGCAACGCATTCTGCGCCTGTTCATGTGGATTCTCCATGATAATCCTGATGTCTCCGCTACAATTCAATCTTTTTGATGCTTCGCTTTTCTAGACGCACCCAAAGCGACGATTACGTGATCATCTCGCCAAACTGTAAAAGTTCGAAGAAGCAGTATGGAAATTAACATTGAATGATCGATACTAAACATCGAAGCAAGACTAAGGCATTCTTGTATCCGTATCAAGATGGATAACTTTCAAACGGTGTTGCTCACGCTTCTTGTGGGACTCTTGCTAATTCTGGCATTGTTTGCATACCAACAAGGTACTTTCAGCTCCGCTCCCAAATCAAAGTACTTCAAGCCAACATTCATGATCTTGGGTAGTAACAACGCTGGTAAAACAAGTTTATTTTATAAATTGTTGTCAAGGGGTGCACCTATCCCAACCACAGTCTCTTCAATTGATCCAAATGTCGAATCCATAAAACTACCTCTCGCAAATCGCAAGATTGCTAGGTCGTTCCAACTCATTGATTACCCTGGCCATTTGAAATATACCCAACTTTTACAGAAATTGATCCTACAGGATATAACATTGAAAAATTTGAAAGGGATTTGTTATGTCGTTGACCTGTCGTCGTTGAACATTTCTAATCCTACTTCCTTGGAGAATATTGCTACGTTTTTGTTCAACTTGATAGCATTGACTGAAAAGTACAGACATGATGGAGTTGATTTTCTCTTTGCAGTCAATAAGAACGAATTGTTCGACTCAACTCCGGTTAATAGAGTCAGAGTGTTGCTCGAAGGTGAGATTGACAAATTGGTCCAAAGTGTCGTGACTGATAAGAGGGATTATCAAGAGGAAGACGTTGGAGATGTTAAGGATTTCTGGTTGGGCGTAATAGGTAAACCTGGAAACAAGTTCAAATTCGACAGCTTGGAAGGAAACATGGATTTCTTTGGAGGGTCTGTATTGAAGGGAAATGTCTCTAGTTGGGAGAACTGGATCGATGAGAGAGTTGTTAACTGAGGTTAAAGGGGTCTTTACAGGTCGATCAGCGATTTGCGATATATTGAATTGTTAGTTTCCCACTTCTAGAATGCTGATCTTACTGCGAGTGTCAACTATGCTTGTGGATCAGCTATTGTACATATTACATTGAATTACAATATTGTTCTTCAAAATTCAACTCATTTGCGTCTACACTTCTTGAAAGAATCAGTATATTGTTACGATTAATATCTTGTTACGGTTTATATCTTGTTACGATCAATATCATTTTACAATTAATTTACTCTTCCTAGCATGTCTTCCTATAGCTGCCCAGCTGGTGCCTTGGGGAAAAACGTAGGGTCTCCCTGTAACCTTTCATGCCTCTTCTTCTCGTTCCTTGCCCTTACTATTCCCTGCGTTCGCATCTTATACACATCCTTGTTCAAGGTGTACCGTTTGAATTTGAAAATGGATACGGCCAGCTCGGCCTCTGAGGCTTCCTTGGTCAATTTCAGGACCTCTTCGATTGCTTCGTCGTACTCTTTGTTTTCGCCACCCTTCAATTTGCTCCAGAGGTATGGTTTCAACAGATCAGCCAACTTTTGCTTTGTTTCTAGTTGGGAGTTCAATTCGTCTCTTTGCTTGACGAGAGTCTTGTAGCTGTCTTCCTTTATGCTCTCTGCAAACTGTGAGTCGATCAAATGCGACGGGCAGATATAGAAGAAGTCCACTTTGTTTTGATTGAGTAGGACGGTGTCACTTGGTTTGTAGCAGACGTAACATGCTTTTGATTCTGAATCAGCCACCTTTCGTATGGTGTATTCGTTGGGGAATGTATCAGCCATTGTCTAGGGGTGTAGGTTAATTAGTTGGGTAATAAATATAACAGTCTAATATGCTTGTCAGAAGCTGGGGGGTATCAGGACCGCAAGCTGGAGCTGTTATGAGTTGCATCTAGCACGAGTTACACTCAGTCAGTTCTTTTATTCTTTCCATGTTGGTCTATCTGGTCAGGTGACAAAATATAGGCCTGCAAGATGGTGTAAGAGGATTAATGGATAAGGGAGTATACATGTATCTAGGGTAGATAGAGGAAGTTTAGGTGTCCAAGCGGTGTTTACTGTACGGTTTCCACTGTCATCCCTTTTATCTAACATCTTTTATCTAAAATCTTTTATCTAGCATCTTTTATCTAGCATCTCTTATCTAGCATCTCTTATCTAACATCTTCTACTTATGGTCTCAATAAGAAGCAACCACCTGTTTCACGTAGAAACCTTGGATAGTGACATAAGACTCTGGTCAAAAGCAGCAAACACTCGTACTACACTTTTCTATCCCTTTCACTAGATAAAACAAGGACCCTGTCTCCCCAGCTTCATCTATCTACCATTCTCTCATGCTCGAATACCTTGAGAACTCGTGTAAGTAAAACTTTATTGTATGCAGTACATGTAATCAGGGCCATAGAGACCCACTCAGAAGGGTCTTAAACGTGCATTTGTAGGAAATCCTGGTACTCCAGTAGGTAGAGAATCCAGAAACGGGAAGAACCTAGGCTTTGAAATTTTCCTGAAGGTGGCTTTGGGGGAGATAGAAGGGTATTTGTATTTGGATGGATAATGGCTGCAAAAAGACATTCGAAGGATTTGGGGTTGGGGTGCTTGGGTTGATAAAATAGGAAGATAGGCAGTTGAGATTGGATTGGAGGCGAATACTCCAATCCATTATTCACCTCAATGGGGATCTCTTGGTATTGAGTGAAATGATTTTGTAGTTGCTTGATATAGGCACTAATTGTGTAGTATTGTGAAAGACGTTGTAGCTGTGAGCCCGAACTACAGTTGTTAACACAGAAGCTATGTATTTCGGGAAGTGGAAGAACGGGGCTATGGATCTACTCCAGAGACGGTGACACCAAGATAGAAAACCATTGGTGGTACTCGTGCAAGTGAGCCGGAGAGACGCATTAACGAGTCCAGCCAAGGGAGTTGTAGGACGACCCCGGTGAGTTTCTGAATGGCACTTGTTTCACGTCACGTCATCGTCCGTCGCGCAGTGTCAACTGTCCAGTACCCCAAGAGTGCCTATATCCGCACCTACTTTTGGCCGCATATACGGGCAGAAAAATGGTTCACGCGTATGCAGCAGCATGTGTTCAGACTGGACAATCTGTTATCATTCACCAATCACCAATCACCAATCGCCGCCACCAACGACTCCCAATCACCAATCACCACCATAAATCACTCCCACTTTACAATCACCACCAACCACTCCCACTCTACAATCACCACCAACCACTCCCACTCTACAATCACCATAAATCACTCCCACTATTTCTCTCCTGCACACACTGCACTCCACAAACCCCCTCCCTCACTTCCTCCCACTCCCACCCCCAAGCATTTTTTGGGCTCTTTTGGGCCTGAGGAGTTCTCACTCTTCCTGAAATTGACTGTGCTTCGTGGGCATCTTCAAATTGAAAATTTTTTTTGTCGCCTTCTCGCACCGCAGGCCTGGTGGTGTGTGCCCCCCTTTCGTTTCGTAGCAAATAAAAATCGATCAACAAAAAACATCACATTCGTTATCCACCACCCCTACACAAGCAAACGACCACCCATCCACCCTCGCGCAAGCATACCTCCCTGTTTCAATCAATCGGCTCTCATCCCTCCTGCGATTGCGAATATAAAGTAACCCTTGTCAAGAATCCAAAAGATCCCCCACCTCCCCCCCCTTGAAACATACCGACTTCCTCCACATCCGCCATCAGATAGTGCTCGTATAAAATCCTTCTTATCACATCCCTACAATGACTACTCCAGTTGACATCGATTCCATAGTCGATAGATTATTAGCAGTCAGAGGCTCCAGACCTGGCAAACAGGTCACCTTATCCGAAGACGAAATTCGTTTCCTCTGCACTAGAGCTAGAGAGATCTTAATAAGACAACCTATCCTTTTAGAGTTGGAAGCACCTATCAAGATTTGTGGTGATATCCATGGACAGTACTACGACTTGTTAAGACTTTTCGAATACGGTGGCTTCCCTCCAGAAGCAAACTATTTATTCCTTGGTGACTACGTCGATAGAGGAAAGCAATCCTTAGAAACTATCTGTCTTTTATTGGCATACAAGATTAAGTACCCAGAAAACTTTTTCATCTTGAGAGGTAACCACGAGTGTGCCTCTATCAACAGAATCTACGGTTTCTACGATGAGTGCAAGAGAAGATACAATATCAAATTATGGAAGATTTTCACCGATTGCTTCAATTGTTTACCTATTGCTGCCATCATCGATGAGAAGATCTTCACCATGCATGGAGGTTTGTCCCCAGACTTGAACTCCATGGAACAAATTAGAAGAGTAATGAGACCTACAGATATCCCAGACGTTGGATTGTTGTGTGACTTGCTTTGGTCTGATCCCGATAAAGACATCACTGGCTGGTCGGAAAACGATAGAGGGGTTTCCTTCACCTTTGGTCCAGACGTTGTTTCTAGGTTCTTGCAAAAACATGATTTAGATTTGATCTGTAGAGCACATCAAGTTGTTGAAGACGGTTACGAGTTCTTCTCAAAGAGACAATTGATTACTCTTTTCTCCGCTCCAAATTACTGTGGGGAATTCGACAATGCTGGTGCCATGATGAGTGTAGATGAATCGTTATTATGTTCCTTCCAAATCTTGAAGCCTGCTGACAAGAGACCAAAGTACCATGCTGGTACCGTGGCTAACAACAAGCCTGGTTCTACTCCAAGAAAGCCAAAGAAGGGTGGAAAGTAAGTTCGTCTTACTCCACGTCTTCACATTTATCATCTGATATCACCATATTGTTGCTCCATTTTCATCCCATCCCGTTATCATATTGCTGAAATCATCCTATCGTCAAGTTTTATGATATCATCATCACATTGTACCATAGTTTAAACATCCGCAATTCATGCGTTTCCTTTTTCCATACCAACAGAAGCATATTTGCTCATCACTATTGCTGCATCGCTTACACACAACCTTCTTGTCTATCTCACTAACTTAAACACACTCGCTCATCCCTTTATTCTTTTAATATAACTATATAGAATTTTAATACTCTTGTATATTGATATATATCTGCACATCTGAAAGAATGCAGCAAAGATGGATTAAAAAAAAGAGAAAGCAATGAATAATACGTGATTGGTTGTTGATTTGGAATCACTGGTTCTGGGCCTGTCTTTACTTCTTGTCCTTTATAGTTTTACTTTTTTCTATATTCGTTTTGACTTTTTATAATTAAATAGTTCATAGTACCAAATTATACTGAAGCAACAAGAAAGAAAGGAACTTTTTGGATGTTGATGCTTATTGAGGTGCTGCTGGATGAAATGATAGGTTCTTATTTGGCGATTTTGGTGACTTTGGGTACTTTATTCACTTGGTGATGTGATGAAATGGTGATAATCTGTGGTTAATATTGGCTGCGAAATTTTTATGTACTACATCTTTTTATATATTATTATTAATATTGTGATTAAACTGATAGTTCAACATTGCCTCAGGGTGAAGTATCTGTTTGAACAATGCGATACTTGTTTCGTGTTCACCGATTTGTTTTTAGTGAATACATATAAAGCTTTTGAGTTGTTGGGTAAGTAGAGGGGCATAACAAGAGTGACTTACAAGGTGGAGGTACAAAGGGTGAGATGTGATAAGATCGGTACACACTAAGATTATCTATTACAAGAATACAGTATGTTGAAGTGTAGTTTACTGGGATTGGGTGATCATCCTGCCTAGCCTGGAGTACTCTCTGTGTGGTGTGAAACATACAAGCACTTTACCATTTCATATACTTGCCTATTCAATCCCAGGTACCACACAAATACTAAGCCTTTCGCAGATGACATCACGGCAATACACTGAAAGGTAATCACTAATTCACCACCACTCCATTCAACTACGAGTACCCACCATGTCCAAGAGCACACCCACCCAGGCCCAGTTGCAGCCAAATCATGGTAGCGCCATTTCGTCTTTTGCATATCACCTGATCTCATTTAGGGCTCTTCCAACAATTTTTCTATATGCACTACATGTTGAAATGGTCGTGTTTGGTGCCAAATACAATCCAACGACCCCAACTTCAATAGTAACCGCCAGTTCCGTCTTGGAGGGCGGAGAAAAAAAATGTACGAAACTATTAGTGAAATTTTTTTAAAGGATTTTTGGAATTTTTGAAGGTTCTTGATACACAGATTCAACAGAGATAACATGGTATGTAACATCAAGCCTGTGCAGTGAGATTGAATAGAGACTCGTGGTTATCAAGGATGCGCAAGTAAGAGCTGCGTAATAGCGATAAAGGACGGATGGTTTCTCGTTCTTCAAGTGTGTGTTATCGTGTGATTGAAAGAAAGTGATGATTTATGACCAGAAACCATTGAATAATTCATGAAAGAACGAATGAATCAATCCAGTTGAAGTTGCTTTAGACTATACAAGAAGGTGAAGTAATAATGTGATTATTCGATGAAATCGACCTGATTATGAAGGGGTGGCCAGTGAGTGGTTAGAGTAAGGATGAAACTGAGAGAATTGTTATTGAATTGCTTGTAAACATGTATCAAGCAATCTTCAACCGTTTTACAATGATCATCTCACGTTCATTGCTTATCATTCATCTATCACCAATCATCACCATTTATATTCATCTAGCCAATAATAACTAATTACCACCATACGCCTGCAAACACTCACCATCATCCCTAAGCCACACAACTTCTATTAATCTATTGAAATCGCTGACCCATCTTCCCCCAATATGGCCATACTAACATTCTTCAGGTTTTAGTTCAAGATTTATTACACCCAAGCCCAGCTTCTGAAGCTCAACAGCACAAGTTGAAGACCTTGGTCCAATCTCCAAGATCTTTCTTCATGGACGTCAAGTGTCAAGGTTGTTTAAACATCACCACTGTCTTCTCCCACGCCCAAACTGCTGTCACCTGTGACTCCTGTTCTACTGTCTTATGTGCTCCAACCGGTGGTAAGGCCAAGTTGACCGAAGGCTGCTCCTTCAGAAGAAAGTAAATTTACGCTCCACGAAATATATAATTTTACAAGAAAAGTATAGAATGTTGAATAAAATTTACTAATGAATATCAAAAACATGCTTTATGGCTGAACCATGGAAGATTTCGATCAAACCGTTCTATTTTAGTGTATTTCATTGCTATAAAAGCAATAATTAACTTAAATTGACATGTAGGTTGTAGACACCATGTGATATCTGGGACGTTTAACTGTACTGTCCAACCGCAACACGTAGGTGTGGCTCTGAAACATAGTCCTCTAATACAGTACCAAGTCTCTAATACAATACCATGTCTCTAACCTACTATGTATGCATCATTCCCTTACGACTTCTTCTTATAAACTCATAAAACATTATTCATCTACAACTTAGACTTCTTATAAAACCTAACTACCTCATCGATGGCTATAGCAACATTTTCAACATTACCATCGTTCAACCCAGCTACTGAAGCTCTGCCAGAACTCACCAAGTAAACACCATGTTTCTCTTCTAATCTAGACACTTCATCTGCAGTCAAGCCTGTGAATGAAAACATACCGGTTTGAGAAACTATATGGTCCCAGGTACCTGGAGTTTCCAATTGAACCAATTTGTCACGTAATTGGTTTCTCATCTTGGTGATACGTGAGGACATGGTGACCAAATCCTTACGCCATTGGGTGTATAACTCTGGGTCCGTCAATATGGTAGCAACGATCTTAGCACCATAAGCAGGGGGGTTTGAAATCTCTGATCTAATAATCTTATTCAATTGTGACAAAATTGCACGAGACAATTGTTCGTCTTGGTTTGGCAAGACGATATGAACTGCACCAACACGTTCACCATACATACCAACATTCTTAGCAAACGATTGGCAAATGACAATTGGAGTAGACAATACCGAGTTGTTGACGGCATATCTAATGGCAAAGGCATCCTTTTCTAAGTCTCCAGAGCCGAACCCCTGGTATGCAGAATCAAAGATTACCAAATGCTCTTTCTTGTTCAATTCAGACAAGATAACCTTCCATTGTTCGTTGGTAGGGTCTAAGCCTGTAGGATTATGGGCACATGCATGCAAGAGAAAGATAGACTTGGAAGGAGCAGATTTTATGGTTGATAAGAAGCCGGTCAAGTCTAAAGACTTGGTTTCGGCATCCCAGTAAGGGTAAGTGGCCACCTTGAATCCATCGCTTGTGAAGATTTGGTTATGGTTAGCCCAGGTTGGTTTTGATAAGTAGATGGTGTGTTCTCCCGCGTAGAAATTTTTGAGGAAGACCCCAGCCACATGTAAAGCACCGGTGCCACTCAAGGACTGTTGTGAAATCAATTTGTGTTTATTGACAATAGCACTAGAGTCCGTACCCAAGATAACCTTGGCAGATTCCTTAACAAACGCGTCGAACCCAGTAATTCCCAAGTATTCGTGGTTGTACCCTGGCGAGTTCACCAACTTCTTCTCTGCCAACTTCACAGCTGGCAATATCCAAGGTTTGCCGGAGTTATCTCTATACGCACCAATGCCCAAGTCAATCTTTCCCAGACGAGAGTCCTTGACGTATCTTGCCTTCAATCCGAAGAGAGGGTCAGGGGGTAATTCTTTGATGGTGGTGAAGTAAGACATTTGAATAGGTTTTATGAGTTTCTTTACGTTGGAACTCAATACAGCTAATTTTATCACAATCTAAGGATTGTCAACTTTTATATAATGGAAGTGGAAATTTCATCGGAATTTCGTGTCGCATAAAAGGATTTTTTGTGTGAGGGGAACAGTTGAGGGTTCCATACGGAACAAAACAGTTTAGCACGAACAGGTTCCTGGGTACGAGGTGACAGAGAAGAGCACGGGAACAGCAGCGTACGGCGTGCAGGGACGGCGAAGGGAGCGAATATGAGAGGAGCGATGGTAAGCGGAGCGATGAACTTTAGAACGCTGGATTTGAATGGCTTCAATTGCATGTGATTGTCCCCATGGCTGCATCTGCTGTTTAGAACATCGTATTGTATTCAATATATCTTGCGGCATTAAGCACCACACCTATACTAGTGGTCTCTAAGGTGAAGCATTAACTTCATGGAAAAGTCTCGTGCGGGAGCAGGGCAAGTGATTCCCGAAGAGGTATGCTATGCTCGAACTGTATTGTAGAATTGCTAGAGCATGGTGGGCATGGAATATTCTGCATCGTGCGACTTCAATGCGTTCCACGAGTGAGTAATAGCGAGAAGATGGAACTGGCGGTGACGGGATGCGTGTGGGATGAGTGGGATTATAATGGGACGAGCACCATGGGTTGAGCACCATGGGTTGAGCACCATGGGTTGACCTCCATGAGTTGACCTCCATGGGTTGACCTCCATGGGTTGACCACCACAATTCTTGGTATCAATACCTGCTTATTTACACTACTGCCGGATGAATAGGGAAGCACTCTCGCCTTTTTTTTATTACCAGAACTCTTGTTTTTCCGAGATTTCATGTGGGGGCACAACAGTATCAAGAGGGAAGTACATTAGTAGGGTAAATAGTGAGTTATAGGAGGCAGGGAGTTTGGTGTTAACGTCAAATTGGATAACTTTTCGGCTGGTGTTGCTGTCTGATGTAATATTTAGCACTTTGAATGCTAATTAGTCTGACCGCAGTGTTTACATGCACTTGGTCCATGCACTAGATCCAACCAATCGCCAAACTAGCTTCATACAACTCCCTGGTTCTCCCTTCCTTAATCAATCACGATTGTATCGTATCCATCTGCTCCATCCTCTGATCCCTTATCTCCTACCCTTCTTCTACTTCTTCAATTTTATACCTTTTCGCAACTTTCTTAGAGAAGGCTGCAAAATATGTCAAAAACATACAGATTTCGAACCAAAGTTTCATCTACGTCCACTCATCCCTACTCACTTCATCTAAAGAAACCTAGAGCGAAGACTCAACTCAACTTGACTGCAAGCCCAACCCCACCTCTATCTCCGAGTCTACATGCCCACACTTACTTCCTCTATATCACATATCATGCACATTCAAACTATTTACTCCTAAACAACGGACTTAACCTCAAAGAATCTCTTCAAATAGTAAACTTGGAAAAGAGAATTGAATGCAACAACCAATATTTGGAATACAGACCACCACTTCACTCTGGAGTTGGTCGATTCAGCTGTGTTTCTATGGGTTCTTTCTCTGATCACTAAATAACTCTGTTCTGCCTTGACATCATTGGTCAATTGACTTAATCTTTGTATGGCGTAGTCCAAAGTATCAGACTTTGGATCTCCAACATCAACATAAATAACACCATGAACATTGAAAGAAACATCCAAGTCAACTCTTCCACTTCTTTCGTTCAGGAAACAATACATGTATTTACCAGCAGTGGTAGCCCTAACGTTCTCGTCACCATGATCGATGTCATTTATTTTCAGCACAACCTGGTTGTTTGGCGTGATGATGGAGAAGTCAATAGTGTATTGTTCAGCATTGTGTGGGTTTCTAGACCCCGCTTGGAAACTAATGGCCAATTCGTCATTCACCTTCAATGTTTCGAAAAAACACTGTTTACCGTATGGAGCAAGTAAAACGTTATGCGCAGATGCAATTTGGAGCATAAATGCTGCTACAAGAGCAGAGACTAACGTTAACTTCATGTTCTTGTGTTGGGTACGTCTCTGTTGATATCACTCCGTATGTTGATCTGAAGCTTTGGAATTTGCAAAATTTGTTTGAACGCGTGTTCTTTTTTTTGAGAAGCACACGACGGAATGGGTGGAGTACGTGAAGAGTGAAGAGACGTGAAGAGACGTGAAGAGTATGGTTGGAGCATACAGTGAAGGTTGGGCAATAAGAAAAAGGAATAGAACGGTAACCGTGGTGGATTCTGGAGAGAATTTGAACTTCTGAAGGCCATCATGAATTTTTTATGCTTCCAAGAGGAATACGAAGTGGTCACCGTGGAAATTTGCAGTTATACCAGTGAGAGATACTTAATCCAAGCAACTGCTGTCTCACTTTAACTTTCTACTAAAGAAAATTGTTACTATCATTCCATTTCGCATTAAAAAGGCTACATTTACTCCCCTTCTCAATACCCCACTGCTTCCGTGAGACTCCAGTACCTCTTGCCTGGTGCATCATCTTGATGGGTGCAAAATCATCACAACTAATTATATCATATTCTATATTCTACTTACCAGCAATAAGAATTCTCGTTGAGTCTCTAGACTGTTGTATCAAGAATTGATCAAGCAAAACCAATGCGGCCATAGCTTCAACAATTGGTACAGCTCTTGGAGTCACGGATGGATCGTGTCTACCTCTAGCAGCAAGAACACCATCTTCACCATCATAGGTTGAGGTTTCTTGTTCTTGAGAGATAGTGGCTGCAGATTTGAATGCAACGGAGAAGTAAATGTTTTCACCATTGGTGATACCACCTTGAACTCCACCAGAGTTATTTGTTTTGGTTCTCAATCTTCCACTGGCTTCATCCTTGACAAATGCATCATTATGTTGGGACCCTGGAATGGTGGTACCGAAGAATCCGGAACCGAATTCAAACCCTTTAGTGGCTGGTAAAGATAACATGGCATGGGCCAAAGTGGCTTCTAACTTATCGAAACAAGGTTCACCAAGTCCGACTGGGGAGTTACGGATAACGCAAGTAACAACACCACCAATAGAATCATGAGCATCTCTGTACTTTTCAATTTCTTTCACCATGGCTCCACTTACAGACTCATCAGGACATCTGACTGGACCTGCAGCATCAACCTCTTCTCTGGTTATGGTATCCAATACTTTTTGGAATTTGGGGTTCAATGGGTTTCTGTCCATGGCGACTCCACCAATACTTGAAACAAAAGCAACAATCTCAACGTTGTTAATCTTTTTCAAGACTAGCTCCGCAATAGTACCAGCAGCAACTCTACCAATAGTTTCTCTAGCAGATGAACGTCCACCACCAGAAGCGGATTTGACCCCATATTTTTGGATGTAAGTCCAATCTGCATGAGATGGACGAGGGTATAAGTCTGTTTCAGAGTAGTCCTTTGGACGGTGATCTTCGTTTCTAACAATCATGGCGATTGGAGATCCCAATGTGATCCCATTTTCGGTACCTGACTGGATTTCAACCCTGTCTTTTTCATCTCTTGGTGTGGATAACTTGGATTGACCAGGTCTTCTTCTGGTCATTTGAGGTTGGATATCTGCCTCAGTTAAAGTAAGTCCCGGAGGGACACCATCGACAATACAACCTACTGATTTACAGTGAGATTCCCCATAGGTGGTCACACGGAATAAAGTACCAAACGATGACATAATTTGCTGATAACGGTTGGATGCTTAATTATAATTTTTCAGCTCCATTTCGACTTTATATGGAGTGAAAAATTAGCCAAAAATTGTTAGTCATTTCCACGTGAAGGAAATCGTATGTTATGAAACCAGTGGTGTTAGAGTTGGAGCATTGAGGAGATAGAACAGGAGAGTATCGTATTCAAGATTGGTTTGTTTTCCATTTGTTTCTAACTAGAGTACAAGTCATTTTCGTGTGCTGCAAGGGTAGTGAGGCTAGATTTAGTGAGGTTACTAGAGTCAGATATATTCGATGATAGGGAGAAACTGAATCAGAGGAGACGAAAAATCAAAGAACCAAAGAACCAAAGAACCAAAGAATCAAAGAATCAAAGAGTTTAGAAATCTGAATCAGCTACTCAAACTCTGAACAGTGGTTCTGAAGCTTTACCTGACGTCTTGATATTGAACTACTAATGTCCCTACAAAATAGGCTATCTACAATAGCGTAATAGTGAAATATGTATAGACTCTAACGACCAAACAAGCGTAGTCTTCACCACCTAAAGCTTGCTCTTGTTTCCAATCTTCTCTATACAAAGCTCAGCTAAAACAGGATACAACCCACCCACAAATTCAGCTTGAGCAGAGCTTGCATTCCCATTCTTAGCTCTCATTGCAACACCTTGACTGATAACACAGAGTCTAAGTAAACCAAAAATGTAGCCAATGATCCAAAGATCAACGGAGTTATTCTTTGGGTCTTTAGGATCCCACAGTGGCGCTCCATATGACTTTTGATATTGAGCCAATGCTTTATTTAATGTGACAATCAGCTCGGGACGTTCTTCGCCAACACTAGTACCATCACGGAACAATTCACTAGTGAATGCTTCTGGTAACTGGAAAGGCTGTAAATAATTACCCAAATCAAACATAGGATGGCCAACAGTACATAATTCCCAGTCTAAAACAGCCTTCACCTTCTTTGTCTTGGGGTCGAATAACAAATTGTCTATCTTGAAATCACCATGGATCAAGGTAAGCTTAGGAGGGTCTTCTGGAGATCTCTCCAAGGTCCAATCACATAAATAATCGAATTCGGGAATGGGATCAACATGCTTCAGTTGCAATTGAGCAACCTTCTTCAATGACTTGATCTGCCTAGCAAAATACGAGGTTCCCTTCAACTTCTCCAAGTTATGAAATTGTGGAAAGTGTTGTTTTGGTAAATAGGGCACCAACTTTTCAACATCAATTAGATGGATTGCAGTAATCGTATCAAGCACTGATTGCCAGATGGTGATTGTATCCTCCTTCGAAGCACCAGGCAATGAAGGATTCATGATTTGCTCACCATCGATATATTGCATCATGTAGAACACATATCCAATAATCAGTTCGTCTTCACATAAAACGTAGGTATCCGGAATTGGAACGTTTCTTGTAGAATGTTCGTTGTGATGTCCAATCAGCTTCAAAAGGAAGAACTCACGTTCAATAGAGTGTGCTGATTTCGAAACTAACTTAGCATTGGGTGACGGTTTACGGCGCAACACGTATTTCTCGCCGTCTTTATCTGTTAACAAGTATGTTGGATTGGATTGACCAAAGGAAAACTGTTCAATAGTGAATTTGGACTGGCTGAAGTTAGGTAAAGTAACACCGATAGTGATGTCTTTGGGAATACTATCACTAGACAAACCGTTCAAGTAAGACGTGAGTTTGTCCAAGTCGATTGGGTGTCTAACTTTGGTAACTTTTGGTCGGGCCATGATCAGATGATTTGGATATGATTAACGATGATCTGAGGATGTCTAACTCAAGTTATTGAAGCTAGAGTTGAAGCAGTTATTAAAGCAGTGTTGAAACGTGAGTATATGAAGCTTTGCTATTTTCCTTGCTGCTTGACCAAACGACCTGATCTTGCTAATGACGCCACTTTGCTGTCAAATGATTCTTCCTCCTAATTACTCTTGTACATATTCATATGTTTTCCATTTCCAAGGGTGGGGTACGCATAACCCGGGGTCCACACAATGCGATGTCCAGGGACTCAAAAAGGAAATTCATGGCTGTGAAAGTAGTAGAAAGGAACGGATGCGATGCTTGTGAGCGGATGATACGGCAGGATGGCGGTATTCAACGTTGAGCATGATTTTTTCAAGTAAGGGACGATTTCCGGCGAATTGAGTATGCCTTTGAACGTAAGACTATTGGTGCGTTGGCTGAGCATTGCTAACCCAATACATGTTCCTGAGATTAGCACTTGGATGTTAGATAATGTAAGCTCCCCAAGAACCAAAAACTCTAGGACAAGGTGAACTTTTAGCGTTAACGGGTTCGAACTGCTTTTCACCTTGCCCATGTTCTACTTCGGGTTGGTTACGTTTTGCATCCACTAAAGTGGCCTTTATATTCATCAGCTATTTATGCAATTACTCCCAAATGCTACTTGACTTGCTCTTTCAAACTTGGCGAATATCATCAGCTTTGGACTCTTGTTCGAACGGGATTGTTCTTTTCTTGAAACTCTGTTTCATGTGTTATTTAACTGGGGACTCTTTCACTGGCTATTTAGAAATGAGTTACGTTTGACATAGTTTCCTTGTGTATTTCAGGTCGAAGCTGAACACCGTAAATATTAATGGACAAGCATCGGGGTCAATGAGAGGAATTTTTCAAGACATATGGACTAGGCAATATACTATTATTCACAAGCTCTTAAATTGCAATTCATAGTTGAGTACAAACTTTGCTCATTTCGCAGCCATTGAAATCCAGATTTACAATAGTGGCTTAGGGTTGAAATTAGATTCAATCGTTTATCAAGCTGTGATGATTATCAAGATGTGAGGATCAAGCTGTGAGGATCAAGCCTTGATACCAACCTATGAACCAACCTCTTTCCCTTAAGATACCAGAGCCTACATGGATCTGAAAACTTGATGACTTCTTACTCTTCCAACTCAATGACAGTCCGTCTTGTATTAGTGTGCAATATCTGCTGCGGACAATCTAAAATAACTGTAAGGCACTAGAATGCTCTCACCGAAGGTTTCACCAATTGCAACTCCGCCATATCTAGCAGAAACTCTCAAGAATGAACACAGATCCAATTTCAAGCATTATTCAAGTGTTCGATAGTCCTCGCATGTCAAAGTAGTTTATGTCAAAGTGTTCGCCATTCCTCAACTAATGTACAGTAATGGGAATGAGTTTACTTCTTTTGTCTCATGGAATTGCAATCATAATTGTGGGCTCTCTGGCAACATTGCACATTGCACAAGTGGTTCAAGCAACTCCACTGCCATCCCCTCCCTTCTGTCTTCTTACATCCTCCAATTACACACCTTAGACTACTTGTATGACGCAACTTCTATCAGAATTTGCAGCCATTATTCCAAATTGCGCGAGAGCACTTGCACCAAAGCAGCGATAAGCTCCACAATTCAACTGAAAGCAAATTGTGTTCACCATTGTACCAAGATATGCATGGGATAGTCATCGAACCCTGATTTGAGTGAGAGAATTTGCTATCTGAATTCCATCATATGTGATCTCTGTGGCTTCCAGGCTTCCAATGTTGCTCATAGCATAGACTAGAGTATAAATACAGATTCATCTGTCCTTGTGTTCATGATCCCCAGTACTAACCAATATCAACAATAACTACACATGAGTCACTCATATCGCCCATTGGGAAGTGAAGCTATCGACCCACTTGCTCAGAAATTCATCAAGTTACGTTTCTCCAAACCTGACTATCTCACTGCTGATAAGATAGAGGCTGTAAGAAAGACCATCAAGTACCCTGAATACCTTGGCCCAGCTGAGCTCAGTGAAGCAGGAAAGTATAACAGCCAGTCTAACCCTGGCCACGCTGCTAGAGATAAAGGTCATTTAGGAGACCCAACATTTAAGAACTTGTTGAAAGGTGAAAATGTTAAGCTTACCAACTTATCACCAAACTTGGGTACTGAGATTGAAGGTGTCCAACTTAGCAGTTTGAACGACGCTGCTAAGAACGATTTGGCTTTGTTTTTGGAAACCAGAGGTCTTGCTGTCTTCAGAGACCAGGATTTCAGAGACAAGGGAGGAAAGTTTGCTAAGGAGTTTGGCCAGTACTTCGGACCATTACACATCCACCCTGTTGCCTTCTCTGCCGCAGGCCATCCTGAATTGTTTGTTAGTTTCAGGCCTGCTGGAGATGAGAAACGGTTCGATTCTGAATTTGCCGGAAGAGCTCTGAGTCACGCCTGGCATTCCGATATTTCCTTTGAAGAATATCCTTCCTCTTTCTCGTTCTTTGTTGCATTAGAGGCACCTGAATCTGGTGGTGATACAGTATTCATTGATACTCGTGCCGCATACAAAAGATTGTCTCCAACATTCAAGAAGTTCTTTGAAACTTTGACTGTCATTCATACAAACTACTACCAGAACAAATTCGGTGAGTTGAGTGGTCAAGTTGCTCGTGTCAAGGCAGACTACTTCACCGAACACCCATTGGTGAGAACTCATCCTGTAACTGGCGAAAAGTCTTTGTATTACTCCCGTGCGTTTATTCACTCCATCAAGGGAATTAAGCCAGAGGAATCTGCTTCGATTTTGAACTTCTTGGAGCACCATGTCTTGCACAACCCTGAAATTCAAGTTAGAGCCTCTCACAAGGGTACAGATTCAAGAAGTGTTATTGCATGGGATAATAGATTCTTATTGCATTCTGCAACAACAGATTTCTTGGAGCAGAAGACTGTGGCCAGACACCATTTCCGTATCACGGTTTTGGGTGAGAAGCCATATTTGAACAAGCCAGAAGAAGAACACATTAATGGTTCTTCTTCCCAACCAGAAAATGGGTCTGCTTAATCAGGTTCAATATTATTTATCTTAACGTTTGTTTAGTCACAATCCGATTACCTTTTTATGAACATCTACTTTTGTAAGAATTTGCAGCCATTTTTTGCAACCGTTCGCATAGAAGCAAGACTAACTTGCATTAGCAGTACCTATCTTGTTCTATTAATTCATTTATTAGTAATTAGCATAAGTGTAGAAAAGTTGTTTACTTCACATTCAACAGGTAATAGTTGTAAATGCCCCTCTGACTAAATTCTACAGGCCAGTTACTCTCTATATAGCGGCCCTTAGCAGCACGCTTCGCTTTTTTTAAGTTGTGATACCCAATGGAACAGTTTATCTTCCTCAGGGCATACTTCAAGAAATCAGGTTTCTTGATCTTTTGAACAATCTTGTTACCAGTTTCCAAATCATAATACACCAAGTTTGATTGCAATGTCGGAACGATGGTCTTTGTAGAATAGAGGATTTGATTTGCTTCTGCAGAGTCTGGGTCCAACTTGTATATCCAAGCCCTCCGACCTTCATTATCATAGAATTTCCAAACATGTGGTGTCAGTACCGGATCAATAAAGCTTGTTTGTATTTTTGATATCTTGACATGTTGACCGCCAGAGGTGAGTTCATATAATGTTTTGTAGTCATATTCAATTGCAATCAATGGCAGATCATAGTTCGTCTTTAATAAATTGATTAAATTGTACTTTGTAAGACACTTGACCCCAGTGAAGTCAGCATACTTCAATTTTTTCAGGTCCTTGACAAACAGAAGAAGCTCTTCGTATGTGACAAGTGGCGCATGCGACATACTGAAACTCTGCAAGTATTGGAACTTTGCCTTGATGACTGCTAGGATGGTATTGGTGACAGGCATTCCTCCTAAATTTAAGTAGCGTAGCTGGGGAGCAACGATATGGCGCATCGTATACAATAGATAAACATCGGATAATGGGCTTACTACATTCAAATCAATTTGTAAGTTTAACCATGTGAGGGCACCACATGTCAATGCAGGGTGTTGTGTTATTAAAAATATCAAGTCTTTAGTCGTTAATTTGGAGCAACGGGCTAAAGACAAATGAGTGAGCTTAGCTGTGGTTGGCAAACACTGGAATAACACTGTTGATGTGATTAAAGTATGGTTCAAGTCAAGCCTTCTGAGATTGACTAGTCTTGGAAGCAACTTTGAAAATACTTCAATTGGCAATGGAGAACAATCATGGAAGGATAATTTCGCCAAATGGGTTAAATCCTCATAGATGGTCAAGTTATGGAATGCCTCCACAAACAGTTCCAGCAGGGCGCCGCAGAAATCAAGAGCTTGTACCTTTTCCAATTTGTTAAATAAGTAATCCAATACTTCAACAGAAATATCATCCTGAATGTTTTCACTAGCCAAGAATTCCACCAAGTTTGGACATAACGATAACAGTCTGGATATAGTTGTGCTGGTAACCATTTGGATTTCTTGATTCATACGACCAGTACGGCCAAGTCCAATCAGCGTAAACTGGGAGAAATCCATATACTCGACATACTTTCCAATAGCCTCGTTTCTATTCAAATTCAGTAAGAACTTATCAAATGCATGTGGTCTGTTGAAAATGGTGTACTTATAGAGGAAGCACAATGAAAGCTGGTTAATTTGCCGTCCTAGAAGGGGGATAGTTCTTGAGAAATTCTCCAAATTGGAGTTGATTGAAACTGAGTTTTCATCGTAATAGACAATTTCAATGATGCTGTAAAGGATTTCCAATGGTAAACTGACGAGGGGAGAGGATTCGGAAGATTCCAAATCCATGCGTTCAGAGCTCTCCGGGATATTTGGAGGTGATTCTAGGGAAACATGGGGATGTTCTATGAGAGATGCAGTGTTCAAAATGAGGGATGAGTCCATATGTTTCGAAAGGACGGTGTGGGAATTATCGTGCTGTGAAAGATTTTCCTCCAAGTGATCATGGTGGTCTGGTAGGTACCTTATTTGCTGTTCAGGTAAGTCCCTGTGTGGTGGAAGGATGTCAAGGTCACATAAATGGTGATCTTTCATGTCTGGCGAATGGTGCTCTGGTGAAAGATGCTCTGCTTGTTCCCTTACATGGTTCACTGGCAAACGCCTTGAATGATCTTTTGGATCATAGTATGGGACCAGTATTGATTTCTCCAGAATAGAGGTCTTTGCAATGGATGAAACCAACTTATCATGAATAGGAGGGTATTCTTCCAGCCCATGCGACGTTATTGGGGAAAGACAGAAAGTTGAAGGACCATATCTGTCTGTGTTTGTATTGAGGTTTGCAAGAGAGCGCCTGCTTGGAGAGTCGTGAAGGGCTTCTTCGTCCAACGCAAAGTGATTATTGCTGTAGTCAGTTATAACAGGACAAATCTCCGTGTAGTCACCCATAACCGTATCGCTCCCCACAGTGTCACTGCTTCCGCGACTTTCTTTGCTCTCATTACTGGCGTTGCTTGTTATGCTATCCTGCCTTAGCTTCTTTGTGCTTGATACTTGTTGACCCATAGACTTGTGAATAGAACTATGGTAGTCTGCGAGCCCGGATTATGTGTGCTAAATTTTGGAATTCGAATCTCAAATTCGAGATGATCTCTCCAATTTTCCATATGCCATCGAGCTGGAAAGAAGGGCCACATACTGCAAAAAAGAAAGAGAGGCAGTATGGGCAGTAGTGTTTCGAAACAGATAGGAGGGACAAAGTGCTATGAGTTGTGGGAATCGGAGTGAATGTTTCAGATGGTGCCGTACATCGTGGGAAAGGTTAAAGCGGAGAAACGTGTGAGATGAGGAGAAATAGGTGTGAGAACAGGAAGAAGAGGCGAGCCAAATGGCATTCAGGTTGTTTAGGGGGAGGTTGTTTAGGGGGAGGCTGTTTAAGGTTTGTTTAGGGGTGATGGAGGGTGGGGAGATAGTGGGTTAGAAGTACTGTAAAGAGGCATTGTAAAGAGGTTTTGTAAAGAGGTTTTGTAAAAAGGTATTGCAGTGGTAGTGCTGTGGGAATCGAAGATAAATAGAGTGAAGCAAATGAATGAGAAATAGAGATAGTACAAGAATAGAGGACTTGGCAAATACAGTGGACAACACAAGGTGATCTTTGCTGCGGTATTTCGTGGGTGGTATTGGAGTAGTTGGTAGCAAGTAGAAGACGTACCTGCATTCTAATGGAGTCTTAACTGCCATGCTATTCTCAAGGGAAACTGGTTGTCTTTGGTCCTTCCATTGCACCCACTAATTGGGGTACTTCGCTCGTTTACCTACCACCTGGCCAACTCTCAAGAGTGCTTTATTGTCTCGAGTAGTTCCTATTTTCTAACAGTACCTCCAGAAATCACCTCATGCTAGTACATGATTCAGCTCCCCATAGATACATTTCCACTGTTTGCTCCAGTTCCCATGAACCAATGAACCCCAGCCACCCCAACTATCTATCTATTTACTCCCACTCCCATTTCAAACTTAACTAAAACTTCCCTTATCTTTCACATCCCACAAAAAACCAACACAAGCTACCATCCCACATCTCATCCCACTACAAACCAACCCCATCCACCCCAAACCTTAATCCAATCTGTATGGCTGCAAATTCCCATACAGAATCCGCTCGAAAACTGTAATTACGTAAGCACACACATATTACTGGTGCGTGCTTATGACGTGAATTTTAACAAAGGCATACCTCCAATTTAGCCAACCCCATCATCATTAGCAATCAACCAACCCCCGTCAGCTATCCGTCTAGTGTCAAATCATATGAATCTGTACAAGAGAGATATAAATTATTGGTCAATATGAGTACTCCAGAACCTAGATTCCCTGACAGCTCATCGAGCTTACAAGCTGATTCGGACGATGAGTCACTCCTTGAGTTCGAACACTTGGAATCAACCTTACCTGACTCCCTTAAAAAGTCTGCAACCAGTTTATTGGAGTTGCTTGCAGCCAATTCAAACAACCCCCATGCCATCCAAGGTGGTGCAGGTGTTGGCGGCTCCATTGGGAGTGGCACTGTTTCAGTTGGTGCTAGTACCCCAAGACAACATGCTACTCAGGGATATGCCCCCTCTAATGCTCATTTGATTCAGAGACTTTCAAGAAGTGAAAATGGTAAAGAGAGTTCCCCAATTCCACTTCCCAGGCCAAAGTTCAATG
This sequence comes from Kodamaea suecica, assembly GCA_030558315.1. NCBI lineage: Eukaryota > Fungi > Ascomycota > Pichiomycetes > Serinales > Debaryomycetaceae > Kodamaea > Kodamaea suecica. Next base: position 283,114 of record JAJMSH010000008.1, on the reverse strand, counting down.
AAGAGATTCACAAACCTGCTATGAATACGAAGCAGTCTTCCACTGGGGTATTGTGGGTTACTGAACGTGCAACTGAATATGGGTACGATTCCGAAAATAATCAAAACTGGGCCAATTTAGGTCAAGGTGCTCCAGAACATGGAGACACTATTGCTGGCTCGTTCAAGAGACCCACGTCCATCCCAATTCTGGACCAATCTAAAGAATATGCTCCAACGGCTGGTATCAAAGTCTTGAGGGAAGCCGTGGCTAATTATTATAATGTAACCTACCGTTCTTCAAAACATTCCAAATATACTTACAAGAACGTATGTATTGTACCTGGTGGACGTGCTGGTTTAACCAGAATCGCCTCTATTATATCGGATTGTTATTTATCGTTCTTTTTACCTGATTATACTGCTTATGCTGAAATGTTATCACTTTTCAAGAACTTTTCCCCAATTCCTGTCCCATTAAACGAAGCAGATAACTACGAGATACATCTTAAGTTTATTAAACAAGAGTTAGCTCGTGGTGTCTCTGCTTTGCTTACCTCGAACCCAAGAAATCCAACAGGTAAAGCCATGAGCCCTTCACAATTGCGTAGATTACACCAGTTGTGCCGTGCTCGTTGCCTCTTGATTATGGATGAATTCTATTCCCATTATTATTATGATGATGGATGCACTGGCTCGTCGATTTCTTCAGCTGAATATGTAGAAGATGTGAACAAGGACCCTGTTTTGATCTTGAATGGTCTCACCAAGGCTTTCAGATTACCTGGATGGAGAGTATGCTGGATTTTAGGACCAGAGGAGTACATCAATGCTTTGAGTAGTGCCGGTTCGTTCTTGGATGGAGGTACCAATGCGCCATTCCAGTATGCTGCAGTTGATTTCTTGGAGCCATTAAAAGTAAGAGCAGAAATGAAGGCTTTGCAAATCCATTTCAAAATGAAACGAGATTACATTTTGGATAGACTTTCAAGAATGGGCTTCAAGTTTAACGAGGTGAACACTCCTAATTCCACATTCTACTTGTGGCTCAATTTGTCTCACTTACCAGGAAAGTTGTCCAATTGTTTGGGATTTTTCCATGAGTGCTTGCATGAACAAGTGATCATTGTTCCAGGGTTCTTCTTCTTGATCAACCCTCAGAATTTGAGTCATTTGGAAGACGTAATTTGGTATAACTACGTAAGAATAAGTTATGGCCCGGAATTATCTCAATTGGAAATGGGAATGGATGGGATTGAGAGAATCTTGAGTAGATTTGGATGTCTTCCTTATGAGATTAAGCTGGTAAGAAAGTAACGAGAAGTCGACAAGAACTTAGCAGTGCTAAGACTACCTCTTCAAGTGTCAATAATGTAAAAAATAATTAAAGACTTGAAACCATTATTATGAAATACTAAGAAACTATGATAACAGCTGTAGTACGTGTATGATGACTTTCTGAGTCAAATTCACTGCATTTCCTTTCTCTATTGGACCTTTGTCCTTGTTCTCCTCTACTTGATTTTTTTGCAGCTATGACATGACAATGATACTTACTCAAGGTTGTGGTTATCTAGTCATGATGTTATTTAATTAGAGCTCAGAAAACTAACCCTTCTCCAGCTATCCTTATTCTTTTCAAGCGTTCATGTTAACAACAAGCACACCAAGCACAACATACAACCAAGACTAAAGAGATTCTGGCCACGTTTGAAGGTCCCCAAATTTATCTCCAAATCCAAAAACGGTTAAAAAAAAGTAGATCGATTATTGATACTAGAATTACGTTCTTCCTAGTATCATGAGTGATATGAGCGTAAACACTGCTCATGAGAGCATAAAGGTACTAAGTACTTTTTCAAATACTGTGCCCTCTACAATTGATACAGTGAATCAAGTGGCTACTCCAGATGCTCTATCCTTCACATCCTATTCGCTACTTGCATCGATCTTTTGGTTCATAACATGGTGCTTCATAAGGATCATCAACGGCTTTATTAAATTGATAAATTGGTTCTTGCTATACTTGCCACTGGTTCTTTTCAACTCCTTACAATACCATTTGGAAATCTCATTAACTCTTTCATCCATTTTATGCATAGTTGCAGGTATGATCGGTACTTGCTATCTTGTTGTAAGGTACAAGTTCCTTAATGTTTACTCCAAGAGCACGAAAATTAACGAAAGTGGCCCACAGGGAATGCACAGACTTGTAGATCAACTCAATTCGAACAGCATAGAGAAGAAAAGAAACATAAGTTACTTGGATGAGTTCTTGAGTGCTATCAAGATCTTTGGATACTTAGAAAAGCCCGTATTTAACGAATTGACCAAATCAATGACTACTCAGAAGTTGTCACCAGAAGAGATTCTATATCTCGACGAATCTCTTGGGTTTTCCATAGTGGTTGAAGGTGTAGTTCAAGTATATACAAAAACTGATAATGGTCAATCTGAGGAGGATTACACCTTCAACAACGAATTGAATTTTGAAAAAGATGATGTTTTGTTCATCGGAAGCGAGAGGTATCAATTATTAAACGAAGTTAAGAGTGGTGCTCCACTTTCGTCTTTAATCAGTACTCTAGACTTGTTCAAAAGTGATACTCCGTCAGAACTGCCATTTCAAAACTTACTCAAAAATTCAACTGCATCGAGCTCCTCATCATCTGTCGTTGATGTCCCTGATGTATACCCAAACATAGTGGCACGCCCAAAACCTTTGGATTCACTGCTGTCGGGCGGTGGAGGCAGTACGGGGGTTGCTACAATTGCAATTATTCCTCGTATAGCTTTCCAAAGAGTGCACAACAAGTACCCAAAGGCAACGTCCCATATAGTCACCATGGTCCTCACAAGAGTGTACAAGGTTACAATGAGCACCATTCACAACTATTTGGGACTCACGAAAGAGATCATCGCCAGTGAGATATTGCTCAACAATAACGATACGCAACAGAATTTACCTAGATACCTTTATGAGGGTGTAATGGGAAAATTTTATGGTACCGACAAGTCTTCAGTAGTATCCACAACAACTTTGAACAAAAGATCCGCATCTAATCAGCTGCAGTCTCAAGTACAGAAGCTGGCAACTCAAACGACACGTAAGCCAAAACTCGATCACTCATCATCTCGCTACGTCCTACTTGACTCCCGCTCCAAAGCCAGTCATCCTGGGGATTTACTATCTTCGGTTCCAATCTCGAGAAAGGCTGACTATATCCAGTCACATACGAATCAAAACTCAGCACTGTCTCAATCTGGGTTTGCTTTCCCACGTACGGCGAATGTCAATGCAAGTACTACACCATTATACGACTGGTCGTTCACTGGTGGGTTTGAAGAAACAGAAGATACTTCATTGCGTCATGCAATTGTAGAAAACATGTTTAAGTTATTGGGAATTCATGAGGCATCCATACTTCAGAATAATGCCCAAGTGTACCTGGGCACGAACTCCATGGAATCTTCCGTGGTGGGATTATCCAGATTGATGAACGAGGACAAAAGCCATATTAAGTTCTACAGTACCATAAATAAATCTCAGGTAAATACCCCAGGCTCCCCACATATTGCTCCTAATACACCTCTTAGGAAACACAAGGGATCAATATCGAACGAAATTAACTTTAACAAAATCACAAATGACTTTGCAAAGGTATTGACTATTAAGTATTTTGCCCCAGATACTACTTTAGTCGAACTGGGTCTGTTTAACTCAGGACTATTCTTCCTTATTGATGGTACGTTGGATGTATTGTATAACCCTTTGAAGGGTTCCACTACAACGAAGCTTTATACAGTGAAACAAGGAGGTCTTGCTGGTTATCTTTCATCTATTGTTGGGTTCAGATCTCTTGTTACTATCAAGACCCCGAAAGACAAAGGAGTCATTGTTGCACATCTTTCCAGAGCTGACTACTCGAAGTTGATGGACAAGTACTACTTCCTCTTGCTACCTGTCGCTACTAAATTAAAGAGCCTCTTACTGAATCAAATTCTTACCATTGATTTTGCATTAGAGTGGTGCCATATTCCTGCTGGTGCCGTACTATCTGCCCAAGGTGATTTGGCCAATGGGTTCCATATAGTGTTGAGTGGCCGTTTCAGAGTGGCCCAAAACAAACTGTTGTTAGAACGAGAATATCAAGGAGAGAATTTCTACTTTAATGATGAAAAGAAAACAGGAAAAGACGAAAAGGATAAAATTGAAATCTTGGGCGAATATGGCCATGGTGAATCAATCGGAGAATTGGAAGTGTTGACAGCTTCTCGTAGAACAAGTTCACTTATTGCAGTGAGAGATTCTGAGACAGCAAGGATACCAAGAACCTTATTTGAAATGTTATCCTTACAGAACCCATCCTTGATGGTCAAAATATCCAGAATTGTCGCGAGCGAAGTTACAGGGAGGAATATCAATAGACAAAGAGATCGTTCTGCGTCTTTCATTTCAACATCCACTAACGATTATATCTCGAATGAGTACAAAACAATCACTATTTTGCCTTGTAATTCTGGGTTACCTGTCAGAGAATTTGCAGACAAATTGGTACAGTCCTTGAAAGCAATAGGAAGAAATGTTATAGCATTAGACCAAGCATCAACATTGACTCATTTGGGAAGACATGCATTCAATGAAAGACTTGCGCAATTGAAGTTATCTGGGTACTTTGCATACTTGGAGGAACAGTATGAGACAATTGTATACGTGTGCGATACTCCACTAAAACTGAATTGGACTGCAACATGTATATCACAAGGTGACTGCATCTTATTGCTTGCTGATGCCGAAGACGATGTTGTTGCTACAGGTGTAGGAGATTATGAAAGGTTGCTCATCAAATTGAAGACGACAGCAAGGACAGACTTATGTTTGATTCACCAGGATAAATACGTAGTATCTGGATCTACTAGCATCTGGTTGAAAAACAGAATTTGGGTACAAGGCCATCATCATATACAGATGGAAATCCCTAGAGATGCAACCCAGCGTAAGGAGAAACCACCAAATATCATTGTCGAATTGGCTGCAAAATTATCAAGAAAGACGAATCCACATATTATGAGTTTTGAAAATGTGCGTAATCGTGCTATTTCTTCCTTCTTTAGTAGAACACTTAACAGCAAGCACAATAAGGGAATCAGTTTTAAATCGGCTCAACAGCATAAAAATGATTTCCTTCGTTTGGCAAGAATATTGTCAAACGAAGCGGTTGGATTAGTTTTGGGAGGTGGTGGATCGCGTGGGATTTCGCATGTTGGTGTGGTAACTGCATTGGAAAAGCATGGCATTCCGGTTGATCTTATCGGCGGAACGTCAATTGGATCGTTTGTGGGTGGATTATATGCCAAAGAATACAATATCGTGTCTATTTATGGGAGAGCTAAGAAGTTCTCCAAGAGAGTGGCATCTCTTTGGAGATCCATTTTCGATTTGACTTATCCCGTCACCTCCTATATCACTGGTTATGAATTTAATCGTGGTATATGGAAGGTGTTTGGAACTAGTGAAATTGAAGATTTCTGGATCAAATATTTCTGCAACTCGACAAATATTACCAACTCTACCATGGATATCCATGAAACCGGTTATTCTTGGAGATTCATCAGAGCTCTGATGTCTCTTGCTGGGCTACTTCCTCCAATTGCATTCAAAGGCTGCATGTTACTTGATGGTGGGTACCTAGACAATTTGCCAGTGATGGAAATGAAGAAAAAGGGTGCCAAGTATATTATTGCAGTTGACGTTGGCTCCGTAGATGATAGAACGCCAATGAATTACGGTGATACATTATCCGGATTCTGGGTATTGTTTAATAGATGGAATCCGTTTTCAAGCCATCCTAACCCACCAAATATGATGGATATCCAGATGAGATTGGCATATGTTGCAAGTGTCAATGCTCTTAATTTAGCTAAAAAGACTCCTGGAGTGATTTATCTTAGACCTCCCATTGACAATTATGCCACTTTGGACTTCGGGAAATTCGATGAGATATATCACGTAGGGTTAGAATACGCTGACAGTATGTTTACAAAGTGGGAGCAGGATGGCAAATTACCTCTCATTGCTGGTATGGTAGACAAGCTGAAGTTGAGCAATACAGACGAAGGTAAAATATTGTACAGAAGAAACTCCATCTAACTTATATTTATATTTATGCATTTATAAACCAAGACTAAAGCACCATGGAATATGTTGAATGTCTTCTAAGGTCCCGTGGTAATGATATACCTGTAGTGCTAACATAAAGTTCAGTTAATCAGTAATGGCTGCAAAATACGTTCATGAATACGGATGTCGAGAAATTGGTAGCGCACACGATGGGTGCCTCTATCAAAGAAGAATTTGCAACTGAGGAGAATAAGGTAGCATTGGCAAAAGGAATGTTGTTGGCTCAACTGGCGGGAAAACAGCTGGTGAATTCAGTAAGGACCATAGTGCGATGTGTTTCTAAGCAGTACAATGACTTTCCTTCCCGAGAAAGTTCTAGAGGCATCAATAGCAACAGAGACCCTGAGAGAATAGGTAGAGATGGTGAAAAGAAATATGCAAGCAAGAGCTTTAATAGAGATGTCAAAACGAGTTACGCTAGCAAAAGTTTCAACCGCAATGGCAACAAGAGCTTTGATAGAGGCGGCAGCAAAGGCAGTTTCAATAGAGATTGTGACAAGAACTTTGATATATACGGTTACAGAAGTTCCGGCAGAGACTTTGATTCAGGTAATGGGAAAAGTCGAACTCGAAACAATGCCAATGATTACAGCACTCAAAATAGATCAAATAGGAAAGAGTACAATGGTTTCCACTATCAAAACTCCGGCTTTAACGAGTATTCAAACAAGGGCTACAATGGAAGTGTTGATGAAGGTTCTCGAACAGAGAGTTTTGCGAACTTCAATAGGGACTCAAGCAGAAGGTTTAATAATAATGGAAACAACAAAACAGCTAATAGAGTTTATCCAAAACCCTCTAGCCCAGAGACCACTAGCAATTTTGGAGATAATCTCCCCAAGACAAGCAATAGAGATTCAACGGAAAGGTTGAAGAGTGAAAGCTTTGATAGGGAGTCTACGAACTTCAATAAGGATGTTTCTTCTAGCTATAACAAGGATACTAAAAACTATTACACAGGCAACCCTTATAGTAATTATAGAAGCCACGATTACAAAATAGATGAAAAACAGCGAACAGGAAACAGAAGCTTCACAAATAGCAACAACAAAGCTGACATTTCTCGATTCAACGATAAAAGCCGAAAGGGGTACAGCACTGGAGGCAACAAAACTTTCAATAGAGAAATGGACAAAGAAGATAATGGAGACAGAAAAAGCTTCAATCCAGTTGAGAGATCAAACTACAGTGATGTTATTTCTATGAGTGCTCGTGAAAGCAAACCTGCTAACAAAACATTCAATAAATCAATATTGAATAATGATACTACGAACCTTAAGTTTGATCCTCGTAATGGTGGTGACTTCACCTCGTTTGGAATATTACCATTTTTCCAGGACCGTTTGAACAATTTTTTATTACCAGAAGAACAACGAAAAGGTAAAGTTCCCGATGCAAATGCTACACCCACGGTAGATCAGCGCAAGCTCTTAAGTATCCTAGGATCCAGCCACAACTTATTGTTGAAGGGAAAACCTGATTCAGGTAAGACTTTGGCTCTTTTGGCTTACTCTTTGAACTATTCACTAAGTGCTGTCCCTCGATATGACTTGATAGATAATAGGCATGGTCTTGACTCCCTCATTATTGTCCCTACGGAAAGCATGGTTAAAAAGTGTGAAGGCTACATTAAGGAGCTTTTGAGAGGGATTCCTGAAGAGTGCTGTCCAAGCGAGTTGTTGAAGGATGGTGGTACTTATGAATTAACTAGATCCCCATTAGCAGTAGAGTTTTTCTATTGCGGCAGTACGAATGCTATCTACTCCACCGGTGAACCAACAAAGCCACGAATTTTGGTTACTACGATTGATGGTTTAGATGACTTCTTTGGTGAGAAAAAACTGAATGTTGGTGAAGCCAAGAAATTGAGAACTCAAATCGGTAGGGAATACTTCGAGACTGTCAAGTTCATTGGTGTTGATCAATTTGATCTATTCTTGAAAACGTCCGTTTTCAATAAAACGACTTTAATTCAAAAATTGGAAGGTGCCAAAGGCAAGCATGTTCATAGATTAGAATCAATTATCAGGAAGATTCAAGATATGAGCTGTGAATCATTTGCAAGTCAATTGAGACGAAGATTAAAGAAGCTGGAAAATAATTGGAAGAGTGAAAACCGCATGCTTCTGAACAGAATAAGTCATTCTGATATAGTTATGAACTACAACCCAGTAACTCAAGATGAAATAGATCCGTTGAGCATCAAAAGGACAATGGATATACGTAATCCAGATAATATCTTTTCTCCTTCACTTTACAAGTTGTTATGCAAAGAGAAGAGGAAAACTTTCTACAAGTCCATTCAGTATGCCTTCATTGGCCATGCTGATGAACCTTACAAAAGAGTTCTAGAATTGAAGCAAAGTATGTTCATGTTAAAAGGAAGCCAAAAACCTGAACTGAATAGTGCTCCAGCCATTAGATCAAAATTGGACGAACAGTTGATCCATTTGCACAAGGAATTGAGCGAATTCAAGGCACCAGAAGATACAGCAGTTAGATTTGTTGAGAACGCTATCAGATTCACTAATGCTCAAAGAGTATTAAGAGAAAAAGAGAGAACAATAGTTGTTGCCACCAGTGACTTACCAGTTCTTGCAAAGGCAGACCATATAAATGCCATGTTTGGAGTTGCTCATTCTTTCCCCAGATCTACCCTGGCTACTATTTTAGACTTGGATGTAGCTGCTAATTCGCCAAACACAGATGAAGAAGTATTAGGACATATTGAAACACACATGAGGTTGTCAACAAATAACTATAAAAATTACGAAAAGGCCTTTATAAAGTCGAGAATTTTTAATCGATCTAATGATTCTACCATTCCAAACACTAAGAAGAGTATCAGCGCAATCACTGATTTGCTAACTGAGCGATTTACTGGTGACACCATTCCATTCTTGGTCGTGGTGCCTGACTTCTTAAATCTTGATTCGGCCCTATATGAATTGAAAGCAAATAGGCCTGATAACCAAGAAATGTATATACATTTTTCGTTGCAGAGTGATTTGCAGAGACTCATCCACGATTGCAGAGATGAAATTGATTCCAAGAAAGCCAAGTACATTTTTGCTAATGTCAGTCAATTGATAGGGTGTGATTTGGATGGTATCTCACGCTTGGTCATTATTGGATTGGATTCCTTGTTACCCCAATTTGCACTTTCATCTGAGAAACAATGCATGAGACACCATCATAATCCCATAAACGTTCAAGATATAACTGGAATTATGGACCCATTCAACGACTTATCCACCTTCTATTTGAACAAATTGAAGAAGTCATCTACGACTCACCAGAAAATGGTACTATTCTTTATGGAAAATTACAATGAGAGCACCAAATCGAACTTACATGATACATATGAGCAAGATCAAAGAAGATTGAGTCAGATATTGATGTACAACAACTTACGAAATTTTGTTAATTTCTTGCCATTGGACGAAGAACACAATCTACCTAAAATAATTCTCCCTTACGGGGTCAACAAGAGTCTCCAGGAAATACTCAGATCTAATAGTAACTTTCCAAAAGCCCGTTAAATAATTACTTCTATGTATATATTAAAATTCAAAAAACCCTGTATAATTCCCAAAAAAACCTTGTATAATTAGCAACAATTCATGTACTCAAAAGAATTTTAAGCTAATCCAGTGGATTCATAGAACTGAAGTGTAACAGCTGCTGTCCTGCCCGTACACTTTGCTTAATACCATGCTCGTTTGCAGATAACAAAGTCTTGTAAAAGGAGATAACTTTACCATGCGAACTTACCTTGTCCCTGGAGAAATTCAAAACTTGTAACCCATCTCTGTTTATAGCTCTTGAGAGCGCAACATATGCTTGGCCCTTCTCGAAAATATTGCGTAAGTCTACCATAACATGCAGCAAGGTTTGACCTTGAGACTTATGGATGGACAAGGCCCAAGCTAAAATTAATGGGAACTGGGTACGAGAAGCCAATATTGAGTTATCCTTGTCGTCTTCAATCGTCCATTGCTCAGGCTCGAAAAGCACAGTTCTGCTGCTCCCATCCGGCGAAGTAAACTTGACGACGGGATACATTCTTTTGGTGAATTCTTTATCCAAGTCTGATCCGAGTTGCTTTTTGCGCTTTCTATTACTTGTTTTTGCGTCGGAAGAGGAGTCTTTTGCAGATAGTAATTCGAGGTCACTGAATATGTAGTCAGGGTTAACAGGAGATTTGCATTCTTCCTCGGCAGTCTTTACCTCCTGGCTTTCATTACTAATATCAGCGGTCACATCTGATGTCTGCTCTGCTTTCATATCTTCCCTTTCACGCGCCTTCATATAAGTGTCTTTGTACATGAAATCAACAACTTTGCCCATAGATCCATTAACCAAGGTGTCATCAAAGTTTTTGATACACATCACTTGTGCTCCAACTTTAAGGAAGAGTTGTTGTGGAGCTAAAAAGTTGTTGCATAAAACTTGACGTTGTGGGATTGCTAGTAACCCTCCATCAACTGCTTCATATTTCTGGGATGAGCCATCAAGTTTACTCAATCGCAGATTATTTGACCTTTCCACTTCGTTTCTTGTGGCAAATAACTCAGACGGTGAGAGTCCAGCTGGACAAGCTATAGGTCTACGTAACTTCAGAAACTCATAAATGGTCTGATCCGACACATATCCCGTTCTCATTTCGTTAAGCATGCTGATAAATGTTTGATCACCTTTTTGGCGGAACACCTCTCGTAAGATAAGAGTAACCTGAATATTCTCACGCCATGCTGAACTTTCAAATGAAAAGAACGGTTCCTTTGGAGGTAAAGTCGAGTCTCTGTTTGGCTCATTATTTTTCACGACAGGTGGTAATTGGTAGAAATCTCCACATACGATCAACTGGATTCCACCAAAAGGCCTATCATTCCTCCTTATTCTTTTGGCAATTTCATTCAACTTATTCAAGAATTCTCCATCAACCATTGAAATCTCATCTATTATTAGCACCTTGGTATTAATCCACCTTTCCAATGCCTTCTTGTTCGATCTTACTTTCTTCAACAACTTGTCGACCGGTTCTGCGCCTAATCCTACCCCAGAAAAGCTATGTAGGGTGATACCACCTATATTGCATGCTGCCAAACCTGTCGAAGCTGTTACTGCAACATTACCAGGTCTGTATTTACGTCTTAAGGATTTGATAATTGATTTGAGTAATACAGATTTACCTGTACCAGCTGAACCAGTGTAGAATAACGAGATTCCATCCATTGCTTGCTGTAAAATGTATTCTTGTTCACTCGAGAGTAACATTGCCTTGACAGTTTTGTAAAGAACCTGATTTTTGCCAGGTACTTCATCTTCATGTAGAGGAGCTTGAGTTGATAACTGAATAGTTGGATAAGTTGCCTTGTGATTAGTGGAATTAGATAATTGACGCGTCAGCTGAATCACCTTAGGTGCCAGTGACATGAATTTTCCCAGTGACATTGAAAAGGGAGCAGGATATGGATCAAGTTTTTTGGTTACCCCGGCGCACAGAACAACACCCACTGATCTATTAAGTTTCTCAGGGTTGATTGGTTTCATTGGTGACAGCAGTTGTCTCTTGAGCATATTTGGTCCCTCCTTTTCCAGCATTGCCAAATGTTCTATCTCATGCTCAAACAGTGCTTCTAATTCTATTGGAACTGAATAAAACTCATTCAGGGAGCTTCCGTTAATTTTGTTGTGAGTTGATTCAATAGATGAAGTGGTTTGTGATTTGAGCCTCAAGGGCGACTGACGTTGCTTAACAAGTGAAATTATTTCGATATGCTCATCTAATTCATCCATGACTTTTATTGTTTCTGTTTTGAGATGAACATCTAGTGCTTTCATTTGCTTGTCGCTTGGTCCACTGGACGTGGTATTTTGTAACACAGGCTTCACCGTCGTAGGATGCTCTTCAACTGCTGAATTTCTCTTGATAGAGACATTTGAATGTACCAGGGTTTGAATTATTTCACTTTTGAGATGCACTTCAAGTGCCTGTAATACAGCATCATCATCTTCACTAAATTCAAACTCATCATCCAGTATCAATTCTTCATTAGTGCCACCAAGTATATTAACGGTGTCAACAGGATTGTCCTGAACAGGAAGGCTCAGATCGATGGTAGTTCCGAATGAACTTAAACTCATAGCTTCAATCATTTCTCTCTCTCTTTGATCAATATAATTACCACGAAGAACCGTCTGGACATGATATTGCCTATCATTCTGAATCTGATTGGGATGGCTATTCTGATGATGCTGGAGTCTATCATGACCGCCGTCCATTTTCTTTGCTTGTGAGAGCTGCAGCTTGCGCTCAAGTACTGGTCTTTGACTTGTATTGCTCATAGTAGACTGTAAGAAGTAAGAGTCCACGAGATTTATTATTATTTGCAGTTGATGTTTTGGTGTGCTTCTAGTGGTCCCTAATGCCGTTCGAAACATCTATAACTTGATTCTGAATATATAAGTTATGTGTAGACAGTCAGATGCTCATCAGCTTACGATCGAATGGGCCTTGGTGTGGTGTGCTTGACTTCCCTCTTGTATCTGTGCCTCCCTTTGCCTACCTGTTTTTTCTCATTTCGAAAAATCACTCTCGTGTCTCTAACCCAAATGCTACGTGAAAATGTTCATAAGCATCATGAGCTTGTCGTGGGAAACGACACAGGGTTCGCATGGAATAACTAAATAACTACAGAGAACGAGTTATGTATCAAATAATGATAGCGTTCATTTTAATTTCAATTATATGTTAAGTGTCTTATGAACGGATTGAACGCGTTTGAACTAATGGGGATGGTCTTCAATTAACGCGTCTTCAAGATTGATTTGCCCCTATAGCCCATCCTAACCCAGATACAAACAAGTTGGAAATGGAATCGCCTGCAATTTGAGTGGCATTGTTGGTCATCTCACTCAAATTGTTGTGATTAACCTGCGAGGACATCCGTACATTATTTACGTCCGTCTCTATTCTCTCATTATCTTCGAGTAGGAACAGCTCATTCTCATGATTGACAAGCTGGTTGAGGTGCGAGTTGAGCAATTCCCACTGCTTTAATAACTTCATGTTGTCAACGTTGGGGAATCTCAAAACTAGTGATAAGATCTCTCGCTGCTGGTATAATATCAGTTTGTCTTCCGTGGACAAATTATTCCATGCTGCCACCTTGAACAAAGTCCTCCAATGACGTACCTTCTTCTCTTTAATCAATTGAATCGATTCCTTCTGGGCAAATTCAAAATCACCTTCTTTTAATGCTGATTCAATGCAAAGGCATTTCAACACCCCTTGGGTGTCTTCCAATACTTTGCTATGGAAAACAAGCAAATTGTCAAGAATAATGAACAAGCGATCACAGTTCAAATACACCCTTGGATTTAGGTCTATGATCTTCTCTACCAACTTCACAGGGTCTGCGTCTACCTTTGATAAATCACTGGGAATGATGGATTTATGGTCAATGCTGATTCGGTATCCTTTCATCGCTTCTATAGCACCTAGTAAATGTTTGAATCTTCTTGCCATTGGCTGAGCAGAATTATTCAATAACCCAATGCACTCCTTAATTTGTTCTAAATTCTCATCGTGCAATTTAGAAGATGTCTCTATAAGCAGCCAAATCTTCGAAACGATTAATTGGTTCAGGTCCACTTCAGAGTATACATTGTAGAACTCATGGTCAAAAATAGATTCGTCGAGTAGTTGCTGTATAATGCTGTATTGAGCTCTTTTCTGAGTGTCCAAGGATTTACTCATAAATAATTTTATGAAAAAATTGGCCAGGTCAATCACTTTAACATAATTGGACTTCGTTAAATTGTTCATAATCTTGTTGAATTCCAGAATTTCATTGTTGCTTGACTTTCCACCTTTCAATTGAATGTACTTGGAAATGGTCAATTGATTGTAAGGATATAACTTTTGACATGTCTTGACAATATATAGAAGAACTTCGGGCTCGCTTAACAATGCTTGAAAGGTTGACTCACTGAATTGAGCTTTTGTTGTTATAGAATTATCAATTTGGACATGCTTTACAATATCTTTTGCTATTCCTTCAGTCTTGGCACTCGAATCAAGTGGTAGCAACAATAACGTTTCATTTATGATTTCATATAATTGTATTGTTTCCATCGTAGAAATCCCAGTGTACACGGAATCGTAGTAACATTGGCAAAGGTAAGTGCTGACAATCGAATCATCTACGCCTGGGGAATAAGATGAAAACCCTTCGATCACGGTGTACCATAACTTGTATCTCACGACTACTTTGTCATTCAAGTTTGAGATCCAGTTGATAAACTCCGTCAAATCATCGGTATACTTGAGGTACGGAATTATGGTATTCTTCATCCATGCACTAGTGGTTCCGACACCGTGCTGGCTATTTTTGTAATCCATGCTTTCGACAAATAAAACAAGCTTGTCCAATTCAGAACCTAGGTATTCCTCAAAGTTAACCAGGTTTGTTCCAGTATGCTTACGATAATACAAGTATGGTTTTATAATGCCTTGATACCACTGCATGAACGGGGTGTAATGGGACAACAATCCATAGCAAAGTTTGAAATCGTCGCCATTGTAGTATTTTGCATCGGCAAAGGTCTTAGCCTTAATGAATTGGAATAGTATATGGTCTTTATCATGAGACTTGAATACAATTTGACATTGCAATCTTGAGTCAATGAGTAAATCATTGGCAGTTCTCATCAATGATTCTGTGGGGATCAGCGACCCAACTCTATTCGATATCCAATTAGAGCATTCCTCTAAATCAAATGCGTTTAGGTCTTCCTGCTCATCAAGCAAGATCTGAACCAAGGAATAGACTTGCTCACTTGTGTGTATCACAGGTGAAGTGTACAGTATAATAAGCCCAAGGACATTCTGTAGATTAGTGTAATGCAATTCATTGTTGTACCTAATTACTTCTGATACTTTGGTTACGATGTCTTCAATATCAACACAATTAGATGTGAGTGACTCTGCTAATGACACGTAAATCGTACTGTCGAATTGGTTGTTCATGTGTGTTTGCATGCGTATGCTAAGACGACCAGGTGGCTCTGGTGGTTTTTCAAAGATCATTTCGATCTTGATTTAAGAACGATTACGTCAGCAAAAATACGAGTTGGAGATGGATGGAAATAGAGGGTGCTTTGGGTATTCAGGACGATAGAGGATTAAAGGGGATATGTAGGTGCCCGAGAGACTCTTTGGTAAGTGTTAAAGTGAATTGAATAATTAAAATTCATTTCGGAATGGGATTTAGTGGGAAACGTTGAGAGTATTGGTATTTGGTGGGTTTCAAAAGGTAGTCTTTGGCTCGTGTCAATTCAGCACTTCTTGTGATATCTCCTTCTTTCGGCTAAGTGAGTAATATACTGTTTCGAATATGCATTAAAGTGTGAAATGCTCGAAGAACAGATCAAATCTGGCAGAAATTGACCTTCTGAGGGCTTTCACCTCTCCAAGCTTTTAGTTTGGTTCACACTCGCAAAATCAAAATTTCAAAATCAAAATCTAATTCAAAACCTCTAGACATATACTTCCTCCTCTTTCCAACCATAATGTCTTTCGTAAATACCAAACAGCAACGTTTGATAGAAGAAACAACTTCCAATTATATCAAATTTGAGGATAAACAGTCTTCGCAGTACCTAAAGCTAAGACAAGAAATATTTCAACTCCATTCTGAAATCAATAAGGAATTGAATGGAGACGGTATTAGTCCAGACAGTGTCTTTAAAGTACAGACTTTGAGGTTTGAATTAGATAAGATGGTGATACAATACACAGACCACTTGGAAGAACTCATTCAATTGCTTGAAATCAACAAGAACTTTCCAGAACTGTCTTATCAACTGGACTTGTTGCAGCAATATGAAATCCTCTCACAAAGGTTTAAGACACTTCAAGATAATATTGTCAATGTGAAACAGGTTCAAAAGCCGTTATTGGATAAAATGACGGTGCTAGTGAAGAATTTTCATAACCCAGTGCAAGATGTGAAGAGTAGTGGTTCTTATAATAATGATTCAACTGACCTTGATACCAATTCGTTGGAGTTCACCCTGCAAGAAATCAAGGAATTGTTCAATGGGCTAGACTTCAGTGTTGACATAACACAGGTTTTACAAAACACCAGACTATTTCAAAAACTAGCTGACGATAAATATAGATTTAAGTTGACCAAGTCATTGGTGAACGAATCCATTGATGATTTCGATCAACAGATAAACTCTACGGTTGCAAATATACAGCAGCATATTGCAGAAGGAACTCAGATAAAAGAACGTTGGAATATAAATGCCCAAAAGTTGCAACGAATCAAGAGTACTTTAGAGGGCACACAGTGAACTTGGAGTACATAGAGCCGCATTGTCATTTTGGACAGAGTATGAATATCTCAATAAACGTCATTTCCAGACCTTAATATTTATATAACTTCTTCTTTCTTCCTTCGTCCTTCAAAAGGGCCCTTCTTCCTCCTTTCTACACCTTCCCTAAATCTTCCTACTCATTGTTCACATCAATATGTAATATTATTATACAATTTTCTCTAACAAGTCCTACGACGTTAATGGACTAATTAAAATCACAGAATCCCCTCTAACAAATACCATCTCTGTTTTCTTCACCACTGGCTCTTCATTTTCTTCGTTATATATATATTCTTGAGCCTCACTCAATACCATGTTGCAATGTGAATCGTAACCTTGGAGTTTACCTTTCATCTCACGGGCTCCTCTCAATTTGACTAACACGTATTCATCCAACTGGAAACGAATAAGATCGAGTGGCTCTTGCTGATTTTGCGTCTTGGTGTTGTCTGTGGACATTTTATTATACTTTATAAGATATGTTTCTAGTGTCTTAAGCTGCTGATGAACTCTTTCAGTTGTCTCCAGTTCTCTCTCAATTCTGCCAGCTTCAAGTCCCAGCGAAAAGGTTAAAAGTCGCGCAGTGTCGTGTTTTTTTTGTTCATCTGTGGTTGAAAAATTTTTGTTATAGTTGGAACAACCACAGCTAATCCAACACCACATCAAGGTCCACAAGGTATGATGATGTCTGTTAGATACATTTCAAGCACCTCGCGGTCCCTCAATAGAATAAAACCTTTAAAGTTTGGCGATGTGAAGTCGATTAAATTGCGGGAGCCTATTGTTCCTACCAATGCCAACTTCGATGTTTCTCCAAATCATCCGTTATGGGCTTTCTTCCCTCAAGGTAATGAAACAACTAGTGCTTTAAGAGTAAGCGAAGATATAGACAGTGACTCCCGTGCATGGACCTTTGGTGAATTGCGTCGTAAATCCTTCGAAGACTTACATAAATTATGGTACTTGTGCCTCAAGGAGCGTAACATATTGGCTAGAGAGGTCAGATTATGTGAGTCCATAAGATATAAGAAAATCGACCAACATACAACACAAGATGATAAATTAATGCAAACTCAAAAGACTATAAAGAGAGTGTTGCTCGAAAGACAAGTTGCGTACGAAAGAGCTCAACTCTTACAAGAAGAACAACAACAGTATTTGGATGAGTTCAAAACAAGATACTTGGAAGCCACCGAAGCAGACATAAAATCGATGAATGACAAGTTGGTGAGATTACAATATGCTTTCTTTGGTATACAACCACAATTGGAAGACTATAACTTGGACACCGATATTAATGAGAAGTTTGCATTAGGATTATCGTACGTAGCGAACTTGAAGGCCGAGAAGTCTGCCAACTTGGCATTACCATTGAATGGAGCCATGGAAGAGTTACCTTTCTTATTGAAGGATATTGGTGAAGCCGTGTCGGATGTTGAAGAGTTGAGATCATCTGGCCAATCTGTTAAATTGGACAAGATAGATGTTTTACCATTCTTGAAAAATGCTATCCAGAACTTTGTGCTGAAAACTGATTAGTTTGTTAGTGTATTGATCTACTGTATATAAAACGATACATTTATTAAGAGATATTCCTTGCACGATGTAGTATGTATTAGAGTTGCCATTCAGTGGGATTCAGCACAACAAGGACTCATTAAAAGCAATGTAATTTTTGGAAACAATTGCAAAAACCCACAATCCCTCTGTTCAATCTTGATTAAGCAGTAATTTCTTCAATACTATCCCCTGTATAATACATCTATATTTGTCCCCTTCATCTAATACTACCACTTACTCTAGAACCAATATTGCGACATTTTTCAATGTCTGATACTGATTTTTTTCAAGTTCATTGATTTAACCCCAAGCCCAACCAATCGAAACCACGAGAACTCGTACCTCATACCTCGATCCTCATACTTCTAAAACTTTAATATGGGCGGAAGAATACACGGCTTTCTTGGAGGGGTCTTATTGACTTCGGCTTTGACATATTCTACAGGTGAATACTTCCAAAAGAACCAACGTTTCATATCGCACCAATTGCAAGCTTCAGAAAATGCTATTAAGAATAGAATCCTTTCAAACGCAGACCAGATAAGAGATTCAATACCTGTATCATCGCACATTCACATTACTGAAAGAGTAAGCTTCAGCGAAACTGCAAAGGATATTTGGAACGATGAAATCATCAAAATGGTTAACTGGGTCTATGGAATCAATTGGTACCACCTTGGTCTTACTGTTGACAAGAAATTGCTTGGATTGACCGAAAAGATTGCTAACTCTGTCACAGAGAAGAAATGAATAAAAGGATTGTCTGTTATGTTCACCCAAAAGACGACAAATATCGCTGATTCTGTTTATTAATAAAGAAGTGAAAGCAAATAGACTTGAATATATTGATAAAATGAATTGAAAATACATTTTAACCTCTAATCCTTCTTTCTGTTGTGAGTTTTCTTGAAATAGGTAAGAATATCTTTGTAGATAAACCAATTCACAATTGGCATAATAATCAGAAGAATGAAAGCGAATATGACTTGGACTAGTCCCCATTCTCTTGGTAATACACCTAATGAGCCTGAACCAAGAAACCAACCAATAAAGTCTGTTGTAATCGAGTCATATCCCTGATTTAACCTGTTCAAAACTAGGTTCGCACAAACATCAACCAGTATTGGCACGCTTGACCCTTCAATGGTTTTGGTGATCTCAGGTTTGGTTCTTTCTTCCTCTTCATATCCCTCGCTTGCAAAATTACCTGGAAACACGCATGATATCCTGAAGTTATATGGGCCTAACTCATGACGTAAGATCGCTGAAAGCGAAGTTAATGCTGATTTCAAGGGAGCATATTGAGAATATCCAATGAACGGGAAGGCACTAAGAACCAGCGAAAACATGATGATATGTCTGTTCTTATGTTCAGCATAATTCAACTCTGGAGTTGATTTTAAGATTTGTTTAAAGGCAGAATGCACAACATTCACAGCAGTTTTGTAGTTAAGATCAATACCGGTGGTTAACTCTTGGCCAGTTAAATCTTTGAATAATTTACAATTAGCAGCACCAGCACAGCAGAAAATGTAGTCAGGGTCTACCTTACGATTAATGATAATCTCCTGCCATAATTTCACACAGTCATCATAGATAGACGCATCGCAAGGCAAACTGATCAATTTAGCACCCTCTATCTTCCCATGCTTGGCAATAATCTTGTTTATTTGTTCATCCAACTTTGCTTTCTTTCTTGAAACTAAGATAACAGAACAGCCTTGTGAGTATAACTTGCTGGATAATTCAGCTCCTAGTCCTTGGGATGCTCCCACAATAACTGCCGACTTTCCTTTAGGTTGGAATTGTTTATTAAAGAACCACATTAATTCAAAACCAACTGATATTCCAAATTATAGAACCACTTGTCTACGTTTCGTTTTGATGATGAAAAATGAAATTTCAGAATCTCAAGAGATCGATCGATGTGGGGAGGATCAGTCTACGCACAAACCGATTCATATAGTCATACATCTTTTATCCTAATCTACTTTGTTCCTTCATTTGTCTATTACCAGTTTCCTTAAGTTTCCTTTCATCTTCACCTACTGCTACTTTGAATACCAAGGCATTACTCTTTATGTGTTTATTAATGTATTTACAGTTTTGGGGAATTCCTGCGTTTATGCTAAGAATGGAGACTTTGGAATTTCCACCTGCTTTCTCTCTGGTCTAGGAATTGTTGGGTGCTTCTTAGATCTGGTGAATTCACCCATACGAGAACCACCATGGAAATCCATGTTTGGCTTGTTTTCCAACGATTTCTTGATTTCGGGACTGGTTATCTCTCCGGTGACTGAGTCATTCTTGAAGAATTCAAGTTTGCATGTTTCAACAGCATCTTGGAAGACCTGTTCACCATTATTACGGAATTTGGTTAACTTTTCCACATTCACTCTAGTGATATCGTCTAATACTAATTCTTGTAATTGTAATCTGGCAACTATCTTCGCAGTATACCAGAACTTAATCTCATAATCAGAATCAACCAATTCCAATACAGACATTGGAGCTTTGTCTTCGCCTAGTCTTGGTTCCAATTTGATGATACGAGTGAAACCTGTATTTCTATTAGGGTATCTTTGGACTAACTCATCTAGAACTTTGGAACCAATTTCAAGTCTATCTGGAGGTTGTAAGAAAGTCAAAGCATGCACATTGGCAAGCTTATACGGTAAATCAGCTCCCACAAGCTGTTTCTGTTGGTAGATAGCGTCAGATAAAAACTTTTCAATCTTTACTTGAGCACGCTTGGCCTTAGCTCTGGTTGTAACTATGTGTTCATGACGAATTAAGTTGGCACACAAATTCTTGTCCATCAGTCTGACGTGACGGGCCACATTCGACTGGAATTTCTGTAACGAGGGCATGTCTGTAGTCTGTGGGTGAGGGCTGGAACTGCTACTGCTAAACTGTTTGGTCCTTTCTTTCACGTTGAATTTGAAAATTTTGCTGCGACAAAATCAAAGTTAATGAATGCGACATTGTCAATTTATCCATACATCCACTACTTTTAATTTAAGGATGATGCGGTGGCTCAATGGTAGAGCTTTTGATTCCAACTCAAAAGGTTGCAGGTTCAATTCCTGTCCGTGTCAATTCCTTCTTTCTTTTTGCTGTCTGCAACCGAAATATAGCTTTCTCGAACCGTTGACCTTAGCCATCTAATCCAGTTTATACTCTTTCCGCACCCACCACAGTTCATGTTTACAAATCGTTGAACAAGGCTAATTATTACTTATTTTTTTATTAAATCTACCTATTGATATCCTTCATGCTCTTAAAAGTTAATTGGCTTATCGAAAGCAGATAAGGCAGCTTCCTTCAAGGCTTCAGATAATGTAGGATGAGCGTGGCAAGTACGGGCAATGTCTTCAGCAGATGCACCGTATTCCAAAGCCAAACCAGCCTCACCAATCATTTCACCAGCATTAGAACCAATGATATGGACACCCAATATACGTTGAGTTTCGGCATCAGCAATAACCTTTACGAAACCCTCTGTATCCAAGTTAGTCTTGGCACGAGAGTTAGCGATGAATGGGAACTTACCTACGGTGAATTTAATTCCTTGTTCCTTCAATTGCTCTTCATTGAGACCAACCCAAGCAACTTCAGGGTGAGTGTACATGACAGATGGAATGTTGGCATAGTTAACATGTCCGTGGCCATACTTGATGAATTCAGCAGCAGCAATACCTTCGTCTTCAGCCTTGTGAGCCAACATAGGACCAAAGGTGACATCACCAATGACTCTAATATGTTCTTGCTTGGTTCTGTATTGGTCATCGATAACCAATCTACCCTTATTGTCAATTTCCAAACCAGCCTTCTCAAAGTCAAGACCCTTGGTGTATGGTCTTCTACCAATGGCTACAAGTAAGACATCGGATTCCAATTCTTCCTTTTTACCTGACTTGACATCTTCTACTTCGATTTTAACGACTTCTCCTTCTCTGACACCCTTTGTGACCTTGGTTCCTAACTTGAATTTAAGACCTTGCTTGGCGAGTATTTTTTGGGATTGCTTAGCAACCTCAGCATCCATACCGGCACCAATAGCCTTTTGGAATTCGATAACGGTGACTTCAGAGCCTAATCTGGAGTAAACAGAGGCCATTTCTAAACCAATGATTCCACCTCCAATAATGGATAGTCTTTTTGGAATTTCCTTTAATGAAAGAATACCGGTAGAAGTGACGATTCTTTCTTCGTCAACCTCAATACCTGGGAATGGAGTAGGTTCGGAACCAGTGGCAACAATGTAGTGATCAGCTTCGACCTCAATGGCTTCGGAACCATCAGATGGCTTAACACTTATGGTCTTCTCGTTAAGGAATGAACCTTCACCCTTGATGTATTCAATCTTGTTCTTCTTGAATAACATGGCAATACCACCGGTCAATCCCTTAATGGCCTTGTCCTTTGCGGCAATCAATTTGGTGAAATCAATACCAACAGTACCATCAACAGTGATACCCCTATGTTCGATATCGTGTTGCATTTGATGGTACAAATGAGTGTTGTTAAGCAAAGACTTGGATGGAATACAACCAACATTGAGGCATGTACCACCGAGAGTGTCGTTCTTTTCAACACAAGCAGTGTTGTATCCGAGCTGTGCTGCCTTAATTGCAGCAACATAACCACCTGGCCCTCCACCAATGACTACAACGTCATACTTCTTGGAAGCATATCTGACGAATTGTTGGTTGGTAACAGTCGTACGTTTGAATGAAGTTCTTAACATTGTAATCAGCTTCTTATTAGATATCAATTAACTTTCAAATAGTCACTGAAGGTTTGTGATAAGCTAGTACTTATAAAGACGTTGGTTTTTAAAATTTTCTTATTGGAAATTTGTTGTCCGGGGCCTTGGAAGTGGTGATTATGTAAGAGGTTCGAGAAAGACCGGATCTTGATCAGAGTAAGGAATGATGTGGGCATGGCGAAGTGACGTTAATGACAAATGGGCTTCAACTGACAAATGTAGGTCTTGGGAGAGGCAAATGACTCTTGCATTTGATAGGGGTGATCAAAAGGAAATCCTTATATCTGTAGTACTTGCAAAGTAGGCATGGTCAGATGGAACCTCCAACATACAGTTGGCGAAGTTGAAGGGGAGAGGGATTCTAAGTAGGTTAAGAGTGAATGCACTAGGCTCCGCACAGGGAATAAGTTTTTCCCAGCAATGCAATGTTTGCACCTGGGGTTAAATACAGCTGGACTGTCTTTCAGTTAATATCTCGAGGTTATCATCGAATAAGGTCGAATATAGCTACAATAGTATCCTATAAAATACACGTTAAAACAGAACACTGGTCCACTGCAAACGGATATTGAGTGGCGATCCCTCCTCATGCCTTGTATCGCCACTTGTGTCTTTCATTGCTAACATCACTCAATCCTCATCAACTGCACTTCCCTCATCAACTGCACTTCCCTCATCAACTCCACTTCCCTCATCAACTCTACCTCCAAATGTTGTGCGTTGTACCCTCCAATCCCTAATATGGCGTACTCGCTAAAGGTTCCTGCCAGCGAAATCGCTTCAGTAGAACAAATTTAAAGGCCCAAGTTCAACCCCTCAACGCTCTCTGCACCAGATGCCTCATCGAAATCATGCCAACCTTCTGAACGAATAGTGTGCCACTGTTTCGAAAACTCCGGCTGTCACGGTCAATCACAAAGGCGACACTTATGCCCGGGGTCTCTCATATGTCCCGTGAATACTGTATTATACCCGGAGAAGTGTAAATATAAGAACTAATTAATTCTCCAAATCAAGGTTGCATCTTGAGGCTTTTTCAAAACACCCCGGGGTTAAATCATCCAATTAGAGATGGCTGTTGGAAATAAGACCAACTCAAGTAGTTGGAGCGAGGACTGGAGCCTAACGAGGGTTCTATTTTACCCAGCCTAATCATTTATTCCTTAAACTTCAATTACTGTCATAATTATTAGCTTAAAAGTTCATGATCATCGATTCCATCTTATCTGATAGTATTAGAATTCACCACCTTCTAGATGAATCTTCAACGTGGATTTGATTCCCATTGATTTGTATTAATAATACCCTCTCTAAGTAATGCGTTCTTCTCCATCTCTCTCGACTCGCACATCACCCTGATTCCTCCCTGTGCCATTACCTCCCTCTGCCCTCCTTCCTCTGCATCTCGTAATTTTTGCTTGTCTAAGAATTTCTCGTGAGCAGCTCCTCCAGTTTCGCTCGTTCAAACTTTTTCGATATAAAATAAAAACTATTGATCAAGTTCATTATCACTAAGAACCCATATATCCCATCATAATGTTGTCCAGAAACATCAGATTAACATTGAAACGTGCTCCAGTTGCTTCTTTAAGAAGCAACGTTGCTAAACCACTCACTGCCTTCTCCAGAAACATCATAACTACTACCTCCCAAGGTACCTGCAAACCTCAAGCATTCGCTTCTCCAATTGCATTCCAATTCAAGAGATTTGCTTCTCACACTGTAAAGGTCCCTGAAATGGCCGAATCTATCACTGAAGGTACCTTGTCAAGCATCCAAAAGCAAGTCGGTGAATACGTCGCTCAAGATGAAACCATTGCTACCATTGAAACTGATAAGATCGACATCGAAGTCAATGCCCCTGTCAGTGGTACCATCACCGAATACTTGGTCGCCGTCGAAGATACTGTCGAAGTTGGTCAAGATTTAGCCAAGATTGAAGAAGGCGAAGCTCCGTCCGGTGAAGCTGCTGCTCCGAAGGAAACTGAAGCAGCCCCAAAGAAGGAAGCCGAAGCAGCCCCAGCTAAGAAGGAAGCAGAAGCTCCTGCCGCTCCTAAGGAAGCTCCAAAGAAGGAAGCTCCAAAGAAGGAAGCTGCTGCTCCAAAATCTTCCGAATCGGCCACCTTCACTAACTTTTCCAGAGGTGAAGAACGTGTCAAGATGAACAGAATGAGATTGAGAATCGCAGAACGTCTTAAGGAATCCCAAAACACTGCTGCCTCATTAACAACCTTCAATGAAGTCGATATGACCAACTTGATGGATATGAGAAAGTTGTACAAGGATGAATTCTTAGAAAAGACTGGAATCAAGTTAGGTTTTATGGGTGCTTTTGCTAAGGCCTCTTGTCTTGCTGCCAAGGATATCCCAGCCGTCAATGCTTCTATTGAAAACAACGATACCTTGGTGTTTAGAGATTATACTGATATTTCCATTGCTGTTGCTACGCCTAAGGGTTTGGTTACGCCAATTGTGAGAAATGCCGAATCTCGTTCGATCTTAGGAATTGAAGAAGCCATTGCTGGTTTAGGAAAGAAGGCCAGAGACGGTAAGTTGACCTTGGAAGACATGACCGGTGGTACTTTCACCATTTCTAACGGTGGTGTCTTCGGTTCCCTTTATGGTACCCCAATCATTAATTTGCCCCAAACTGCTGTTCTTGGTTTGCATGGTGTTAAGCAAAGACCAGTTACCATCAACGGTCAAGTTGTCAGTAGACCAATGATGTACTTGGCCTTGACATATGATCACAGAGTTTTGGATGGTCGTGAAGCCGTTACCTTCTTGAAGACAATCAAGGAATTGATTGAAGACCCAAGAAAGATGTTATTATTAGAGTAATCATCTGTTGAAATACATCAACTATGGAAAAATAAGAATTTTAGCTCCGTTTAGTAGTTTATAAAGTTTGTTCAGTTAAGCACGATTGTAAGAGACTATAAAGCTCTATTGTAGGAAGAAAGAATAAGAGCTTGTTCGTTTGGGATTGCTCAAGTAGTTAGGTTCCTAACCTGGCGTATTCGGACTTGATTCGTTTGAATGCCATGGCATTGGGTGACACTAACTTTCATCTGTTCGATTGGGTTTTGTTATTGAATCTGAAGTTAAGGATGCATGTAGGACAAGATTTCGAGGGACTCTAGAGTCACAAGATTCCAGCCTTGGGTAATATGGAATTTTACAGTTGCATCATCACACACTTGTTTAAACAATGTTGTTCCAAGTGTATCGACATAGCAACCAATGGCGAAGGTTTAAAAAAATGTGGACTGGGTATTCTTGACAGAAGTTTAGATGCTACAAGACAAAACGAATTGCATAGACTACCGATCACCATAAAACATAACTTACCCATCAAGTCATATCTCGTTTGGATCATACTCAAAATACTATTTGCACCCAAATATTGCGCATCTTATTTTTCCCCACATATTATCTTTAATCCCAAACCAAAAGCTTGCTGAAATTGGCATTCTCTTTTACTCGGCCAACCACGTTCGTCCTCGAAGCCAGTTTGAATGCTCTTCCGATTGGGATCCCATAGAAAACACAAAGCTGCATACAACACAAAGCTTTGACAGTCTTCTTTTGGCAATTTACCAAATAGAAGAGGACGGCTTGATGGTGGAAGTATGTGTGATTGGGTTGTTGTCAACGGGGTTGGCTAATTACGTTTGCATTTGGCCATTTGTATTATTGTATGGAGCTGATTTGATGTTCTTTGCTATTGCTATATCTATTTCTTGTACAGCTTCTTCTAGTGTTCTCATCTCCACATTTATACGACCACAACTACCAGCTACTATTATTCTATTCATATTCCTTGTTTAATGGTACCATTGAATTTCTCATTCACCTCAAATTTCTTGGATCGCTTCTCCCTTGTATCTTCTGATCACTATAAATGTTTAATGACCCTTCCTCCATATCCTGATCCATTGTGTTGAGTTCATCGCTCCTTGGTCACAATCAAGATTCTCTGCTGTTTGTTCGCAATATGGCTCAACTTAATGCTTGTTCAACACAATGGGGTTCAATCTGCAAACACCATTCAAGCTACAAACAGTCATTCAAGCTACAAACAACCATTCAAGCTACAAACAACCATTCAAGCTACAAACAGCCAATATACTGTAAACAACCAATCCCCTGCCTCTGCTTTCTAGCTCTCCACTAGCCAACACCCACCGCCTTGTACTTGATACCCATCAAACACAATTTTCACTTCCGTATACGCACTCCTAGCTGCAAAAAATTGATGGTATCTCCTGCACATAAACACAGACTTGTTTACTTTATGCCTAATGCAGAAATGGTCCCAAAATCAAAATAAAGCAGTATAAAAATTCATTCACAGCAATAAAATAACCATATGATCAAATAGAAGTCAAGTTATAAAAGTATACAACTTCTTCTTATCAAAAGAGACAACACAATCAACATTGAGAGAACAGATTGGATAATCCAAAGCTTAAACATACGATAAAGGATTAGAAAGATCCCACTACAGTAAAGAGCGAGCTACTCCACAAGACAAAGCCAGGCCCCATTCAGTGAATCCTCTCCAAAAAAAATGGATTCATTCAATCAATGGGAAGAAGCAGGAATGTCAGCCGTGATCCAGACATCTTCGCCAAACAAGAACCTTATTCCATTGCCACATGATAACTTTCCACAATACTTCACTGATGAGTACAATGACGATATCGACAACTTGTTCAACGAAACTTTAACTGGTTTACAAGATTTGGATGTTCCCTCCGGATTCATCAACGAACATTTAGCTGAACAACCTAGAAAACAAAGCAGGAAAGTCAGTGGGACTGCCATTTTCGGTTTCACCGATCACAATAGAGACATTTCCATTGGTAGCTTAACTGGTGACTTGTATAAGCAGATGAAGCCCACAAATGAGTACATTAAGAGCATATCACCCGGTGAAATATTAAAAGGCATAAACAATGAGGAAAACCACCTTCAACCGCTGCAGCAAGAACAACTTGACCATCTTGATCAGCTCGTGCTCCAACAAGGTGCTGGATTGGACCCACCACTGGTGATAAATTATGATCAAAAGATATTGCTTTTGGAAGAAGATGAGTTCGAAGTCCAGCAAGATCTCGACAACTTGGCTCAACTGTCGCCTATAAAGAAGCAGACCGAGTTTTCTAACAATCACCCCAAGCTGTACAGGTTCCCACCATCCCCTTCGCCAACACGTTATACAAGTCAAAGCAATCCAAATTCAGTATTGCGCAATACTGCGATGCATAATTCTTTCAACAATAGCTATTCAGTTAAGTATTTACAAGATTTGAATAGTGCTATGAAAGATCCAATAGATTATGTTGATGATATTGAACCATTATTGGAGCAACAACTCCAATCTCAAGTTCCTCAACAAAATTCACCTCCACGCCATCAGCATCCTCAACAGCATCCTCAACAGCATCCTTCATTCAGCACTCCATTCAAATATGTTCCAATTCCAATTCAGGAGCCAATATATAAAAAAGATCTACAACCAGAACAGCAGATTCAACAATTGCGGCAACAAATGCAAGAAATGCAGAATCAGCTGCCTCAGCTGCAGCTGCAACAACAGGTTCGTCGGGACCTGCAAAGTCAGCAGCACCAACAGTTGCAACAGCAGAACCAAAATGAACAACAACAGCTTCAACAACAGCTTCAACAGCAACAACAGCAAATACAAATGCAACTCCAACAACTGCAGAATCAAAATCATCGACTTCTTCAGCAAATGCAACATCAACAACCACAACAACGTCATCAACAGCAGCTACAACAACAACTGGTCAATACTAAATTGTTCAGCACGATGAAAAGCAATACTTTCTTGCCACCCCCATCTCCACCTACCCTTCTGAATGGATCTCCTGAATGGCAGTCTTCTCCTGAACCACCTTCCCCTTCCCCAACCAGAGAAAACTTTAACAAATTCTCTTCTCCTGTTCATCCACAATTGAGGAACAATAATGTCAACTTCCATACACCTACCTTTTTCCTGGAAACAGACCAGATAAATAATTTCTTTAACGATAATGGACAACCAAGCCTGAACATGATGAACCAGAACCTTATGAACCAGAACATGTTGCAGCAGATAAATCAACTGCAAATGAACCAAATGACGCCAAATCTTTACTCCTCCCCTATACAATCGCTCAAATCGCTCAATTCGTCGCCAGTGAAGTACTACACTAGCCCTTTGAGAAATTCTCAACCAAGTAATGATGATACGGTAGACATGAATAACTCCACAATTGCACAACTTACTCCATTGAAGAACAACTTAACAAACACTCCAGTTAGAAGTCAAATTCAATTGGAATGGAGCCCTATAATATCTCCAAATGCTAAGGCCTCCAGGGATGTGAAAAGGCACATAAAAGAATCACTGGCAAGAAGGAGGATAAAAAAGACTTCATTATTACCACCAGGAGAGCTTGATCAATATTGGGTAGGCCCAGATCATGAGAAGGTTTACACTTGCACGTACAAGGATTGCGACAAGAAATTCACAAGACGCTACAATGTCCGTTCACATATTCAAACACATTTGAGTGATAGGCCGTTTGGATGCCCACACTGTCCAAAGAGATTTGTCAGACAGCATGATTTGAATAGGCATGTTAAGGGTCATTTGGAAACGACCCATTGCAAATGTGTTTGTGGGAAGGAATTCACAAGAATAGATGCTTTGAAGAAACATCAATTGCGGAATATTTGTTCTGGGGGTATGATGCAAGCTCTGGCACTGAATGGGATATCTAAACCTCAAAGAAAATCCAGAAGTCCAGAATTGGATGAATTCACTCTGAATATGTTGAATGATGAGATTATCAACTGTGCAGCAATAATATGAGTAAATGGAGGAGCAACAAGTTATGCACAACTTTCCTCATCGTACTTATACCATTCAAAAAATGTCATAACTTAAGGTTCAGCTCTGGTGACCAGTTCAACATGTCCAATACCATTCGTCAGTTTATGCTGATAACAGCACAAAGCAAATGTTTCGGGTTACCGCAGCATTTCACCAATTCAAGGTCTCCACAAACGTTAACAAAAATCATTACACTTTCTTCATACTTACTGCTTGATATTAGGTTCATCATGCTTTTTTCACAGTGATAATCATTTACTTTAGTTCTATTAATACTTGCCCCTCCTTTCACTTTTTTTTGACACTTTTGACACATTTGGCACATTTTTACTTTTTTACGAACAAATGCTCTGAATACTTGGTCACTTTGGTTGATAGTTATTCATTGTTTAATTTCATTCCGGATACTTTGAGTTTATGGCGTAGCCTTAGAGTAGTGTAGAGTTGAGTAGGTAAAAGGTATTTCCAGAGATGGCGAAACAAAACGCATATTATTAAGACTATGGCAACAACTCAATTGAACCTTGTTAACATACAGACCCATGTATACTAGCCGCACCTATACACTAGAACCTGGCTGGACACATGAGAATCAGGCTATCCTAAAACCATGGTAACTTATCATTACCTACCCATATTACATCCCCACTCAATAACCTTTCTTGGTCCTCTTCGTTGTTGAGCAAAATAGCAGACCTTGATCCGTTCTCAATGCCATGCTTGGTGTTATATTTTTCAATTAAATATGCTTTCATCTCTGGAGAAACCTCAGAATCCCATAAAATAACCTTTGTGCACGTCTGTTTGGGCAATTCAGGATTGGAACAAAGGTATTGAAGCAATGCTTGGATCAATTTTTCATTATATTCCTGTTTATTGTATGAATCATCGACCACAATTTTCAAGATGGTGGCGTAGTTTTCTGTTCTGCTGCTCCAGTCAAGAGTGAAGACCAAGGCAGCTATTAACGAGCCTTGGGGATCTTTAATTGCCAATCCGTAGTTGTTTGGCTTAGTTTTCTTGAACGTATCAGCAATATCATCGTATGACATATGCGCGAAGTCCAACCTCTTTGATTCTTCATGAGTTAAGATGTAGCTGATATACTTTGATCTCAAATGAAACCAATCGATGATATGGGAAGTTGGTGAAACGAACACTCTCGACTTTTGGTCTTGTTCTACTGAACTCAATACTCTCTTAGTCAATTGCTTATTGTAAAGGTTCAATACTGATTCAAACTCGTGGTATTTCAAAATCGAAACCTCTTCATCAATGGCTGGTATTGATTTTGGCACTGGGATATTCATAACATCAACGGGGAATGAAGTGAAACCATTTCTAACGTAATACTCACCTATTTCGGAATACAAAAACACGAAGCCGTCGCTTCCAACTAGTTCCTTCTTGCAATATTCAACGCATTTGTCAAGCATGATTTTGCCGTAACCTTTCCCTCTATAATCTGGGTACGTAAAGACCCCACCAATGCAACCACTGAGGACGTTCTTTTTGACTGGCTTGCCTTCAACATAATCGACGCGAACGGATTCTCGAACCAACACCTCAATTGAAGAGACAGGGATCTTATCAGCTTTGTCTTGAAGAACCAAAACCACAAGCTCATTGTCATGGCTGTGATGGTTCATCATTTGACATTTACCCAAGACAGCCTCTCTGACGACGTATTGAGGGCTGGTGAGGATGCCACTCCACGAAGCTGAGTTTTCCTTTCTAGTGAAATCAATTAATTCACGGTCGGTGGCTTGTACTAATTCGAATTGGTCTGCTGTCATAGTGTTGGACTGCAATGTTATTTAAAGTTTGGTGCACATCAAAAGCTAGGGCCCAATACCACGATATATATAGTAAGCGGGTTGGAGATAGGAAAGCGCACAGGAGCCGCACATGGAGGCTGTTGTGACATCTAACGGAATGCGAGACCGATTATGTGCACAATGAAGGTACGACACAAGGATAAGAAGTTGAAGGCTCGATAAGAGTAGGGTAGGCCGTGAATAAGCTGGGTGTAGGGAGAGAAATGGGTCAAAGATTCCGCTATTGCTGACAAAGTGCAAGACGTGTGCCCTTTTCGATTACAAACCTGGTGATGGAATGGACCAGGTGCGCCTCTTGGTTCTCGGGGTAGCGGTGGTCACCAACCTGGGATCGGAGTGGAATCGCTTTGCCTTGGGGTTAACGGGTTTCTTGACAAACAGAAGAAGTTAAATTTCTATAGTCCCCGCCAACTGTGGGGCATTTTCCACTGTTCAAAGTTCGTGGCTATACCCTCCTCCGATGTTTTTCGAGCTTTACCACTTTATATGCACGGCCCTATAATTTTTCCTTTGGTGGATGGAAAATCTGAACTTTGAACAAATTATCAGAAGAAAGACACTCAAGAGCAGATATCATATAAGAAGTGGATATCATATAATAGGATGGAATTATTACCCGAGGGACAGAGAAACACGAACGAGGTGTTGTTGGAAGACCAGCAAAATATTAATAAGTTTTCAACGTTGATAAACAAGAAGGACGAACAAGAAGCTATATTGAGCAAGTTACGTACGGAGAAGGAGTACTTGGATGATTTGTTGTTGGAGTTGGAATTGGTTGATGAAGATGAAAAGATTCAATATAAACTAGGCGAAATATTCATATTTATGAAGGCAGAGAAGATATTGCAGAGAATCGAGGTTGATAACGGAAAGTTAGATGCGAGAATCGAGGACATTGAGGCCTCTATTGATGACTACGATCATGAGTTGGCTGAATTGAAGTCTAAGCTATACGCTAAGTTTGGTAAGTCGATCAACTTAGAACGATAATTGGATTTGGTGGTTTAGACTGGCTGGAGGTATTTGGGTGATGTACAAACACTGGGTGATCTATGACATATGGTTGATCTATGGACCAGCATTGATTCTGGCTCCAAAAAGTTTGTTCAAATACCAAATTAAAATGTCTTATGTGCTCAGAATACCAATCCTTTGCGATGTCACCTACTTCAAGGCTCGGCAGAAAGTAAAAGATAACATCTGGCAGCTTTTATCAACGGAACAACTAGAATAGTGTCGTCAAGCTTTAAAGGATACTGCCACTTTGTTTGCATTTCGGGTGAAGTAAATTACGAATAGAATATGCTTCATTTCTCATCACCAAGCTTTCCAATAGCCTCAATGTCTCTACCATATTGTAAATAGAAGCCACAACCACACGCATAACTACTTAAATTACTACAATTTCCGTATATTAACCTTTATTTCTATCTCTAATTCTACTCTTTATAATTAATCTAAAAGCTAAATCCTAATTCTGCAAACTTCTCATCCGAGAACACAATGCTATCGATGATCTTTGCATCAATCAACTCATCGTAGCTGCAAGCTGTTCTCCCAGTCGCTTCCTTGAATTTATAGTGAGCATCTTTCATCTTCTTAAGAGAGCCTCTAAGTGAAGTTTGCTTCTTATCCCAAATTCTTGGGATGAGGCCTTTGGATTCAGTAGGCTCATTCTTAACGGATTCCAACACTTCGTTTATCAACACATTACAGTAATGAACGTCTTCAGGGAAAAGGAAATCGTGGAATCTAGTACCATCACCATTCTTGGCCACTTGTCCTTCTTCCCAAGCTTTCATCTCATCATATGAGGGTAATGGAATCCTCCCGGACCAAACTTTGGCTAACCAACATCCTTGAGTCTCGGCAACTCTAGCTGGTAATACACATCTTGCCAACCCCATGAGAGCCAAATTTGGATAGTTATACAATACAAGATGCTTGTAATTTCCATGCACTCTAAACCCGTCAGTTAATAATGGCTTTTCGGTGTTGTTCAAGTGTTGCAAAAATGGATACGACTTAAGATAACCAGTTGCAAAGATGATCAAATCAACATTCTTCAATTCGGTACCATCTATGAATTCCACCAGTTTTGTTTCAGCATTAAAACATTTGATGTCACACTTATCGACAATCATTTCACTCTTACCAGCTGGCAATAACGATTCCGATCTTTTTGACTTATAAATTGTTCTTTTCAAGCCAGTGGCCAATTGATAAGCTAAATCAGTGCCGGAGGCAGAGTTACCAACGATCAAGATTTCCCCCTTTAAATCGGCATAATCTTCTGGTTGACGATAAGCTTTGACATGCATGATGCTGTTAGGGATCTTTGCATGCCATTCTTCCATCCCCGGTCTATTTGGAATAAAAGGAACATCATAATTACCATTTGCAATTATAACAGCATCGTAAATCTCCTCAACATCTGGATGCTCAACGCTTGCAAACCCGGCACCCTTAGTATCGTTACACACGGTTCTGTGAACAACTTTCCATCTATTATCAGCTTGGAGCTCAACAAGAACCACCTTGGTGTCAAATTTAATGTATGGACTCAATTCCTTACAATAATCGGTCATGTATTCCCAAACTTGAGATCTATGTGGGAAGATAGCAGTTCCTGTGGGGAACTCAGATCCAGCATAAGTCATGATATCTCTTGGAACGTTTGTGTCCATGTAGTTATAAACTGGGGAACTGAAAATAAACTTGGACTTATCATTCTTCAATACTGGCTGGATATCCAAGACTGGTTTCTCGCAAGGTATTGGGGTCGTAGCAGCATCGGTTTCAGGGGTATAGTTCCATAAGCCTCCAGTACAGGATCTCTTCTCGAAGGCTTGAATCTTTTCGAACTTGTTTTCCTTAAGTAAAGCTTTAAGGGCACCTGCTCCGGACGGGCCAGAGCCAATGATAGCAACACTTTTGATTCTTTTCACTGCTTCTTGGAGTACTTCGTTTGACATCTTGGTTGGTGGCTCTTTAATATTTGCAAATTAGAACCAGCAGAGGAGGATTTAGTCTTCATTTTGTACCAGCAGGAGATTACTTAACCCTTGTAGTTTCTTTTTGCGTAACGAGAATGGAAGTATGGAGAAGGTAAGAGAGAGCGTAGCACGCATCGCTTACAGGGTGAAGCAAGAACAGAATGCGTATGATTAGATGTATACAGACCTTCGATTAGTGCTGTCATTGTCATATCGTGCTGAGTTACAGTCCATCGTCCCCAACTCTTGCGTCAATTTTACCGTAGCCTTATTTGGAGCTCCTCCAGTTGTAAGTCATCTCTGCCAGTGAGTGGAACAGGTGTCTCGTGACGTACGTCATATCTTGGCATATTTTAGATTGGGAAATTGCCGTACGAGTCAAGTTGGCTGTCAGATGGTCTGGGGGCAGTCACACGTGGGTTCTTGGTGTTGGAAACCTTAAATTGGCGTTGGTCAAAGATAGCTTCAATTATAGTGGGGAAGTGCTGCATTTGCTTTCAGTTAGAAAATTTCGCAGCCAATATTTACGAGCTCTTTGGTGGTGGTGGGTGGCCCATGGAGATGGTGGTTGACCTAAGCTGGTTGACTCAGGGAGATTGGCTGGCGTAAATGCTAGTCAAAATAACTGGCAGTTTTTAATCACTACATTCTATCATGAAAAGGTTTTATGCGAGAACCGTACCACGGTGCTTTCCTCTAGTATCCACACTAACTCAGCCCTCCTCCATCCAGGCTTCAATACATTAATATTACCGTCTCACCACTCGATGCACTTTAGTTACCCCACGTCAAGTCAAGTCATACACATGACCAACTATTATACATACACTCCGTACTGTTCTACATCAATTGCTCCTGTAGCCACCCCCAAGACGTCTCCCCACACAAGACTCACCCAATAAACCTACTAAAACTTCCTACACTTTCTTCTTAATAATACAAATGAAACTATAATACACTAATCACTATCTTCGTAAACTGGAATATCGTCCAACATCTCGTCATTCGCTGGCTCTGCCTTGGCTCGTTTAACCTGTTCGTCCGCAATCCCAGACTCTTCCTCTGAATACAGTCTTTTGCGCACTGACAACAATGATGTAGGAGGCTGTACTCGCTGCTGTGATTGGGGAGGCATCTGTTGTGGCCTCCTTGCAGCTTTCTCTCTCTCAATTCCTCTTCTTTTCCATGCTTTCGATATTTCAGGGCAGATATCATAAATCTCTTGCTCCTTCACACCATCTTCTATACTCACCAAAATCTTCTCAACAGTGCTGATATGATTGGCATTGGGTTTATCGTTTCTAAATCTCATCATTTCCCAAAAACCCTCCTTTTTTAGACTTTTTCTACATTCGACAATTCGTCCTTGTAATGGTTCACCCAATTCCTTCAACTTTTCCCAATCTTCATCCTCTAAATCCAACTGTGCAAAATCAGCATGCTCCCCTGAACCACCTTGCCACACCTTCAACTTTATTATTTCTGGTTTGGAGTCATAATCCACGTATGTCGAGTCGGGATCTAACTCGTTCATGTCGGGGTCTTGGTATTTTTCGAAAAATAAACGCATCTGAAAGTCAATTGTATTCTCTTCAGCAGGTTTCCACTTAAATAAAGTTTGGTCGGTTCCAAAGACGTATGGTGTCTCCGCACAAGTGAAAATTAACCCATCGGACTCGTGGAATAATAGGTCCTTCTTGGAAAGAACATCGTCTGCATGGTACGAACTAGTCATAAGTTTGAAACTGACTTTAAACGGAAAGTCAGGTGAATTTGTAATCTTAGGATTCATTTGTTTGAATCTGTCAAATGGTTTCATCACTTCCTCTGTTATATACCCCAATCTCTTACTCAAAGGTCTTTCTACCAACGACTTGCCATTGATGGCTAAAGCATCGAATATGCAATACCTCAACACGGGCTCTTTCACGTTTTTGCTCTCCAACACTAGTTCACCATCCAAAAGAGTCCCATGATGATAACTTCTGTTACCTTCGGTCTCAGTCATGGTCAATGGGAAATGAATGTTGGGGATATGATGATATTCGTTCTCTCTCGTTATTAAAAATACACCTTCTCCGCGCATTTCATCATTTAATATGAACAACAAGCATCTCAACCCATCGGACTTCTCGCATACAAAGTAGTCTCGACTAATCAATGTTTCCAAGTGGTTGCGTTCAAACGATATAGGCTGAGACCCAGGAAATGACGTATTTCTTCGCCCCAAGAGCTCGGCAACCATTTGTTGTAACTCCCGTGCTTCAAAGGCTTCCAATTTATTGCCGGGAATCTTCGGCATATCTCTTTCTTCTATGAGAATCATGGTGACGGCGTTCTAATGGACTGGATATGGGGTCTGTGATGATGTTTAATTCTTTCAATTTGAAGTTGAAATTTGAACGTTTTCTTCGGACATATGTCGCGATTGCCATAATGTCGCAACACGAAGAGT
This sequence comes from Kodamaea suecica, assembly GCA_030558315.1. Taxonomy (NCBI): domain Eukaryota; kingdom Fungi; phylum Ascomycota; class Pichiomycetes; order Serinales; family Debaryomycetaceae; genus Kodamaea; species Kodamaea suecica. The sequence continues at coordinate 246,033 of JAJMSH010000008.1, read as the reverse complement.
ATAGTTTTTTTCATCTCTATCTCTGTAAAGAGGGTACTCCAATGTGTTTCCTCCAGTGTGTCCCCTGTTGAGTGTTCCGTATATAAGGGTGTGGTAAATAAGAGAAAATCCCACAACATGAGACTAACTTATCATGTCATCCATAATTCACAGCCTGTCATAAATCCTGAAGGTAAACTTACATTGCAATTGAGAAACCTTCAAATACCATACATAGAGAACCTTGGGATAACACAAGACAAGTTTCAAGTGATAGACCTAACTAATAACGAATTGGTAGAATTGAACAACATACCACAAGCATTTTACAACTTGGAAGCATTGTTGCTTGCTAATAATAATATTATCTTCGTTGATGATAGTTTCCCTAGTGACAACCGTCTCAAATCGATCTCATTGATAAATAATTCGATATCCAGATTCCATACCAATTTCCATCATAAATTCAAGTTCCTCGAGAATCTATCCTTGCTAGGGAACCCTATAGTAAAGCTGAGCAACTATAGATTGTTCATGATCTGGTTGATCCCATCGTTAAAGGTTTTGGACTTCCAAAAGGTGAAGGAATCCGAAAGGAAACAAGGAAAAGAGCTCTTTGGAGAAGATTTCGAGCATTCGAGCGAGTTGGCGTTATCATATTTTGGAGGTGAAGGCTTGAAGATCGATAATAGCACAGACAATGGACATGTTGTCTCGGCCGTAGACAAGAATCTACACAGTATAGGAAAGAAACTCTCAGAGGAAGACAAGGTGCAGCTATTGAAAAAGTTGGAAAGTGCCGAAAGCATAGAAGAGATCGAAAGAATAGAGACAATATTGAAACACGGGGCTGTATAATCTCCTTCGTTTTTCGTTTGGTGTCGAATAATATTGTTCCTCTAACGATACTATTCGTTTATCAACCCAGACTGTGTCCCCTTACTTCGAATTCGGACTATACCCATTAACTTTAGACAACTCTTTGATAATTAATATTGGACTTCCCAACTAATCACTAACTAAACAAACCTTTGTAACACTCCCCGACACTCTCCTCCACTCCTAATTAACCTCCCCCACCAAGCTGAAATTTTCCAGTCTCATTGATGGCTTTTTTTTGGCCTATTACGAAAATTAGTGAAGTCTCATACTCTCTCCCAGCCCGTCATTTTTCAAAATTGGTATCTCTTCTTCTTCTTCATAGAGCAGGTAGACAGTTAGGACGTACTTTAGATCATCAGCGTACTAAAGTTGTTAAGTTCATAGAGTCCAAGAGAAATTCACTCTCAAAGCCACATCCAAAGGGAATTAACTTCTATTATATCAAGCCTATTTCATATATGATTTACAATGTCACTGTCAAGGCCCAAACGTAAGGCAACCATCAATAAGTCATACAATGACTCTTTGCAAGAATTTGTTTACGAAGAAGCAACATCGGCAAACTCTTCAACAGCTTCGCTAAATTCTTTGAATCTGAGTTCTTCTACAACAGACTCAACCACCCCAAAGAGAAAGTACGTGAAAAGGACGAATTCAACAACCGATACTAAAGATACTTCCAAGTCAGCATCTCAAGTTAATTCTACAAATTTCACTATGGGGCCAATATCGAATGGTAATTTGTCGGACTCTTTAAGCAACAGCTCGATTCCACAGCTTTCCATTCCTCATAATTGGCAAACCAGCCAACCCGAAGCAAGCGATTTTTTTTCGATTAAGTTAGACCTTAATGATGCTTATATAGACTTGGAATCACAGTCGTTATTTTGTCCACATCAGGAGCAATTGCCAATCGATGATGCATACCCTTCCCAAGCTACAAAGAAGAAGATAGTACCTAAATCAAAACCAGAGATATTTAAATTGACCAAAGGTGAATATGTATATATGGTAAGTGAGCCCCCGGGCGAACCTTACTATATCGGACGAATATTAGGTTTCAGGGTTAAAGGAAGTAGCAAGGATGGGGATAATTCACACACCAAGGCCTCCATGGAATCAAAAAGTTCAATTGTGGACGCTAAAGATTATGCTTTCCAGATACAATGGTTCTACAGACCTCGTGATATATCTAAATCCACCAGTGATTCTAGACTATTGTTTGCCTCAATGCACACTGACTCGTGTCCTCTCCCAAGCTTCCGTGGCTCAGTGACAGTCAAGCATAAGAAGGATATTGAGGATGCACTCACTACAGCCAAGTCACTGAAAAGTTCCTCAGCAAATGGCACCAAATCAGTGTCTGCCCCTCCAAATCCTTCTACATCTTTGGAAGCATATTCACAGAAAGCGAACTGCTTCTACTTTGACAAGCTATTTGATAGGTACATGATAAAGTTCTATGATGTATTACTGACCAACAACTTGTTGTTGTATACCGAGATAAAGGATAGTAGAAGCAAGAATTTTCTCGTTGCTTTGAACAAAAGATTCGAATATGTATTTGCAGAGAGTCAAAGTACAAAAGCATTGGTTAAAACGTTTTCATCATCTTCATCAAATTGTGAGATTTGTGATCAATGGTGCGGAGACTCATCACAGGACTCTATAAAATGTGTGGAGTGTTCAAAATACTACCATATGTTCTGCTTAGACCCACCATTATTGAAGAAACCCAGTCGAGGGTTTTCATGGTCCTGTGCTGTTTGCACCAAGAAGCACGATATTGAGTATCACCGCAAGAGAATGCTCATGCTTTCACATGATAATAAATCATCAAATGCTAGTGAACTATCTAATGAGCTTGATGCAATAAGTGTACCAGCTGCGAAGAGTGAGGAAACAACTCCCTCGCCAACTTCACAGGATGAGCCCAAAGATCTATTACCAAAATATGAAAGCATGGCAATTGATTTCCTCAAAAATGATTCAGCCCTTACTTGGGTGCAACGTAGAAATAAAGAAGAATGGCCAATAAGATACTTGGGTATGCATTCAAGATTGGAAGATGCAGTTGACCTTGAGGACAGATCGCCTTACCCCAGAGCTTCTACCAGACTTGGCGCGAAGCACCAAGCTACTAATATTCCCGAGTGCAATGATAGACCGTTAGTTTACTATGATATCGAAAAGAATACTAATTTGAAGAAAAAGAGTACGGCTAACCCAGCATCAGGAAAGAAAGCAAAGATTCAAAATGAGTCTATTGTCAAGCTTGAAATCCCCGAAGAATATAATGATATACCCGCCAAAGACTACCCCCAATGGTTGCAACCAAGACCCAAGGGTTATATAGAGAGGGGAGTTGACGATGGGGAAGGTGTTTCATGTACTTTGTTGTGGAAATCTCGAGAAGAAGACAAAGAAGATGAATTCAAGACTGCTGATAGTTACGTTGAGAAATGTATACCTTTTGCTGAAAAGTTGGGAATATTTCCAAACTCACCAAATTTTGTGGATACCATTCTCAAAATATATATGGACAACGATGGCTCAGTTGAAAAGTCGATAAAGCTTGTCGGTAAGCTCACACGTAGCTCGTTGAAAGAGCCGACTTTCAGCAAAGAAGAAATCAAGAAGTTCGAAAGTGGTGTTAAGGAGTTTGGAAGTGAACTATACTTTGTCTACAAAAAGGTTAAGACACAGCCATGTAATATGATTGTCAGATTCTACTACTTGTGGAAGAAGTCAGAGAACGGTAGAAAAATTTGGGGTAATTTTGAAGGACGGATGCAAAAGAAGCTACAAAATATTGTGAAAGATGAACCTGCTAAAGCAAAAGCTGCCCAAACAACAACACTTGCCATTGATAATTTTGCCGATCCCGAAGATGATTCATGCTATGAATCGGACAAGATTGTTGAAGCCAAGAAGATCTTCACTTGCAAACACTGCTTGACTCACGTCTCAAGACAATGGTTTCGTATCACTGGTCACAATGGCAATGATCCGAAACCAGGTATTACAGTTGACCCTAGATTCCCTCTATCAACAGTAGTTGGGTTGTGTTTCCGATGTGCAAGATTATGGAGACGCTATGCAGTTGTGTGGGAAGATCCTATTGAAATAGAGAAGAGGCAGAATATAAAGTATGCTGGGTGGAAGAAGAAAATCGAAGCTGAGTTGATTAGAGATACTGAAATGATTTTTGAACATGCAAATCTGTTGGGAGCTACAGTGTCTGCAATACAGGAGGAGAACGTGGAATCCAGCGTAATTCAGGATATTACTTCAACCAAGAGGAAATACAACAAAAGAAAACCTAGTGTAGAGGTACCTTTGAAATCCCTCAAGAAAGAGAAGACAAATTCCACATCCACAGAACTTGAAGATGTTGCCACGAAGCGGAAAAGACCCACACCAAAGGCTAAGCCAATTGCGACAACGGAAGCCTCAGAAGAGAATACACCTGAACCAGAAAACAAAAATATTAAAGTAAAGAAGGAAACGAAAAAGTTGACTAAAGTTTCCAAAGATTCGAAAGAAATAAAATTGAAGGAAACGAAGAGAAAGCCTGTTAAAAAGGAGAAGATTGATGAGATTGGGGTTCAAGGAACTCCAAAGGAAACTAAATCTCGCAAGAGGAAGCCAAAGGAGCAGGCCTTGGATGCAGACACAGGCTTGATTCAAGATAAGGCGAGCAAGAAGTTGAAGAAGCCAGTGACTTCAATTGCTGATCGTGTTATAAACCCTATTTTCAATAATAATTACATCCACCCTACTATTATTCCATTTTTGAAAGTGGACAAGAAGAACGTTGCCAAATTGACTAAAGATGAAGTCCATGATATTATTTCAAATCATAGAGTTAAGCAATTGACAGATATAACGTCCCAGTTACAGTTAAACCAAGTCCCTAATTTGAACGTTGCCAACTTGCCATTTAACAATAGTAAACGAAGCTGTTGTATTTGCAAAGAAAGTACACCTAGTAGCGAAGAACTATTGGTTTGCTCTCACTGCGGAGTTAATGTGCACCTCTCATGTACTGGGATTTGTATTCCAGATGCGGTTCCTAGACCTGTAAAGGAATGGCTCTGTGAACCATGCATAAATGATTTGAATCCTAATCGAAGCACTGTCTACTCATGCTCCATTTGTTTGGCAAATGAGACCAATTATGAGTTCTCGATATTGGGTTTGGAGTCTGTATACCCGGACTACTTGAAACCAATCAATGATAATGGTAAATGGTGCCATTTGATTTGTGCCTTGTGCAATTATGAAAACGTTGAATTTAAACCCTTCCATTCAGGCCCCAAAAAGTTAACGGCAGGAGAATCCACCAACCAAAAGCAGATCATTGAGTCCATCACGAATCCATTGATGATTGATAGCGTCTCTAAGATCTTTTTGAACAACTTCAAAACAAAATGTGGAATATGTGAGACGTTTAATGGATCTATGATTGCTTGTGATTTATGTCAATCCCAAGATAAGAAATACCATATTACTTGTGCTCAAGATACTGCCAATTTCACACTAGGATTCAAAATGATTGACTCAAAGGAGAAACTAGTAAGAGTTGAACGTCAGCAAGGAAGATTAAAGCCTATTTTGATTTGTCCCAATCATGACCAACGAGAAGTTCTCAGTTTTAGGACTTTGGGTAAACGTGTCAATGGAGGTACAAACTCATCTTTGAAACCTTTGATACAATTGTTTATCGAAGATATCTTGAAAAGCAATACAAGCATTTCGTCTGCGTTGACTGGGCCCCAACTCAGATCTAGCAACTACATCCAGAATAGGAAATTGTTCGAAGATTGCAAAAGAACGAAACCTCTTCATCAAAGCATGATTATAAATGAAATCAGGAAAGATCCTACTTGCACAAGATGTAAGACCACTAGCTCACCTATCTGGTGGTTTGCCAACAGCTCCAATATGGTAAGGAGTTTCAATAAGACCTACAATAGTCTCGACCTATACTTATGTCAGACATGCCATCACAGAGAAGAAGATAGTGATGACGAAATTGAAGAGGTCCAAGAAGGTTTTGTAGACTTGTTAAATATGCCTATCTCAGGTGAGAACTATGGTATATTAGATGAAAATGACAGATTGAGAGAAAAAACCAGGCAGAAGATATCGTTCGGAGATATTCTTACATATGTTTTATAGGAAAAGAAAGATCCAGTACATATGCTTTTAAAAAGAATAAAAGGCATTTCCTACAGAACTGTAGTACCCATAATCATGGTCCCTATGAGTAGTGCTACAGCAATAACTTGCGACATTATGATGTTGCGATATCACGATAAGGATGTCGCAACATCATATCAGGGGTTAAACAGATCGCTAACATTAAGGAATACCCAAAACCACAAACACCAACGGCAACTGACCCAACAACCAATGATACACGAAACTACAATCCACCCAGGAGTGGGAATTGGCAATCACATTCGTCTTGGACTGTCAATGTATGAGACTATTGCTCAATTGAACAAGTTCAACTATAAACTCCACATCAGTTACAGTGACCGTAACTTTTTGCAGTTGCCTGTTATCGTGACGATAGTTGAGTATGGCATTCGTTTGAGCTTTGAGAACACTGAGGATCAATACTTACAGCTAATTGAGTTATTGGATGTATCTATGGCGAACATGAAAAGAGGAAGCTGTAGGAAATTGCTTGGTTTATTATATAATGGGGTTAAACTCAATGAATTCGAACGAATTGATGATCCACTGTTAGCGGTACCTCTTCATCAACCACAACCTCTTCCACAGCAAGGTCAACTATCTGGTTCTACTCATGGTGCAGCAGATACTTTAGAATCTACTTGCTCTTCCCTAAGTTCTGACGATATCAGTTTGGTCTCCACATGTAATACCACGTTACGCCTAATTTACAACAAAATATTTGGTCCAACATATCCTGGTAAATTGAGTAAGAAGACTTACATCTTGTCATACCCAGGTGTTTCATTCAAGTTCCGCATACTAAACGACGAATTGTTGGAGAAAGTTAGTGCCGATATGGAAGAAGATGTCAGATTATCCTTACTACTCAATTGGGACAAGGGAGATGAAATTATATGCGATTCTATTGCCTTGTTCAAGGGTAACTCTTGGAGCGAATTCAATTATGAATCAAAAGTGGGAATTTGTTCGTCAATATCAAGTAAGAATAATGAAGATGGAAGCACAACCCCAACATCAAATGGTGTAGCCACCTTGGAAAATAGAAGTGGAAAGAACAGCTACTCCGATAAGAAAATACTGAAGGTAAACGTGCAATTGGAAAAGGGTTTAATAGAAATACAATTCAAAAATGGCACCAGTGCTACCCTAATAATAGGTACTACCACTCAACAACAAGTTCTTGATGTTTTGGGTCCCCCTGACGACTACTTCAACAAATTTGATTCTCCATTGCTAATCCATGGAAATAATAATATTAGAAATTCAAATGGACCTACACACAATAATGGAAATGCAACAATCAACGGAAATGGTGTAAATGGAAATGGAGGAAGTTATGGCGTCGGAAACCTAGGGGACGACTCCGACATCAGCCACTACAAATTCCATAACTACTTCCTGCTTGGTTTGGATGTTTTATATGACATTAATTATAGTGGTAAGCAAGGTTATGCCACGGTAAAGAAGTTGGTGGTACACAACGGGGGAATAACTGAATGCTTAAATTTTATGAAATGGAACCGATGCAACTGGGAAGTTAATGCTGAAGGCACAAAGTTTAATTCAGGGATGAGCTTTGAACAATTGCCCAATGAAATCAGACAATTGACTCCTGTATTATTGAATAGAAATGAATCTGAGTTTGTTGACTATGACTTGGATATAATCGAGATGCCGAATGAGCCTGTGACGAAGGTCGGAAAGGTGAAGACTTGGGGTCAATCAAAGCTATACGGCTATAAGAGGTGTATTTTCGAAGTGCTTGATCTGAACGCATACATTTCATGCATTACAGTCTATTGAATTCAATTGCTCTGTCATATTCTCTTTGAATGAAATATAATTACTGTACACCGTATATGATAATGAAACAAGAGAATTAAAAAAAAGAGTTTAGTTGAAAAGGTGATTGAAGAATTGAATATAGGGAGGTGCAATGTATTGGCATCTAATATGTTCATTGCAAGAACTTTAAAGCAGCTCGTGCGGCAGGGGCCTGTGTAGCTGCAGATGTTGGAGTAGGTGTCTTGCTGGCGAGGAAGTGTCGAATGGAGGTGGGAAGTAAGGTGAATTGTCTGAGTTGGTCATGTCAATTACTGAAGGTGATGAGAAGGGAATGGTGTTGTCAGATGTTCCAACAGAAGGCGATGGGAACCACATGTTCTTATCAGTTGGAGAAGTCACAGCAAGCGCAGGTGGCTTTTCTGTTCTGGAGATATATGAAGTGTGAGACGTACTCTTCTCCATGCTAGAGTTAAAGGAAGTAGTATTAAACACAGGATCCTTGTCCGTCTTCGAGGTATATGAATTAGTTGTGATCGACTGGTCTTTATAATCTGTTTTGGTACTGAAGATGGAGCTGACATTTGAATAAACCTTTGTCAATTCATTTCTTTCACTGCTTTCTAAATCATATTCAAGATCACTAGGGCGAGAATCAAAAGTGCATTTGTCAAATTCTTTGGCTAGGTGATACACGGAATGATCTTCATAAGAAGTTTCCATTTCAGTCTCAGTTTTTACACCTTCGCTCTCAGCCTTCTTAAAGTCTTGTGAACGTACCACATCGCTCAATGAAAGGTTACTTATAGTTGGAGCACCTTCACCAAAAGAATGGCCACTGATATAGGAATATCTCTTATCGTCATGGTGATAGTGGCTTCTGGTCGTGCTTTGTTTCTTATTATACCTATGCAAGTCTTTCTTAAGTTTCTCAAGATGAGCCGTGTGGTCCTTTTGGGCCTTGTGGTGCATCTTACTTACCTCCAAGGCATCAACCAAGTCCGAGTTATATGAGAAGTTGAAGAGCGAGCTTTTACGAGCCGTTTCAGGATGAATCGAGGACAGCGAAGATGATTCTGAGGTTCTTTGAGCTTTACGTTCAAATACCGACAGAGATGCAGAATCAGAGTTGGCAGAAATCATATCAAATGAGTCGGCATTCTGATAAGAGTTTCCACGTAATGTACTCTTTTGAGAGGCAGAATCTTTATAAGTCTTGGTTTTGGAAGGAGCATATGGTGAGCCGTTGCTTTCGGTGCTGCGTTGGGACCTTGAATCAAACTCGTTTGAATTCGAAGTGATTGTTCTTGTGTGTTCTGAGTGGAAGGGTTCTATTCCCAGTTGAACGAGGAAAGCATCGTGGTCTTCCAGGCTCCACAGGCGGTCCAGCAGCAGCTTGGAAATCTGAGATCTTGCCAGGGAATGGATCAGCAGCAGCATCAAATGTGACTTTTCCTTGCGGCCCTTGTGCTTGACTCGCCTTTTCTTCTCGAGAGTTTGTTCCTGAAGCTTCTTCTGGGTCTGGTAAGAGATACCTGGTACTAAAAAGAAACTCATAGTGTTGGTGGGGTATTAGCTTTGATGTACGAAGTTATTCAAGTATGTGGCAGGCCAAATATTGGACTTTATGGAAGGAGGAATCACGTCTTGTAATATATATACACCTTTAGAATTGAAGAAATTGCCGTGGAAATGGTATACACAAAGCATATGCATATCGAAGCCAAAGTCGAAGCAATATTGGAACTATAAAGTTCACTGGTCACTGTCTCTTGAAGCGACGACAGGGCCATAAAATATCTCCAAAAGCTTATGCACTCACTTTAGCTCTGTAAGCTCTGTAGAAAATATTTGCACCACCATGGTGGTGGTACAAAGAATTGTGGCCATTTCGTCCGCCTTATTCATGGGTATGTACATTCCATGAAATACGAAGCGAAGGCAGTATCATGAAGGTTTAGCCTTTAGAGTTTGTAACCGAAAGTGGTAAAGATAGCGTTGAACAAGAACAAGAGGTAGAGGGGGCACAAACTTCGCGTTGTGTCTTGAATAGACGTTTACCAGATCTTCGAGTTGTAGAGCTGAAGATTTGCAAACTAAGCCAGGAAACATTGGACATGGTGTTGAGATGTACAAGTTTAAGTTTGAATTTTTGCTTCGAAGGAAGAGAATGCCTGCGTGTGTATGTTAAGGACGCAGCTTGCATGGTGGTTCCTTTATCCTTTATTCCTGTTTCGCTGTGATTCTGAGAGGAAGAATTGGCCCTAGAAATTCTCTGCAGTTGGTAGACGTTGGGGTGGGCGATGGTGGGACTCTTTGGAAAATACTAAGACGAAGTCATTGCTTTATAGCTTTTTGAAGAACTGATGTACATTCCAGCAAGCATTTTTCGTCTAGTATGGGAGAAAGAAGTGTTGTGGACGTGCTTTTTTGGGTCAAGGAGGCTGCTTTGACGATAGTTCCTGGGCCTCGAATTGTGCTTTTTTGCACCCATTTGAAGTCATGGAACGTCCAGCACAATAAAGATGAAGAGAATGAAGGAAGAAATTTTATAGGAAGAGCTTAGGCTCTTGTACACCCAGCCTTATTTCATGATTCTTCGGCATTGTTTCCATAAGATTGTTTAGCCTTCATGGCAGATTGTGTCTTAAATGCGAGGCAACGCCGTGTATACTCCCCATGTTGGAGGTCACTAAGATGACTGAGAAGTTGGTCCATGCCTTCATACGCCAATCGAGATCAACTCTCGATCCCGAACGAGTATGGGCTGTTTTCAGTGGAACGAAGTGCCTCGTTGGAAACAATTTAATCCGATTTCAAGAAGTGAAGCATTGGTGGACGTATGTTCGTATTCATAGAAGTGCTCATTGGATTAAAGCTTGACTAGAGACTTAACCATTCTTGGGAGTTTCGGCACCATTCAAAAGCTACGTTTGTACTCTTCTTCGTCTCTGTACTGTTTAGTCTGTACTCTGTTGTCTCCACTCTTTTGTGTCTACTCTATTGTGTCTACTCTGTTGTCTCCTCCACTTACCTGAAGGATCTGTACGTCTAACCTCTGGTGTTTGTGTATGAAATATGTCCACACACAAAAACATCTGGAATTCTAAACGCATAAGAATACTCTGCAACTCATCTCTGCCAACGTAATTCACTCCACCTTATGATCAACTCCTGTAGGGTTTTCATAGCCACGGGTTGCAAGGTACTGGGATCGCTTGGTCCTGGTTGCCAGGTATTTTGAGATCGCTTCTGGTACCTCATTGCTGCAGCCTACATTGGAGGCCAGTGACACTTGTTCCTTGTTGTAGCACATTCCTCGCTATTGTCGAACTCCAAAGACTGTTCTCCTCGACTCCTCCACACCTATAAGGATATCCGTTGCGTACTCTAGCAGTCCCAAGAATCATGCTTGTGAAACATTTCATTTTCTTCACATTGACTTCTGCTTCTGTTCGGTGCTACTGCTGTTACTCCTGCTGCACGTTTGTACCACAAACTAATGCTTTTCCTAATGCTCAATTCTGGCAATTCCACGTAGAAGCAACCCTGGCACTCTCCTTGTAATATATCAGCTACCCTCCTGCTATCTAGACGAATCCTTGCGCTTCGATCCCGTCGCTTTGTACTCACAGAACAAATTCCACACAGTTTAAGCTTTTTAAGTTGCACAGTGTCGGTGGTGACACTAGGAGCAATGCCCATACATTCTGTGGACTTTGTATTATAGTCTATGAACCTTTTGGACGTTGTGCGGTGCAACTAGCTAGTGTGTCACCAACCAAGCATGTCACCAACCAACCTACCTTTCAGCATCCACCTCCGTCCTCTTGGTGCAAAAATTAGTACACTCGTAATTCTAATTGTGTTGACAAGGCAATGCAGGGAAGACAAGATATTTCAGTGCTTACATGGACTCACAACTCATCTTCAATGCTTGCGATCGCCCGTGGATGTCCGTCTTACCCAGTTGATTGCATGGTTATGGCATTTTAACTATACCTTGCCACCATCACACACGAGGTTGCCCAAAACCTTATTTGCTTCTCATGATGACATTCTTCGATATTTTTCATCGTTCCATTCCATAAGGCGACTTGGGCTTTAACCACGTCAAGTTGATTGTTCGAATATCCTGCTGTGCTCAAGGAATCCGCAAGTTTCACCTTTCAAATGGGTTGATCATCGTAAACATGCAAGTTTGTAGCGATGAAGAGCTATACCGAAGGTGTAATAAAGCGAAGAGACCATGCGATGGGTCGGGGTTGCTGCAATGAAAGTCTAAAACGATCGAGCGACTACAGACCCACCTCTTTGAAGCAAGCAATATATTAGTTTCGTTGTTGACAGGTGGAGAAGCTGCGGAGTAAGACACAGACGAATGTGTACCAATAGCCGTACTCTGCACTAATACCTACTTAGACGAACTATGTACTAACACTAACCTCTTAGCCAAGCTGAACCAAATGACCTTGATTTCACATCACCTCGATTCAAGCCACTTGCGTCACCTCGATTCAGGTGCATTATCGATCGATTGCACTTCGCCAGCACCTCGATTCAGCGTAGTCTCGCCTTGTAACCGAATAAAATATTACTCGCATATACCACACGATGCTTGGCAGCTGGGTTGGCCACACTGTGCTTAGCTCTCAACCTCTTAAACGAGGCTGATGAAGTATCCTTTCTGTGACGGGACAAACTGATCTTCAATGTATGATTTTATCAAGATAAGCCACCAAAAGGAATGTATGTCAATGCCCACATGCATGTAAGTATTCCTGGATTTTGACTGAAGCAAAAGTTACTGTGAGCTTTGACAAGAAATAAAGAGTTACTGGAATGCATGATTTGCAGAAGCAAAGGTCATTTGCGTTGAAGCATCGAGAGTTAGTTGATGATTAGGAAGAGTCGTAGGTTCTGAGGATTTCTTTGGGATTTCCTCTGGGGTCATTTGGAGATCAAAGTTTTATCAAGAGCTAGTATGAAGAGGCAAGGAAGAAGACCGAAAGAGGGGGTTTATCGAACTGGAGAAAGAGAAGAGGCGATGCTTTCGAACAATAAGTGGGAACTGGGTCATTTTGGAGAACCCGGGTGAGCAAATAAGAGAAGAACCAGTCCAATCATGTGAGTATTCGTGTTGAGTTAGTTTAAGGAGCATTCACCTAAGTATATGAAACTAATGGGATGTCCACATCAACCATGGAGCACATAGCAAAGCCCAGTTCGAGAGTCGTAGATGGTGACCATAAATGCTGAATTCAGTGATACGGGCTTGACACTTGGTTTAAAGTCACCGTATTTGCGATCAGACCCCTTCAGATCCAAACTTGCCCCTCCAACTATAATTGTGCCACGGTCCCTTCATCTTTAGCTAGTGCCAGAGTGAAAGTCACCACCATCGCAGATTTTTCTGTTTGCATCAGTGCTGTGGGTTCCAACAATTGCATTTTTTTGCAGCCAGTGAGAAGCGAGTGGTAGCGAGAAATGAGTGTTGATGTTGTGCAAGAGAAAGTGAAGCTGGAGGTGAATACAGCTGGTTTGTAATAGCTAGTTTTGATTTGGGTTGTCCTAGGTAGTCTCAAGTGGATAGACTTGGCTAATTTGCTTTGGCTTCAGCGTCGCTAATTCTCGATAATGGGAACTACAGCAGGCTATTTAGCAATGTTCGTTTTGGCAGACAGCATTGGAGTGAAACTGATCCACTGAGCAACAACCACACACTCCAGTGATTATTCTTATTCACCTCATCAAATCACGTAACTCACCTCTAATGCACTAATCATTGCCCTGTATCATCTCGCTAACAACTCCAGTACTTACCCTCACCCACCTCGCTAACAACTCCAATACTTACCCTCACCCACCTCTCTAACAACTCCAATACTTACCCTCACCCACACGATCAACTCCAACATCGTACGCACTAACATAACACTCAACCCAAACTACCGCAGCACAGTACTACCAATAGCTCAAACTACTTCTTCCTCTAATTGACACGTCCAGGAATATCCCTCCGGTAAATGAAACGGAGGATGAAGGGTGTGAAACGAAGGTGCCAAACAACGGGCGTAGAATGATGTTAAAGTAGAATGGGGATAAGAGACAAACGGGTTCTCTACTTGGTACAACTTCTCTGGTGCTAGGCTCCCACAAGGGCCACTTTTAGCTTGCAAATATGTGGCTATGTAAGAGGTAAAAGTGGTATACAGAAAGGAGAATATCATTACTGAGACAATAACGACTCTACAGCGAGCAGGCTGCCAAGTAGTTTGACATGAAAAGTACGAAGGGGTTAAGATGAGGTGTATTGAACATGTGAAGGGGATGATGGGGGTGATGGGGAGGCAATGGAAGGAACACGTGGCGATGGTAGGGATATGAGGGAGAGCCACCGCATATACTTCAAGGAGATACTCTAATCAGCAAAGGTCTATATCCATGCTTAGTCAGTTTTCAGTTCGTTTTCTCGAAGGTATGAATACGAACGTCTCATGTTTCAAGCTCTGTCAGCATATCGGTGTGAACTCTGTCTCGTCGTTCAATCATCTCAGCTAATACTCGTTTGTATGTGCATTTTCACAGCCATGAATTTGTAAGAAATTAGTGGGTTTTCTGTGCAAACACCATGAACTACCATCATCATCCACCCCATCAACCCATCAACCCATAGAAGCCACCACCATCAACCACCAACAACTCCCACCCATCAAACCATCAACCCATACAAACCACCACCACCACCATCAACCACCACCAACACCTCACATCCATCAACCCATCAACCCATCAACCCATCAACCCATACAAACCACCACCACCATCAACTCCAATCCACGTCCCCCTTCTTGCAACCATTCCCCTTCTTGCAACCACTCCCCTTCCACCACTCGCTTCAACCATCCCGAAACCTCCCGCAAATTCCCGATCCAGATTGTTCCAAAAAACCTTATCGTGACCTGTCCATCTTTATCGCACCAATCAAAAGTCTCAGTGATTATGCATCTCATGGAATAAACCCATACAACCGCAATTTATCCGTAACCCCAGTGGAACACCAACAACACACCCAACGTATTGAGTAAGATTTACGTAAATCTGGCCCGTAGTGCTGACGTCGAGGTTGTCATGTACTCTCATTGATACCACTAGCGAAATTGCTTTTGAAAGAGGAACTATGACTTCACAAATCAGCTTTGCTTACAACTGGTGGGACTCATTCAGCTTCGTTCAGGCCACCATTCGCTCGATTGACACTGGGCTGAAATGAATGCCTTGCTACCTACAACTACACAAACCTGGACCAAAAAGAAAACAATTAGTGTATCCATTTGCTACTGTATTGATGTTAGGTGATGACTTGGGCAGACACCTGGTAAGGACATCAAGCTACGATTGTCCAATGATTACTCTTCCACCACTTCTCTACCTCCCAGCAACTCCCTACATGCCCTCCATCCTCTGCATCCCCATGATGTATTTTCTTACCGTAAATCAAAATGTCCCTGTCCCGCTTCTGTGTTCCTCTCTGCCTGGTTTGTCACCATGCAATAAACAATCAGTTAAAAAATCGGAAATCCTATTCCATTTGACCTTCAAATTTACCCATCACCACACCTATAACCCGTCAACCAGCTGAGATCGCTTCATACTGGCTATTGACATAGCAGAACTGTTCAAGTAAACACCACGAAGATCGCATAACAGCCTCGTCCGTATTCAGAACATTCGTTGAATGATCGATCATACTCGCATGCATTCTTTAGACTCAGAGATGTCAGATGCCGGTCAACAAAACACCTATCTGAATCAGAACGACTCCCCAAACCACAGCCACCACCAATACTCACAACAAGAGAACAATAATACAAACGAAAACCACAATCAACTCCAAATGCACCGTCATATCCAGAACAACCAATATCACCTGCGAGGTTTTAACGGCACTTCCTCAGAAACAGCACTCATCCCCTCAAACGACGTTCAAAGCTCGTCCTTGAATCTTGGGAATACCAGCCTGCTCATCCAGAATATCCCGTTACAGCTCCTCCAAGATGAGTCCAACATCGAAAATGTATGGAAAATGTATAATCGTGCCAAAGAGTCCTTGCCTTACAAGAAACGCATGGAAAACTTCACTTGGAGAATGATGTTCATCAATAACAGAAACCAAGGGAACAAACAACCGTTCGAACTTCCTATTCTCGAACATCAAGAGCTTCAAAATCAAGATCATGCTCTGAATTCCATTTCCCATTCCCCGTCGGAATCCCCGATGATGGATCCTTCTGCCGATGATTTCGACTATGTGGCTCACATAAGGAAAATGGGTGGCCATAAGAATACTACCAATTCTGACTCAGCATCCCCGGTAGATGCTATAACAAGCAATCCGCACAAGAAGAGACCAGCAGAATTCTCACCGTTGATCAAGCCAAATGTACCTCCTCCAATCAAACAGCAGCAACACATACATCCGCTTGCAAGTCAATCGAAACTTTCAATATCCTTAAACAATGAAAAGAAGAAGTTATCGATGCAGAACCATCCTATTTTACATAGTCAAAGCCATCATAACTTCCAAAATTTAGGCCATGGTCAGAACCCCCCAGTGAACCAGCCCCTTCAACTTCAGAACCAAAACCACAATCAAAACCAAGATCATCACTATTCTTCAGCTTTCGAATTCACTTTAGATCCTTTAGCTTTCGAAGGTCCTAACAATAATTATAATGATGGTCATAACGAACAATCGTACTACCAACAGTATCTTAATGAAAACTTCAACTTCAATAATCAAAATAATACCCACCAAACTGTTGGTCCTTCAAGTATACTAAACCAGTTTAGTACAACAAATAGACCATCTCAACGAAGCAGTTCTATTTCAAATGGCAGTAACGTCACAACACCAACTGCTCAGCTTGAGAGAAATGACCATTCGTTAGTGAGCTTGCCTGATTATCATTCCAGCACTAGTCAACCGGTAAATATGCCCGTTATTGGGGGAAGACCAACTATAAATAGGTCTATTTCACAAACTCCTTCTCAAAATACTCCTACACTGCATTTGCCATACTCCAACTCGCTTGCTTCTGAAGGATATCCACAATTCCATCCGTCTTCCCTACCTTCTCAAAGTCCAATAATTGGCAGCCATTTGCTGGCTCACGGAAGGACGGGTCCCCAATACTCAGAATATGCTTCCGCAGAAAATGCTACATATTTTGAATCTTTCCATAGAAGTCAGCAAATTCAGATCCAGAATCAACTGGTGGATGATACCATTTTACAAGATATCTCAGATAAATTACAGCACTCTTTACCATCCTCAAGCTCAATTAGTACCCTCACGAAGAGTACTGCAAACACAAATCCATCTTATTCCATCGGAGGATCGAAACCTTCGTCAAAGAAGTCGAAACCAGCTAAACAAGGCAAGAAGAAAGGAGGTAGCCCAACTCCCAAACCAGAAGCTAATACCTTCAGCAACGGGCCTGGTCCCAATGGTAGCACATCGTGTACAAATTGTCACACCAAAACAACCCCATTATGGCGAAGAAACCCACAGGGTCAACCGCTTTGTAATGCATGTGGCCTATTCTTGAAATTACATGGAATTGTTAGACCTCTAAGCTTGAAGACCGATGTGATTAAAAAGAGACAAAGAGGAAGCACAAGCAATAGTAAGAAGAACAGCATTTTTGGAGGAAGCAGTATTGGTGGTTCTGTTTCTGAATCGCATGCAACTGCCAAATCATCTGGCAATGGTTCTAGTGTTAATGGAAGCACCCTTGATGGAGATGACTTAAATCCAACCTCACTAACGAAAATCGACACTAAACTCGTCAATAGTATCGCACTATCTTCTCCTTCGCATACACCTGCAAGCCGTATCAACAGCATATCAAACATTCCTGTATTACTATCCTCAAAGACAAAGCTAAATACAGTTGAAAACCCAGGTAGCAGGCCAATTTCATCCTTGCTGGATAAAAAGTCCAATATGTTCTTGGATAATGGCAACGGGTTTTACTTTGGGCAGAACAGCGCACCAACGAGATCTCAAATAATCAAACATGAAGATGACTTTATGAATGTCCTTAATTCTGTGGGAAGTGGCGATAATGATGAGGATGAGGATGATATTGAAGACGATGATGATGAAGACTATGATGATGATAAGATGGCCGGTGAGGAGTTTATAGATGGAGACGATTTGCATTCCAAACTTCCGGATGCACCCAAAGTTGAAAGGTCAAATGTGAACAGGGAAGCTGGCCATGGGAATAACTGGGACTGGCTCAGTATGGCCCTTTAGTACTCTAGGTATAGTGCTAGAAGTTGCAACCACAACAGGAACAATACGACAGCAAGAGCAAAACTCAAAAGTAACAGCCTCATCCCTTAATAAATACATTAGCAGCTTCCACTGAAGCATCATTCTATCACCAGCAACAGATAACTATGCTATACTTTGTCTTAATTATCTTATATTTCAATTCTCAACCTGTTTGAATTGACGATTCGTAGAACCTTTCATGCATTGTAAACACCATTTAAGATAGTTGTAGGAATAAAAGAGATCCGAAGAGAATTAGTGTGGACCCAATTTGAAGAAGTGTTACGGAAGAGAGTGTTGTAATTAAAAAACGGAAGGAGATCTACCTTTCTTCATAGCACTTCTAAAATGTTTTGTGCCCCACAGTTTGAACAGTTGAAAAATTACTCCTGAAATATGTGACTACAACGATTGATCAGTCCAACAGTAAGAATGGATACCAAACGATATCCTCGAGTGATTATACAGTACTGCTCGAAGTGCAAATGGCAAAGTCGAGCAATATGGTATGCTACTGAGTTATTGCAGACATTTGACGGGGTGGTCCAAGATATTTCACTCCAGCCGATCGTTGATCAACCAGGAGCTTTCCAAGTTCTATTAGACAAGTCCGGCGATTCAGAGACTATTATTTACAAAAGAAGATTCAAAAGTAAAGATCTTGCATTGAAATATGGAGATGTGGACGGAACGCAGCTGGAATCGTATTATTATGATGGGTTTCCTGACTCTAAGTTGTTAAAGGTATTGATTCGTGATTTGCTTAATGATGAGAAGATCAAATTCGGACATATCGATAAGTATACCAACTCCAGTTCCCTTAATGCTGAGAAAAACGACAAGGTGACAACAGAAGACCAGCTTGGAAGAGAAAGGCTTACGGAAGAAGGCGCATCGCCAGATCGAACGGATCAACTTGATTGTAAGGCTTGCAAGATAGAAGACTGATTCAAAAAAATCATTTATTATAAAACAAATAAAATACACTAATATACAAATTGGTAGTAAAACAAAGGAAAGTTAAGCTCCCACAGGTAATGAATAATGGGTGGGGTGGAACTTAGCGGTGATTCCATAAATAGGACAAGAATGCAATTATCAATGAAGTTGAAATAGTAGCTCTAATAAGAGTTGAGGAACTGGAGGGCTATTCGATACTAGGATCTTATGGATTGACAGTCTTCCATTTCTTCATTACCCATGGAGTTCTAAGGATGCAGTTGTCAACTCAGAGAGCATTTCATAAGCCATCAATGAAATAGTCTGAATATGCCAAAGACCACAAATAAGCACAAGGGCTCAATACACGCAGGCCACTCATATAATGAGCACAGTCTTCATAAGCGGGCTTAATCTCACCGAATTATCTCTCTTACAATAAAAGGCTTCTTGATTGCTTCGAATAATGTTCTAATGACAGCTCAAAAGCCTCCTGGACGTTCGCTCTGCAAGAAACATCACATCATAACAATCACTTCATGTAGTCACTAAACTGATGGTTATAGGCACGATCTTCTATGTCATTCCATCCATTCGCTCCTACAACGTAGGGCAAAGAGCTCCCAAGAGTACCAAAGTAAAGGGCATTGTTCGGCAATCCCAAAAGTGTTTGATATTGCTTAATTACAAACGTTGGTGACACATTCTTGACCTGTCCTTGCATTTTACTGTCTCCTTGGTCAGGACTGTGAACCGGTTGTTGCTGAGACTGGCCTGGTTCTCCAGGTTGGGAGTTATTGGTTGAGGTTTGATTAACATCCTTTGTGATTTGCTTCCACTTGTGTTTCTCTCCGGCTCCCAAGAGCTGTCTTAACACTTGAATGTCCTGAGGTGAAAATTTGGACGATACGTTACTCCCACTCACGGTTGGATTACCGGTACCATACGCATTATACTGTTGATTCTGCAGCTGCAGCTGCGGCTGTTGCTGGTGCAACTGATGATGCTGTTGCTGTTGTTGTTGCAACTGTTGTTGTAACTGATTCTGCTGATAGGGAAATTCATTCATATAGTTGCCGGCACCATTGGTGTTACTTCCACCAGGATCCCCCCCAGAAGCACTGAGATTTCCTAGGTTACCTTTATTATTAGAGTTTGTCCCAGAACTATACATCCCTTCCGTTATTTTGACTCTTCTGTTGATTTGCTTTGGTACTCCCCTCGAAATGAAAACCTTATTTATTGACTTTGGTTTTGATAAGAACGAGAATGAGGCGTGCAAAATTCAGCGAAACGACTCCAGTGGGATTGGGGATGGGGCACGATTCTCGCTGGCGACCGATTTGTGTCTAACGTATTTCATCAGCACAGATGAAATTCTGTGGAATAATAAGTGGAACTGGGTACATTGGTCACTTCTGGCCGAATCGTTCAAAACCACTATGTTCGTTGGCATGTAGTGCACTGAGACCAGAGCTGGAAATCGAGGTTGGTTACATTGAACTAGTGTCCAAACGGTGTCCTGTTTAAGGTTAAGCATGCATAGTTGAAACACTACCGAAATGCATGGACCAGTCTACTGAACGACCAATTTTGCTTTGCAACCGGTAGACCCGTTCTCGATGAGTTTTTGTAGTTTTTGTAGTTTGGTTCTCGTTTGGTTCTCGTTTCGTTTGGTTCCCCTTTGACACCTTCATTATCTCAAGTCGTAGCCCTTTCTTCTCTACATGCTAAGTTTAAGTTATCGCTTATTGGTTGGACCTCTATATAAACCACTCTGGGGTATCTCCTCCCTCATGAGCGTTCTGTTCTAGATTCTCTTCATTCTCTTCCACATCCACCACTGTCACTTTAATCATCACCATCATCATCATAATCTTCTTCCTCCTCCTCTTCCTCCTCGTCTAAGCTCATTGCATCTGACTCTTCCTCTTCTGCAGAATCAACTAACTTGTACGAAATCTTCTTACTAGCTCTTCTACCTCCTCCAGCTTTTGGAAGAGGATCTGAAATCAAGTCTTCTAGCTCATCCTTCAATGCCGCTTTACTTCCTGGCTTAGGCTTCTTTTTAATAGTTGCATCCGATTTCTTGGGTGCGGTAATTGGTGATGAATACTCCTTTATTTCTCTTACAACAACAGCAGGTGTTGGTGTCAGTGTTGAATTTGTGTTTGCTCTTGGCTGTGGTTCGGGAGAATCGGATTCAGATGATAATCCACCAAGAATATCGTCATCGTCACTGTCGCTGAAAACGGAGATAACCTTCTTTTTAGGTTTTGGTTTTGGAGCTCGAACAGCTTTAACAACAGCATCTGTATCTCTGGACAGGAGGATAGACAAAGCATCTCGAGTTTCATCTATACTTTCAGGACTTTCTGTAACTGAAACCGGAGTGCCGGATTTCTTCGCACGTTTAGTAGGTTGTTCGGATGGCTCTTTCTTGACCCTCTTTACAGCAACAGTATTCTCTGTTACCTTAATCTCCTTCTTAACTGCCGGCCTTCGCTTCGACTTGGCTCCTCCCTTTTTAAGCTTACTTTCACCTACCTTTAAATTAGTCCTCTCTTGGAAATCAATTTCCAAGAAGTTTTCCCAAGCGACTAAGAAATCGTCCAAGTCTTCATTCCATAATTCCTTAGCTGACTTGCCTAACAAAATATTCAATTCCTCTTCTTTTTCCGCCTTTTGCTTCAACAACTTTTCATACCTTTCTCTTGTCAAGGACCAGAGAGCCATTCCTAGCAAATAATCGTAGTAAGAATAGATCGACTCAGGCTTATGTTCATTGGTCACACTGCTAGATGATCCTGGAACATTTAATTGACTGATATCACCAATCTCTGATTCTTCCTCTTCTATTTCTTGATCAGCGAGAACAAATAATTGAGGTCTAATTTCTTCTTTCACTGGCTTGTTATCCTTGTTATATTTGATAAAATTATGCTTTTGTAAAGTATCAACTAATTCAGATCTCTTCTTGTTAGAGACAGTTAATTCTCTGTCAATGATCATCCTAATAAATCTGGCTTGTTCACTCAATTTTTCTAACAGATTCTGCAATTCACTGCTCATATGGTCCTTACGCTTCTGATAGTACTCTAAACGAACGTAGTAGAAATCTTTCAAGATCTCAGAGGCGGACTCATACTTTTTGATTCTCCCTAATGGATCAAAGGCGACCATATTACTCATACTGATGGATGAGACCAATTTAAACCTTTCTAACAATCCAATTTTTAATGATTTGGCCATCTCCTCAGGTGTTAACTTTATCCAAAAGTTGATGTTGATACCATGTTGTTCTTCCATATCCTTAACCCAAGCTGGAGTCTTGTCACTACCCAAACAACTTAAGAGGAATTCCTTGACGTTGTTCGTCCAAGTCTTAATTGGAAGTTCAGTAATTTCCAAAGTGGTTTCATCTAGCTGGTTGATATTTCCAAGCACTTTATATCTGTCACTACTGACCTTTTCAAGTTCACCATCCCAACCTCTGTACCAAGGATGCATTTCTTCTACCTGCTCATTATTCATTAATCTCCTGATATTTTTAACAATATCGGTAGGATTGAAACATGGAATGTTAGTAGACCAACCTGTACCAATACCTTCAGCACCATTGACCAATATCATTGGCAAGACCGGTAAATACCATTCGGGTTCCACCGTATTTTCGTCAGCTTGCACGTAGGTGTACAAAGGATTGTCTAAAGGATTAAAGACTTTTCTTGTAATGTCATTAATCTCAGTGAAGATATATCTTGCAGCAGAGAAATCCTTACCACCCGCAGCTCTTGTACCAAAGGAACCATTGGGCTTTAAAACATTCAAATTATTGGAACCTATAAAATTTTGAGCCAACCCAATAATCGTTTGAATTAATGAAACTTCACCGTGATGATAATCCGTGTTTTCAGAGACATAACCTGCCAACTGTACAACCTTAATTTCATTTCTCAAGTTTCTTTTATAGCAACCAAATAATACTTTACGTTGACCGGGTTTGAAACCATCCAAGACTGAGGGAATGGATCTAATATTATCAGCCATTGAAAATAAAATCAACTCTTTATTGATGAAGTCACTTATAGGGATCTCGCTTAAGTTGGGGTCTAAATGTGTCCCAGGCAAAAACCCTTGCAACCATTCCTTTCTATCATCTGCTTTCTTTTTTGAGAAGGCTAAATCAATATATTGCTTATCATCTTCGATCAAGGCATGGAAAGTTTTCAAATGCTTATCCAAAGCTGCAAAATATTCACAAGCTTCCGCACCTGTAGATGTACCTAAACCCTTGTAATACTTGTGTGTCCATCTACACCGTTCACCCTCAGTATCACGCCACTGTTCAAACTCGGGCATATTATAAAATGGAACGACCTTTTTGCCACCAGCGCCTCGTTGTTTGATAGTAACTTTGACAATAGGAGTTATAAACTCAAGCAAGAATCCAGGAATAGTCAACAAACCAGGGAAACTGGTTTCAAGGAAATTGATAATCAAACCCTTTATATGCGAGCCATCTTGATCCTGATCTGTCATGATCATGATGTGACCATATCTCAAGTTCTTGACATTCTCCGTGTTGTAGACCTTCTTATGTTGTAATCCAACAATCTGTTTTAAGGCATTGATTTCTGCATTCTTGGACACTTGGTCAGCAGATGCTTCTCTGACATTAAGTAATTTACCTCTCAATGGAAAGCAGCCATAGTAGTCTCTTCCAACAACTGCCATACCACTTACAGCAAGGGATTTGGCAGAATCACCTTCTGTCAAAATAAGTGTACATTTATACCCTTCTCTAGTACCTGCCTTATTTGCGTCTACCAATTTCACTTGTCCTTTAATTCTTTGCTTTTTGGACCCATCAGCCTTTTGCAAAGCCTTGTCTTCATTTGCATTTGCTATTTCTCTAATTTTGTCAACAATGGAAGTCTTTAAGATTTTTGCAATGAACAGATCACTAATAACCAATTTTTCATTAGCTTGGCCACCAAATTGAGTCACTCTAGTGGTCAATTGTTCCTTAGTTTGAGATGTAAATGCAGGGTTTTCGACTAAACAGTTCAAGAACAAAAACATGTTATTTCTCACTTCTTGAGGCTTAATCATTAACTTCTTCTTACCCTTTTCTCTCTTCGACAAGGAATCGACTAACTTTGTGATGATTTGATCCGAGACAAACTTAACATGGGTTCCCCCAGACGTTGTGGCAATAGAATTCACAAAACTTACCTGATTGAAAGAGCCATCACTGACAGCAA
The DNA here is from genome assembly GCA_030558315.1 of Kodamaea suecica. Lineage (NCBI taxonomy): Eukaryota > Fungi > Ascomycota > Pichiomycetes > Serinales > Debaryomycetaceae > Kodamaea > Kodamaea suecica. The sequence goes on along the minus strand of JAJMSH010000008.1, from coordinate 221,628 downwards.
ATCCAACTTCCCATCTATTGTTGAAAAGTTCATGGACTAAAGTTGTATAATTTTTAGGTTCCTCTGTGGTAATAGGCTCTGGGGATCTCTCTTTAATGGCATTGACATACATTTCAATGTAACCTTTGAAATTTTTGATATTCAACTTCTTATCATTGAGGTAGATATTACAATCTCGAACCGTACCGCACAAATCATAGACTCTTCTACGTAAAACGGACAATATCTCCTCATCAAGAGACTCCATGCCAAACTTGGATAAGTCAGGCTTGAAGGTCACCTTTGTATACTCCTTCTTCGATTTCAATTTGGTGATCTTAGGTTTGGTTACACTCGACATGTTCGAACTCCAAACTTGCTTGTAAAGCAAGTCAGTATTCAAATCAGCGGTTTCCAATTCGAATTGAGTTGAGAAAATGTTACATAATTTGGCACCATAACCGTTGCGACCACCAGTGACTTTCTTCTGGTCATCGTCATAGTTGGAAGAAGTTAACAAATTCCCAAAGATCAATTCTGGGATGTAAATCTTTTCTTTATCATGAATTTCAATGGGTATACCTTTACCGTCGTTCATTACCAGGATCATGTTAGTTTCAGGGTCGATCTTGACTCTTATATTCTTCATTGTTGGATCTCTGATTTTGTTATCAGCAGCATTAACTAAGATTTCATCGAAGATCTTGTAAAGCCCTGGAACAATTTGGACTTCTTTGAAGACCATCGATTCAGTAGCAGCATCAAAGCACCACATTTCAATACCTGTCTTCTCGATCGAACCAATGTAAGTGTCTGGACGCTTCAAGATATGCTCCAATTGAGACAACTTTTGGTATTGATTTGAGGAGTTTTGGCCGTTTTTTGTTAAAGCGGAGTTCCCATCTTTTGACTTGGAGCTTGATTGTGTTACAGATGATGTCTTTGAGCCTCTTGAATCTGAACGGGACGTCTCCTTGGATGGGGGCGAGACAGGTTCAAAGTCTGAGCCTTCATCTGAGTAATCCATCAGTTCTGAGTCTGACATTGCGTATCAGATATTAGTGGAGCAGTAGCTGTGAAATCGCTCTATGTTATATCTTGGAGTTCTTGGATTTTTTTATTTCCAGCCAGTAATCTAACGAGCGGTTCTTTTATCTGGTATTTCCAATAAACTTAGCACGGACCCCCACCTTCTTATACTGGTATTGAGCTTGTCAATGGATGTTGAGTGTTAATTCGAATGAGTTTCATATCAAAAATCGAAATCGAAAAACAAAATCAAAGCCAGAAAATAAACACGCGCGTCTCTGGTTTGTTTCGAGTTTTGGATCTGAAACGAGTCGTGGATCTGAAACGAGTCGTGGATCTGAAACGAGTCGAGGGGCTTGGGGTATTGGGATAACAAGGTGAGTGCTGTAGTGTTGGTAAGCTTCTCAAGTGATTGGGGGTTGTGACATTAGTGGTTGGTATGGGAATATTGCTGGCTTTTGTAGAGTTTGGTGGCCATTATTGTGTTACAATAGTGATTTTAGTGGTGATATATAGTAGTGATCTTAGCAGTGGCTATTTAGAACTGGATGAGAAGAAGAGGTGGGTAGCAGAGATATTTGGTAGAGACGGGTTGTAGACAAACGCAATGATGTTACATGGTGTTTTCTAAATGGCCCTGAGAGTAACTTTATTACTTCCACAGCCATACCTCATCTATCATATGGTCATACTTCATTTACATTTCGGGGTCTTTTCATAAGCACTTTACTGCAAGTCATATTTCATTTATTAGAAGGAGAATTACAGTAAATAACTGGTAGTTCCCATGTATGAACTTCTGTTCCAGCATAGCCTAAGTTCATTGCTCTTCCTTCTAAGAACATTTCACTTCTTGTAGTTTCCGGTAGTCCCTCTAGAAACATTTCACTTCACGAGGTCTCACTTGCTTCACCCCTACATTAGCTTCTAGTTCCACCCTTAAAGGCTCTCACTTGTCGCTCTTCGTACGCTTGCTCCCACGTAATCCACGTTGAATCTTCTCAAACTCGTCATCACCAATATCCTTGGATGCTCTCTTCTTGCCGCCTTTAGCAACATACTTCGACTCCAACAGTGAGATCAAACTATCCATTCTATTGGTCTGCCTGCCTCTGATCAACGCAGAAAGATCACCTTCCTTCCTGATATCATGTTTACCTTTAATCATTGTTTTCTTCTCCAAAACTTCAGCTTCCTTGGCTTCCTTGGCCAACTTCTTCAACATCTGCTTAACCTTCGTCTTTCTTGACTTCTTATACTTCTCCCATGACTTTGCAGCTTGTTTGTCGATGAAACCATTGTTCCCTTCAATCTCCTTCTCAATAATCGTGAACACTCGGTTCTCTTCACTCTCCGTGAACTCAAGATGTGGTACTAGCTCAAACAACTTCAAGAAGTCACCTTCGTAGTAAATGAAATTGGTCAATATGTCCTCTTTCTCCTCTAGTGACCCCTGATAGTTGTTTCTATCCTCATCAATCATATCGATGGTGATCTTTTTATTCATCGAGTCGAAGTACTCCTTCCAATTGAAGTCTCCGTCATCATCAGAGGTTCCACTGCCCAACGAACCCGTTTGATCATAATGCTGTCTTTTCACGGGATCGCTTAGTATACTGTATGCAAATTGTATCTTGGGAAACACATCAGTGTCCTGTTGTTGATGGTCTTGGTTGCGTTGCTGGATCTTATCAGGATGATATTTCAAACATAACTTCTTGTACGATTTCTTGATCTCTATGGGCGTAGCATCCTTATGTACTTGCAAGATCTCATAAGGTTCTATGTCTTGGAATGCTATGGTCATGTTATGAGTGGTTGAAGTGGTCCTGTAGTAGTTCTTACCTCAAATCAAATAACGGCATCAGAAAAATTTGGATCGCTCTACAAAATCCGTACTGAAATTTTTTAGAATACAAAATTAGTTTACAAATAATAAAACATGGGGAATACATTAAGTGTCTGGTTTCTGGCAAAAGCTTCAATCCTTCTTGGCATCCCTGGCAAGCCCCTTCCACTGTTCAATCTCTCTGTAGGCTCTTTCCAACTCTTGCTTTAACTTCTCATTGGAAGCACTCAATTCAGATACAGCCTGCTCCGTCAATAGCTTCTCCAAGGTCCATTTTTCGATGTTGTTGTTCTCGTTTTCTTTCAATCTCTTGATGTACTCAACTGCTCTCTGCAAGATCTGGGCCTTGTTGGTGTCCGGAGTTGGGATCAATGCTGCTAATTCCTTGATACCGTAGTTGATCGACTCGCGCCTTCTTCTTTCGACTTCTTTATGGTTTTCACGTCTTTGTCTATGCCATTCGTCGCTTCCATTCAACGGTTTGCTCGAGTTTGGATGTGGAGGCATGATTGTTGCTTGGTATGGGGAAGAAGCATGAGACAAGTGGTGCTCTGACGAGCCTATTCTAGGAGATGTTTGGTCTTGCTGCTGTTGTTGCTGCTGTTGTTGCTGTTGTTGTTGCTGTTGCTGCTGTTGTTGCTGCTGTTGTTGTCTAAAGGCATTATGGTAGGCCAAGTGTTGCATATTTGAATGTCCTGATTGATCTTGATGTTGACCATTGGAGTCGGACGAGACTGCCGCAACAGCAGCCGCAGCCGCAGCTTCAGCAGCACTAATATCATCTTGTTCTTCCTTAGCTAACTTGGCCTCATCATCATTAGCATCGTTGTTACCATACAGCGACTGTTGTCCCAATAACTCTGAATCAATAGCAATCTCATCCTTCTTGTCAGCCTTTGACTTCTTATCAAGCTGCTGGTGCGCTTGTTCGTCAGATTCTCTCTTAGGCATCGTAGCTACTTTTGTTAGTAAATGGTTGCAACTTCCTCAACAACTAATGAGTACAATGATGATCAACGTTGGCTCCCCTTGCAAACAACGAAAGTAAACAAATCAATGTCCTCTGTTTCAAACAGGTCTTAAAACGGAACTGATCGACATCATAGCAGGAAGCCTGTCCATCAGTCTTGGTCTGGTTGAGCCAAGTACGACCATCGAGGTGGACTCTTTGTGTATACTTACTATATAGTATCGTCTTAGTGAACGTGAATACAGACGGTGTGGATATCACGAGTATACGTTTATAATTTTGGCAAGCAAATTTTTTGGAGAACCAAATTTTTTGGCAAACTGGGTCGATTAGGAGTCAATGTGACGGTCAGCAAATGTCCCAAGATCGAAGAGCTGATTTGAATATGCGCTTAGGCGGAATCTTGAAAAATCATACCAAATATCAGCTTGAAGTTATTCATCTGCTCATATCAACATCCATAAAGTAATGGCTGAAATATCCCTTGGTAGATACTTCTTTGAGAGGTTGCACCAGCTCGACATCAATACTATATTTGGTCTCCCTGGAGATTTCAATATCTCCTTACTAGATAAGATCTATGAAGTGCCCCACATGAAATGGGCAGGTAATGCCAATGAGTTGAATGCAGCGTATGCAGCAGATGGGTACTCTAGAATAAAGGGCTTGGGGTGCCTTATAACAACCTTTGGAGTAGGGGAATTGTCTGCTTTGAATGGTATTGGAGGGGCTTATGCTGAACATGTGGGACTAATACATGTTGTTGGTATTCCTTCAATTGCATCTCATGCTAAGCAATTGTTGCTACATCATACTTTGGGCAATGGTGATTTCACTGTATTCCACCGTATGTCGAATAACATCAGTCAAACCACGGCATTTATCTCTGATATAAGTACTGCCCCACTGGAAATCGATCGGTGTATCAGAGAAGCCTGGATCTATCAAAGACCTGTTTATATCGGGCTTCCGGCCAACTTGGTAGATTTGAAAGTACCTTCGACATTGTTACGAACTCCGATAAACTTGCAATTGAACCCTAATGACCCGGAGTCTCAGCTGGAAGTTGTCAATTATGTACGCCAGATAATTAATCAATCGTTAAACCCAATCATCTTAATCGATGCATGTTGTTCGAGACACAAGTGTCGTGAAGAAGTTGAAGCTTTGGTCAACCTAACACAATTTCCCGTATTCACTACTCCAATGGGAAAATCGGGCATTAATGAATCACATCCTCGTTTCGGAGGTGTCTATGTTGGTACACTTTCCCAGCCATTAGTGAAAACTATGGTGGATAGTGCTGACTTGGTGATCTCTATCGGTGCCTTGTTATCAGATTTCAACACAAGTTCATTCCAATACTCTTACCGTACCAAGAATATCATAGAGTTTCAATCCGATTACACCAAAATTAAGCAGTCAACTTTCCCTGGAGTGCAAATGAAAGAAGCCTTAAATGAATTACTCACAAACGTTCGAAGTTGCATCCACCCACAGTATGTGCCGCCTCCGATATTAAAACCGCTTTATTCTCCATTGCTGTTACCTACCAATACAATCTTGACTCAAGAGTATCTTTGGAGTAAAGTCTCCAGTTGGTTCCAAGAAGGAGACATCATAGTAACCGAAACAGGTACATCTGCCTTTGGGATAGTTCAATCTCGTTTCCCAAACAACACAATTGGTATTTCTCAAGTATTATGGGGGAGTGTTGGGTTTACTGTCGGTGCAACGGTAGGTGCAGCGATGGCTGCAATGGAGCTTGACCCTAGACGTAGAGTGATACTATTTGTGGGAGATGGGTCACTTCAGTTAACTGTTCAAGAAATATCTACAATGTGCAAATGGGAATGTAATAATACATACTTATTCGTCTTGAATAACGAAGGATATACAATCGACAGATTGGTCCATGGACTGACCAATTCGATTGCAACTTACAATGATATTCAGCCTTGGAACATCTTGCTGATATTGCCATTATTCAACGCAAAGGATTATGAAAACATTAGAATACAGACCACGGGCGAGCTAGACACATTATTCTCAAATAAGCTCTTTGCCATACCTAACAAGATCAGAATGGTGGAAGTCATGCTTCCAAGAATGGATGCTCCAGCAAACTTGGTAGCACAGGCCAAGTTACTACAAAGTGAATAAGTGGACTATTTGAGTTAAATATATTAATAGGCACATCTGAAAAGTCCTCTTTTATTCTAAGGGAACTAAACAAATGCAACCAATAAAGAAACGAATTAAAGGTGCCAAGGATAGGCTGATCACTTAAAATACAATTTTAAATGAGTGAAGTAATGCAGTAGGAGGCCAGAAAATATTTTGAACTAAGGTTTTTTGTATAAAGATGATTGCTTGAACATTTCTTCGTATCTTTCCACTTGGGATTCGTAAGTTATGAATTCTGAATGCATCTTAAACATGAATGGGTCATACCTCATAGGTTTAAAATCAGGAGCATCTTGAATCATTTGGGATGTGGACTTACCGAAGAGCAAGCGCATGATTTCATCTTCATGATAATAGGTGAAATCCTTAGTGGAGTAGAATTCCATAAATACTTCATCTTTCATTAGTAATTGAACCAACTCCTTTGTAGGCATTTCATACAAATCGTTTAGCACTTTATCATTGAGTCCGAAACCCTTGACTTTACCCTTCTTTTTATCTTCTTCTGTGAAAGCATAGTTATGGTCATGGTATCCACCTGAGCTTACGTAGTGTTCGTTGAAGCTATTGTGTTTGACCCATTCCTTTCTGTTGTTATAGAAATAGTATAAGTCCTCTTCTCTGAGCCACAAGCGTAATTGGGGTAAGAATGCATGCCCGTCAAATCTCTTGTTTACAAAGCCACCGGAGTATTCTCTAGCAAGGATATTGCTGTATTTCTTTGGGATATAACCCAACTCTCCTTCAATCGATGTTTTAATCAATGGAGACAACTCATCAAGAGTGGAGAAATGCTGGTTACGACAGTTGTATGCCTTTAATTTCAAGTTAGCTGAGGTGTAGTTTGATGGATCGATGACAAAGTCTTTAGGAAGTAGTTTATCGTATCTTGAAGGAGCTTTAGTGTTGGAAATTGCCAATCCAGTGATATCCACGTACAAACCAGAGTCGACGTCAATAAATCTTGCATCAATGTTATTATTACCATTACCCTTTGCACGAAGAGTAATGAAAGAACCGCAGTCTAAAAAGTAGCGGCCAAATCCATCTTCTGCATCTTCAACAATTAATGTTTGGTTAAATCTGAGCGACAATTTGTGCAAGTCTTGAACAGGAACTTGTACATCGATATCGTTATCCCATGGGAAAGCCATACCGTTCCAGTACCATGACAATAATGAACCGTGAGCAACCCAAGTAGTGATACCATTCTTTCTTGTAAAAGAAAGCCATGTACGAACCAATCTGTGCAAGATGAGCGATTGCTCATATCTTCCATTCAAAAGCCCGTTGAAGAATCTCCAATCGTAGTGATCACCACTACGAGTGACGAATAAACGAGCTTCTGCAAAGTATTTTGGCGGTCCCTTATTTTCAACTTGATGCACGGAATAGTACAACGATTCTAAATAAGCTTGTTCTTGTTTTGATCTTGACAGACCCTTCGCCTCCAAATCAGCAATAATTTGTTTGTGGTCAAAGATGAACGACTCTTCGGGAATATCCACCTTGTAGGCCGAGATGACACCGTGCTTGTTTGGAGGTACCTCATACTGCAAAGTTCTGAATTCATTTAAAACATCAATCGAAGTTGACTTGGATGTTTCAACATACAGGTCTACCAAACCGTTATCCAATAATTTAGATTTAGCAGTTTGAGTAGTAACATTGTAGGACCCATCAGAAGTTAAGAAAACGATTTTAGCCGGAGGAGGTGCAAAAGAATACAAATATGATTTACCTGTCAAAATGGCCTTGCCCTCGGTGGTACGGTCACCCCTTTCAAATACATTGAAGCCTGGGTAGACAACATTTCCACTTACGTGCGTTGAAGGAATATCAGAATCGTTTAAACAAAATTTTTCAGGTGCCATAGTTCTCTTTTTAAGGCTGAATTCCGAAGATAAATCTTGTCCGTCGCGCTTGTGATTGTTGCTATTATCTTTTTGATCAAAAGGTTCCTTTGCTCCAACCTCTGAATCCAGAGCATTTTCTGTTGGTTTGTCGCCTTCAGATTGGTCAATTTGACCCTGTTGTTGTTCAAACTTCTTCTTTTCTTCTTCAAATTGTTTCTTCTCATCCTCGAACTTCTTTCTTTCTCCATCCTCGAGCTTTTTCTTTTCATTCTCGATCTGGTTTTTCTTCTCTTCTTCCTCCTTCTTCCTCTTCTTCTCTTCTTCCTCCTTCTTCTTATTTTCTTCCTCCTTCTTCCTTGCTTCTTCTTCCTTCTTCTTTGCTTCTTCAGCCTTCCTTTCATCATCCACTATCTTTGCCTTTGCTTCCTTAATCTTCTTCTTCTCGTCCTCGACCTTTTTATACATAGCTTCATCTGGTCTTGAATCGACGACTTCACATCCAGGCTTGTCTTTCTCATCAGCAATTAAGAGATTGTCCAAGTTGGACAAATCAACCCAATCGTACCAATGGAATGGCAAACTGACGGGGTCATCAGGGTATTTCTTCAGGTGGGCCTTGATAGCGTGGAAATACACAGCAAGAGTGAATCTTGGGTCGAACGGTTGAATAACGGGTTTGACCACCTTCTTATTCTTCTTGGTTCTGGGAAAGTAGTATTTGGGGACTTTGAGAGTGGTGTCTGCCTCGTGCCTATCGTTATTGAGAAGCCAGAATTTGTGTTGGATATCGCTTTTTATCTTATCTTCATACAAGTCTTCTACCTTTGTATTGAAGTAAGCTTCTTCTTTATGGGCTTCCTGCTCGTCCCATTCGAAATCAAAGTCATCTTCTTCTTCATCAAGTAGTTGGGCATTAGAAGTGGCCATTGAACCAGCAGCAGCACCTGAAGATGACTTAGTATCATTAGCCAACTTGTTTGCTATCTTCTCCAAGTAGGATTCCTGTTTATTGGAGGTGGATGCGTACGCTGGCTTCACTATGGGGGTTGTTCCGCCGTATTTGTAAGAGTAAGGATTGATGGATGATGCCAGGAATAGCGAAACAGACACTAGCACCAATAGGAACAACACAACGCAGAGTTGTAGATGTTTTCTACGAATCGACAAGAACATCCTTTGGGTGGTGGTGATACGTATTGCAATGGCTAAAAAGAGTGATTCAGAGATATGCTTACTGAATGAAAATACATGAGAGTCTTGGCTCCTCTGATTCCAGCTGAAGCTTAATGTTGGAGCTCCATGCTTTGTACACCCTTACTAAAAAATCTTTTTTCTTTTTTTGCTCCTGATATTTTTTTGCGCAGCATAAAATTGCAGGATCGGTTTTGTGTGAGATGAATAAGCGGACAGCGCAGGGAAGGAACAGGGTGTACTTGTACTAGGGTGAAGGTTTCCATGTGGGAGAAGCTAGTTAAGAATGGTTCTAAGCTGGAGTGAATTGTTCTAGTGAATTGTTCTAGTGAATTGTTCTTCTTCCGACATCTAAGAGCTCACCCTCAGATTATAGTTCCCGCAAGCATTTTGCCCATCCGCTTTACAAGGCGGAGTGAAACAAAAAAGGGCGTTAGACAAGATGAATTAATTGTCCGCGAGTTCCTTGTTTCTTTTGAGAGCAAATTAAAGTTATGGTCACTGGGGTGCTTTGTTGTTAGCGGTGTTAGTGGTTAGTGGTGCTAGTGGTTAGCGGTGTTAGTGGAGGTTAGTGGAGGTTAGTGGAGGTTAGTGGAGGTTAGTGGAGGTTAGTAGTAATTAATTGGTTAATGGTGGTTAGGAGTTGGTAGCTAGCGTTGGTTGCTGCTTAGAGTTTTAAGTGTTAAGTTGATGGTTCGCGAGTATCGTGCTTCTTCTTTCTGGGATGACTTGGTGGCTACCTGAAGAACCTCCTGGCCGGTCGATGGCAGCAACTTCAACCAAGGTTCTGCCCACACTCGCAAAGTGTCCAAGAAGGCCGTGAAATGCCAAGCTCTCTTTGAAAGGAGTTGTCCAGGGGAACACACGAACATGCAGAATTTAGAGTAAAGACTTAGCGAGTAAAGCAAGCACAATGCAAGTGTGGTTTAGGCCATACGTAAGATGCTGCAAGAGGTAACTCACATGCAGTACGTACTTTGGTATATTGCATTTGGACGCATTCATTCCTTCATAGGTCATGTCGTATATTATAATTAGAGGGGTGCATATTGGTGATCGGGGGTGGGGTCGGAGATTGTTGGATTTTCCCTTTTCTCACGGGTCTCTGCGCCATAGGCAGATTGAGAATTTATGCTGGCAGTTTCTTAGTGCTTTGTCAATTGTCAACTATTAAAACAATTCGCGCTGCTGCCTCCTGGGAGAGAAGCCTGCGCCAAGCTTTATTTTATGGACCTTGCGACATCGCACCTTAACAAGCCGCTCCTAATCAAAACAATTTTTTTTTTTCATCACTATATTCAGCCACGTCAGCCATTAGCAGACACCAATCTTCGCAACACACCCCGTTGCAAAGATGCTGACGGTGCCCGCTCTTACTCCTTCTGGGATTTATCTTGAGCTCCATCCTTATTGATAACAAGTAGAACCTTCTGCAGCTACGACTTAGTGTTTGGTGCTTTGTAACACCTTTGCATGCACATACCCTACTTCATACTGCCCCTTCTGGGTGTGTTTCCCAAAGAGAGGGGAATTTGAGTTTTTTTGGTCAGCCGGTGCAAGTACTACACTCGTAAACACAGGTTCAACAAGACCATACGTCTGCGTCCATTAGGCCAAGAACCAGAACATACTTCAAGAGCCTATAGATAATCTGCCCACATCGATGCCCTGGACCACCCTCCTCAACGCGTTCCTGCTCCTCACACAAATTGCCAAGATCAGACTACATTCTTTGTATCGCTTACGCCATGTACTAGCAATACAAGGTGCATGAGGAATGCAACGAAATATGTAAACTGTATTTTCGAACTGATGATGTAATTGGACGTTGCAACAAGGCTGTTGTTGAAGTACCATGGGTCTTGCGAGGTATATGGTCTTGTGAGGCATGTGGGTTTAAGTCTTTGACTTACGTTTACATGAGTTTTTAGGATTTGAGTGCACTTCTACAGGTATGACTCTATCACTCGTCGACTTCACTTCCATGACTCTTTCCAGTGATTTATCCACTAAATTTTCTCTTTGAACCTTCACTACAAACGGCATCGTTTGAAACTCCCCATTCAACACAATCAAGGTTAACCTTCAACGAATCACATTGATTAAAGTATTGGCCCTTTCATTGCTCTTGGGTCCTGCTTCCTGGCTTACTAAGTCCACTGGCTCAGTTCAACCGTTCGTATAAACTAGTCCATGTACTAGTACTTAACGAAGTGTTCCTCTATTTACCAATGAGGGGTCTGGCAAGCCCCTTCCCTATTGTACCAAAGCATTCCATTACTCTCCGTATTGGTCAACGAATGAACGGTTGTCCCAAAGTAATCCTCAAGTAACAACTGTTAGAGTCAAAACCACCACATATGCACTCTAAACTACCAAATAAGAGCCCTTTTGATGTGTCTGCTCAACGGTAATCTGATCGAACGGGTTCCCAACAAACATACCGGGTTTTCTCCTTGCGTGACTCGGGATTAAAGTTTCATTGGGATCGCAGGTACAAACTATTCATCTCGTTCAAGAGACGAATCAACATAAGTTAACCACTATCAGATTTGGGAATTAAAACCGAATCTCCTCAACAAGCTACAAACCTACAAATTCCGAAGGATGGCTTTATGTTCTTGACTGAAATCTTCACCTTCACCTTCTCGGTTCGTGTCTTTTCCAGATCGAATCAGCAACAGCCGATCGTGCAGTTAAACGGTTTATTAATTATAACTACCTAGTCTGTTACGTGGGACGGTTATCTAATCTTTAGGAGTACCTTTGATTTCACACATCAATGAGCAGATCCATTGAACAGGGGAATCTCAGACATCAATGAGCAGATCCATTGAAGAGGGGTATCTCAAACGATCCACTAACTCAGTCGTCGTGCTCTCCCTTAGATGTCCCCACCTTATTGTGGTCACATCGTCAATCATAGATAACGGTTAGATACGAGACAGATTGGAAAATCTCGGTCAAATCCGAAAGCGTCGCAAAACAAGAGAGGTGGCCCGGGACATGAAGTGCCGTATTGGCATAGATTATCTTATCTGTTTAATGAAGGCCCTCTTCCAAGACATCAAGAAAACTGTTGATATTGAAGTCTTGGCTGGCTGAAGAGATGCGCTACTGTTTGTTACAGGATACAAGCTCCATCTCAAGATGCATAACGAATCATTAATGCCTGGTGATCGAAACATCAAACACAAAGCTTTGAAGTAAAGTCTGGAGATGCAATTCTCCCGAAGAGTGAATACTCGAGGTGGTTCATATAGCCATCTCAAGTGGCTTCAGAATAGCTAGACCAGCCACTCATACGAAGACCAGGAAGACCACAGCCTCTTGCTCCTGCAGACATAATATTTATGAGAAAATACGTGTTGGCTGCAAAAACCGATTGTAGATGATATGAGATGGTTTAGAGTGTGGGGAAGTTCCTCCAGGAATAAGCTGGGTCTGAAGTAGGTGTTGTATTACTTCATGAGGCGTGAATTAGTAAAGATGGGGCTTGAGCTCTTGTAAAAAGAACTAGAGGCAGGAGAATGAGAGGAAGCATCAACATTAGTACAGTTAAAATCACTAGTACATTCAACATCACTAGCACAGTTAAAATCACTAGCACAGTTAAAATCACTAGCACAGTTAACATCACTAGTACAGTTAACATCAACATTAGTAGAAGCATCCAGACCCTGTCTGCAATAGACTCTAATGTCTCGCTCTCCGTGCCCATGTTCACCTCCACCTCTCTTCAGCACGCCCAAATTGACTAATATTTACTAAAGCAGAACCAAGCAATATCGTATAATTGCAAGATCCAGAAACTTGTTAGCAGCTTAATAGCCTGTACATATCTAATTAATTCGTATCATTAATCAAGGAGGTATTGCCTAAATGATCAATATTGATAGTGGCCAGCAAGTGTCAGGGCATTTAGCATCCATACGTCCGTCACCTATTCCCTCTCCCTCTTTGCTGCTCTTGGACGTGCCATTCTCCCCTACACCCCCCCTCATCTATCATATCTCATCTTTTACTCTCATATCCCATCTATTACTCTCATATCCCATCTGTTACTCTCATATCCCATCTGTTACTCTCATATCTCATATGTGCCTCCCCCTCGTGCGATAACCTCGATAAGGCCCCGGACGGCTTTGATCGCCCTAACCAGCTTCGCACCCATGCCTATCACTAGCGAATCAAAATCAACAGCAAATTGTACGCAAACCCACATCGTCTCCCTTCTACACTCAAACCAACCTCATCTATCTTCTGTCGCTCATCTCTCTTCTATACTCAACCCACCTCATCTCTCTCTTCACCAATCTCTCCGCCGTCTGGTGTCAACACTCTCCGATTTTGAGCCCCACTGCCCTTACCCATCAATTATTATCTTGCTTATCTCCCTCACATGCGTCAAACCTTAATTAACATCTTATCAATATTTTCTCTGCTGTGGACGTTATCTGTAAATATTCCTGGCTCTCGCAACAACACGCTTCATTCATTTGCTCCTCCACATTCGTTATCGTATCCAATTAACAATATCTCCCGGAGATACCCATTTGGGTATACGATGGAAGACGCATACTGACAGTTAGTGGCCTGCTTCATCGCATCTCTCTTAAGCAATACACCCTTTCCGTCTCCACGTATATATTGCTTCAATTATCACCATGTGAGTACCAGGATATGAAACTTTCTTCGATCTGCTCTTTCATCAGTTCAGATTTCAGTTCTTTTCTTTCTACTGCTTTTTTACACCAATACCAATGTTGGATGTCAAAGGCTTAAAGCCTGCTCTCAAAAGAGTCGTCAAGAAATGGACAACCAAAGAAGGGGTCTTTGGTGATTACGACTACGGTTACCTCTTCATCCCAGACATCCCATTCACCTCGAAGGAACCAAAGACCCAGCCTTTCTTTGGCCTCAACAGTGAAATGCCTTTGCTCCTTGGCTTCATCTTGGGCTTCCAACACGCATTATCTATGCTTGCTGGTGTCATCACTCCTCCAATTATCATTGCAGCTTCTGCTAACTTGTCTGCTGAGCTTGAACAGTACTTGGTCTCCGCTTCGCTCATCATGTCTGGTATATTATCGTGCATTCAAATCACTAGATTCCACATTTGGGGAACTCCCTATTACATAGGTACTGGGTTGTTATCCGTCGTTGGTACCTCCTTTGCTACCATCACAATCGTCACCAAGGCCTTACCTTTGATGTACTCTCAAGGTGTTTGCCCAACCATCGATGGTGTCCCTGGTCCTTGCCCCGATGGTTATGGTCATATTCTTGCATCTGGTCTCGTTTGTGCCCTTCTTGAAATCTTGCTTTCGTTCATGCCAGCTAAAATCTTGCAAAAGGTCTTCCCTCCTATCGTCACTGGTCCTGTTGTATTGTTGATTGGAACAAGTTTGATTGAATCTGGTTTCCAAGATTGGGTCGGTGGTTCAGGTTGTGTTGGGGAAACTTGTACCGCTGGTCGTCACAGTCTTCCATGGGGTTCCGCTGAATTCGTTGGTTTGGGTTTCTTGGTTTATGCCACTATCATCCTTGCTGAAAAATTCGGTTCTCCAATCATGAAATCTTGTGCCGTTATTGTTGGTTTGCTTGTTGGTTGTATCGTCGCTGCTGCTTGTGGCTACTTCTCTCCTGACCAAATCAATTCTGCGCCAGTCGCTACGTTCGTTTGGGTTCATACTTTCAAATTGAAGGTCTACGCTCCTGTCATCTTACCTTTCCTAGCGGTGTATATCGTGCTTATGATGGAAGCTATTGGTGATATCACTGCTACCTCCGATGTCTCCAGATTGGAAGTTGAAGGTGAATTGTACGAATCAAGAATCCAAGGTGGTGTTCTTGCAGATGGTTTCAACGGGTTATTGTCCGGTTTGTGCACTGTTACTCCAATGTCTACATTCGCTCAAAATAATGGTGTTATTTCTGTTACTAAGTGTGCCAATAGAAAGGTTGGTTACTGGTGTGCTTTCTTCTTGATCGTTATGGGTATCTTTTCCAAGTTCGCTGCAGCCATTTCTTCTATTCCAAAGGCTGTGCTTGGTGGTATGACTTCTTTCTTGTTCTGTTCCGTTGCTGTTTCTGGTATCAAGATCATATCTACCACCGACTTCACAAGAAGAGACAGATTCGTCTTGACCGCCTCTCTTTTACCTGGTATTGGTGCAATTTTAGTTCCAACTTGGTTCAGTACTGTTTTCACATACACTGGTGATAACACTGCCTTGATTGGATTCTTCGATGCCATCGTGCTTGTTATGGAGACCGGTTTCGCCGTGTCTGGTTTCATCGGTGTTATTCTTAACTTGAGTTTACCTCAAATCCACGATGAAATCGAAGAAATCAACGAATTGGTCTTAGAAGTGGTGGGTTCTGCTGATCAAAGAGGAATGGAGAAGTACGCTGAAAAGGAAGGTTTGACCGTTGAAGGTATCACGTTAGAAGCTATTAGATCTCATGCCACGGTTACCAAAGTAGGAAACTCTGGTTCATCTTCCAATTAGACTAAAGAATTGCCCTTTGTATTTCCACCACCTCTATTATAGTTCTTCTCTCACCTTTTAATTTTTATACTTATATATATCTCATGTTACTTTACACCTATAAGAGAATGGCTGCAATTTTTCAGCCGCACACTGCCCATATGACTTCCAATTTATTGGATAGATATAGGCGATTACCTGTAGTACCAAAAGATCTAGGGTTAAAGGAATTTTTGCCTCAAAAGAGCTAAGGATTCATTATAAAAGTTACAAAGGCATCGTAGCTCTTTATCGCTAGCAAGTGCAATGAATATGGCGATTATTAAGTGATTCCTTGTGAATGTCGCGAATGTCGAAAATTCCATCAATCCGGGACCTAGGTTGATTCATTCAACGACTTCATCACCTAATGTATTTTACATCTTTATTGATACCCAATTGTATCGTAAGAATGAGTAAATCAATAGCAAAAGGAAGTATAGTAATTCACCTCATTCTCAGATTGAATGGGATCTTGAAGAGGTCAATTCTCAGTAGAAAATTCTACGAGGAAATCAATGATAAAGTGTTGAAGAATGCCTCCACGGTCGATGCCAACTTATATTTCATCTGCTACTTCACCTTGCTCTTGTCGAGTATTTGGAATAACAAGCCTTTGATAAGGAAGTTCTTGAAGCAGCAGCAGTTTAACTTGACTCTGGTCGCCATCAAGTTGGTCAAGCTTTTAACTGCTAAGGACTTAAGGACAAGCTCTAACAAAACAGTTCAAGCCATCTTTAACAAACCAGACCCCAGCAAAAGCGAGGCTCAAGAAGTCTTAGCTGAAGGTAGAGTTGCTGAAGACAAAGCAGCTGAAGACAAGGTTTCTGAAGACAAAGTTACTGAAGATAAAGTTACTGAAGATAAAGTTGCTGAAGACAAAGTTGCTGTTTGCTTGAAGAACATTTCCTCGTACATTTCAGACATCAGAATCTTCAATAGATTGACTGATGCAATTAAGTATGCCCCTTGGATCATCGATGAATTCACCGAGTTCAAGAGCACAGCTTCTGCGAAACCCAAGCTCGATCGTTTTGTTAATCTTTTCCAATCTTTGAACTGCTTGGTATTGGAACTCCTCGAGAATGCCGGATGGCTCACTGAGCATAATTGGATCAGTACGAACGACAACGACTGGTGGAGTATTGAAACTTATATCTGGTGCTCCAGAGTTTGGGCCAGCTATGTGGTTATTGAGATCATAGAAATCATTAGAAGAACTCCCGCATGTGAACGGAATAGCACCTGGAGAATCCGTTTGTTTAAGGAGCTTATTCAAATCCCATTGGTTGTTCACTGGTCGTTATATGATGGCTGCTTGTCTCCATTTTGGGTTGGTGTTTGTGGTTCCGGTGCTTCTTGGTGGGGATTTAGAGATTTGTGGGGCTCAATTGACTTGAGCTGATCACATACTTGCTTAAAGTCTATTTATTGTTAGACAGTACTATTTATTATCATAATACTATTAATTCAGAGCTATTGAAAGCTTCATTATTATCTTACATATTACTTGCATTCCAGAATACTTATACGCCAGCCTTTAGCTCTGCTTTCGACTCAGATCTCTCCAACTGTCTCAGTCTATCGAAATAAAGGTTAGGATGTGTGATGTGCAAGCCTTCAGCATTACCACTTGCGTTGGACATTTGAGCCTTATGTGTGTATTCAAAAACTCTCGTGCAAGCGACAGTGTAGTCAGATTTCGAAACATGTTCCAAAACTCCATTAATCTCTTGCTGATCATCAATTCCCACATCCTTCAAGGTATTTACCAATGAATCCATGGAAAGATCACGATATGGGCAACCGTGATATTCGCTGCCGTTTGGTCTCGCTTTGCTTAAGATTGTAGAACAAGCCCATGGTTTACTGTTAATTCTTCCTCCCTCTAAACCATACAAATGCCTCACATTATACCTATACTCCTTGTTGAACTTTTCTACGGTCATTGAGTTACGGCCAGTGGTGAATTGTTGAGTCCAAAATTTGACAGCCTCATCGGCACTAAGACCAATACCTTTCAAGAACAAAGCTAATTGTTGACGGCCTTGGTATTTCAAGTGGGAGTTCATACCCAAGTTTCTTTGTAAACGCAGAGCACATAAAGGATAGTGTTTCGTTATTGGTGGCTGCGTTACTGAGACAGCATTGATATCAGAATGCACCCCAGAGTCACCAAATTCGCTACTGTCGTATTCAATATTTGTAAAGTTAGTCGATAAGTTGTTTAATACTGGCAAGATTCTATCGTCCTCTTCCAATCTTGGTAAGCTCTGGAACGTCTTAAGCAACATCTTGGACAATATATCTTGGAATTCGTCAGCAAGTAAGTTCAATTGTGCACAAGTGGGTATGTATCCAAAACCATCCTTCAAGTAAATACTACGAGACCCCACCAATGTAAGGACTTTCTCGAACGGCAACTTAATAAATTCTTCTTTGGTTTTAATCTGCTGCAGAACTTGTTCATTTGTAATGATTGCTCCGGTGGCCAGTGCCATGAGAAGCGAACTCCTAATGGTGCTGCTAGTGGCTGCAAATAACTCCTCAAACATATCCAATTTCTCTTGAGTTGAGATATAGTTCCATAGCAATTTGTCATTGTAAACGCTAATAAAGTCCCTTTGTTCTTGTGGCTGTAATAAATTATATCTTATCTTAAATAGAATAGTTTCATTCTTGACAAACTTCTTCCTTAATTCTTCTGAACGACAGAAAACCAATCTCAATATAAAATGAGAATAATGGTCCTTACGTCTTTCCTGATAAACAATATCATGATTGGATGGTGTTGATGGTGACAAAGGTAAGTACTTTAACAACATGGGCTTGAGGATATCGGAAATATCCTTCATTGACTTTTGTCTGGCGTTGCAAGATTCTATTTCAATTAAAACCTTCAATCTTTCAATGGCCCATGTTTCAAACTGTTCTAAGGTTACTTCTTCAAGGGGTGGGATATCATAGAGCGATAACCTAGTAACATATAATTTATTGGTGTAAACACCAGATTCGTATAATGATGCAACTTTACTCAGTTCGAAATTCTTACGACCAGCCGTTCTTCTTTTCGACTGTCTGAACATAATTTTGTGAGTGGCGTAGTTTGATTTGGTGTGATAAGGCTTGGAATAGTAAAGCTTGGTGTATTTCGTATAACAGATGAGCAAGTTGCGCTAGACCTGGACTTTCTCTATATGGGCTTGATGTCCTTGGATTTCTTTAACTTAGAACCGCTGCACTTGTACTGTCTAGCAAACGATAGTTTGACTCACTTCACCGCTTCTACAACTAAACTAAACTTGCTGATCCGCTGCCTTGTTGTTGCAAAGAAAGAGTGTTGATCTATACGCGTCTCACTGAAAAGTCGATCTCCAATTTGAATTTACGCGTCTACTTGATGGTCGTGCAATAGAACCAAACCATACGCCATTTTTCATAGAGAAAAATTGTTGAAGTGAAGGTGAAGTTCAAGACATCAAGGTATTATTCACATCAATAAATCAATCGGATTGCGAGAGATTCCTGGAATTAATCATGGCCGACGTTAATATTGATGGAACTGCGTTCCACAAGAGACTTTCCGTTATTCAAAAGAACTTGGTGAAACAGAAATTACCTCAAGTGTTGATCCTCGTAGGGGCTAGAGATGATGAGAATACGTACAAGAAATCAACAGTTGTGCAAACCTGGTTATTGGGATACGAGTTTGTCCATACTGGTATTTACATCACTCAAGACAAATGTGTATTCATCACGTCCGAAGGTAAGGCCAAATACTTGAAGCCTTTGATCAACAAGCCAACTGCTAACTCCAGTAGTGTTGAAATCTGGTCGAGAACCAAGGACGTTGAAAAGAACAAGGAGTTATTCGTCAACTTAATCGAAGAGTTAAAAAAATCTGGTTCCAAGTACGGTAGTGTTGTCAAGGACCAATACAAGGGTAAATTCATTGATGAATGGAAAGAAGTATCCGTTGACTCAAACCTCGAAATCGAGGACATCACCCTCTTGCTTTCGCAATCAATGGAATTGAAGGACGTCGACGAATTCGCAAGCACTCAATTGGCATCCAAAGCCTCCAACGTAATGATGGAAACGTTTGTTGATGAGATGCTGATTATAATCGATCAAGAGAAGAAGATCTCCAACTCTGAATTATCAGATAAAATAGAGGATAAAATAGAAAACAACAAGTGGTTTTCTAAAAGTGCCAACGGTAAGAAGTTGGCTCAGAATAAAGACTTCGACTCCGATTTGGTTGAATGGTGTTATTCTCCTATTATCCAAAGTGGTGGTCAATACGACTTGAAGCCTAGTGCTATCTCCACCAACTCTCAATTAGTTGGTGATGGCGTTATTTTGGCTTCATTAGGATTACGTTTCAAATCATACTGTTCCAATATCGCCAGAACTTTTTTGATTGATCCAACTCCTGAGATCGAATCGAATTATGATTTCTTGCTTAAGTTGCAAGATCACATCACAACAACCTTATTGAAAGACGGAGTTGTTGCATCCAAGGTTTATTTGGGTGCCCTTGAATTTATCCAAAAGGAAAAGCCTGAATTAGCCCCAAACTTTACCAAAAATTGTGGATGGCTCATTGGTATAGAATTCAGGGATTCTACCTTTATTTTGAATGCAAAGAACGAGAGAAAATTGGAAAACGGTCAAATAATCTCATTGACTATTGGGTTTAATAACTTGGTTAACTCGAAAGCCATGTCTTCTAAATTAAAGCAATACTCTTTGCTTTTGACGGACACATTCAAGGTTAGCGAAAGCGATCCAATTTTGCTTACTTCGTATACGAAGGCTCGCCCTGAAGTCTCCTTTTATTTCAACGAAGAACCATCAGCAACTAAACCAGAAAATGAGAAGAAACTAAAGACCGAAAAGAATATTAAGATTGAAAAGAGCTTGGCTATAAATGATGCCAACTCCAAGATCTTGAAATCAAAATTGAGACATGAGTCAAATGGGGCCGATGATAACTCTAATGCTGAAAAGATTCGTCAAGAAATTCAGCAGAAATTACATGAGAAGAGATTACAGGAAGGTTTGGCCAGATATTCAAAGGCGGATGCAACTGATTCATCTGAAACAGTTGCTGTATTCAAGAAGTACGAATCTTATGTGAGAGAATCACAAATTCCCAGTGGCGTGAAGGATTTGAAGATCCACATTGATTACAAGAACCAAACTATTATCATACCCATTCAAGGTAGACCAGTGCCATTCCATATCAACTCCTTCAAAAGTGGGTCTCAAAATGAAGAAGGTGATTTCACATACCTTAGATTGAATTTCAACTCGCCAGGTGCTGGTGGTAACTCTTCCAAAAGAACTGAATTGCCATACGAAGACGCTCCTGACAATACGTTTTTGAGATCTATTACGCTCAGATCTCGCGATCGTGAAAGAATGGTTCAAGTCTTCAAGTCTATACAAGAGTTGAAAAAAGATTCGATGAAGAGGGAGCTGGAGAGAAAACAAATGTCTGATGTTGTGTCACAAGCCAATTTAATTGAATTGAAGGGCTCTCGCGTGAAGAAGTTGGAACCAGTCTTCGTGAGACCACAACCAGATAGCAAGAAGATTGGTGGAACATTGCTGATTCATGAAAATGGTTTGAGATACCAAGTCAACTTTAAGAATGACCAAAAGGTCGATGTCTTATTTTCTAATATCAAACATTTGTTTTTCCAACCTTGTAAAGATGAATTGATCGTTATCATCCATTGTCATTTGAAAAATCCAATCATGATCGGTAAAAAGAAGACATTTGACGTGCAATTCTACGGAGAAGCTAGTGATATGGCATTTGACGAGACTGGAGGACGCAAGCGTAAATACAAATATGGTGACGAAGATGAATTACAACAAGAACAGGAAGAAAGAAGGAGAAAGGCTATGTTAGATAAACAATTTAAGGCATTTGCAGAGTTGATTGGTGATCTGAGTCATGGAGTGCTAGACTTGGATATTCCATTCCGAGAATTAGGGTTCCAAGGTGTTCCATTCCGTTCATCAGTATTATGTTTGCCAACGCGTGATTGTTTAATCCAGTTGATTGACCCACCATACTTAGTGGTTACATTAGAGGAGATTGAAATTGCACATTTAGAAAGAGTTCAATTTGGACTCAAGAACTTTGATTTGGTGTTTATATTCAAGGATTTCCTGAAGGCGCCAGTGCACATTAACACAATTCCAATGGAGCTACTCGAAGATATCAAGACGTGGTTGACGGATGTTGATATCCCATTCAGTGAAGGTCAGATGAATTTGAACTGGGGAGCGATTATCAAAACTGTTCTTGCAGATCCATACCAATTCTTTGCAGATGGTGGTTGGAAATTCTTAACAGGAGATGGAGATAGTGATGCCGAAGAGATGGAATCTGAAGAATCTGAATTTGAGGTCAGTGATGATGATCCAAGTGATGAAAGTGAAGCAAGTGAACAAAGTGACGCTGGAGACGATGATTCCTCTGCCGGATCCGATAGTGATGCTAGTGATGATGGTGATGGCAGCGACGACAGTGATGTTGGGGAAGACTGGGACGAGATGGAGAAGAAGGCTGCTAGAGATGACAAGAGGTTTGGTAGAGAGTAGTTGAGTGTTGTTTGTACGTTATTGATATTGAGATTTTAGAATTGTAGAAGATTTGTGGGGTGGAAAGAGGAACTGTGAAGACAGTGTAGTTTGTGACTTATGATTCAGTTGTTGTGTTAAGTGATAAGTTGAGCTTTTCATGATCTGGTGTTTTTTTGCAATTTTAGAACATTTCCACAAATATACTCCACAAATATACGCTAAACGACTGTGCAAATATGATTTCGAAATTGGGGCGTATGTATTCTTAGGAGATATTTGGACAACTGAATTCACGACGCCAAAGATTTAATCCTGATTAATGAGTAATCTACTTGAAACTTTTCACAAGCACCCTACCCACCAATCAACATCTTTAACAGGCTCTTACCCTCCAGCCTCCTCCTATTAGCACCCTCCCATGTTTTGCCTCTGTATCAGAACAATCTACCGTTCCATCCTGAAACATTGCATGTACCACATACAAGTACAAAACAATCAAAAGGATAACAAAAGAAAGCACCGAAAATATCACAGAAAGTTAAGGCGTAGTTTTCAACAGACAAGACTAAAGCAATATGCATCAGCTTCCCCGATTAACAACCCTTTTCCCCCCAAAAAACGAAACCGTTCAGACAAAAGGGTATTCGCTTTCTCGCTGAACCTTCAGAATCCGAATCCTATCGAAACTAAATGAAGTATACCAGATGCCATCCACGTTACCCTTCACTACCGCAAAGCCAAAAAAGAAAGCCGAAAACGACTCCAAAAACAACGCCAAAAAATATCGACCGCAAAACACATATCCAAAACTTGTAGGATAAAATACCAAACAGTTCCACGTTGATATTCTACGAGAAGTACTTGAGGACAGTTCAGGACCAGATAGTTGTATTCACCAAGAACCAGGCCAGGTAATCTTTGGCTTACCGATTCATAGTCTTCGAAGTCATTCAGCATACAATGAACGCAACCACAGCACCACCTGCGAGTCAAGCCAGAGAAGTGTCGTTTCGAGTGAGTGATCACTACCAGGTATTGGAAATCGTTGGCGAAGGTGCCTACGGAGTGGTATGTTCGGCAATACACACACCAACACAACAGAAGGTTGCCATAAAGAAGATAGAGCCGTTCGAAAGGTCAATGCTCTGCTTGCGTACGTTAAGAGAACTCAAGTTATTGAAACATTTCAACCACGAAAACATCATAAGCATATTAGCTATCCAGAGACCAAGCTCTTACGAGTCGTTTAACGAGATATACTTGATTCAAGAGTTAATGGAAACAGATTTACACAGAGTCATCAGAACTCAAAAGTTAACGGATGATCACATACAATACTTCATTTACCAAACCTTACGTGCTTTAAAGGCAATGCACCTGGCCAATGTTTTGCATAGAGACTTAAAGCCTTCCAACTTATTGTTGAATTCAAATTGTGACTTGAAGATCTGTGATTTTGGCTTAGCCCGTTCCATAGCTCTGAGTGAAGATAACTTTGGCTATATGACCGAGTATGTTGCAACAAGATGGTATCGTGCTCCTGAAATCATGCTAACATTCCAAGAATACACAACGGCAATAGATGTTTGGTCAGTGGGGTGTATTCTTGCCGAGATGTTGAGCGGAAGACCTTTGTTCCCAGGTAGAGACTACCATAATCAATTATGGTTGATAATGGAGGTCTTAGGGACTCCAAATATGGAGGATTACTACAATATCAAACTGAAGCGTGCAAGAGAATACATAAGATCATTACCATTCTGCAAAAAGATCCCATTCCAGGAATTATTCAACAATGACAAGATCAATCCTTTGGCCATTGATCTTTTGGAAAAGTTACTAATTTTCAACCCTGCCAAGAGGATCACGGTGGACGATGCATTAAAACATCCATATTTGAGATTGTACCATGATCCGAATGACGAGCCTATAAGTGAGAAGATTCCTGAAGATTTCTTCGATTTTGATAAGAAGAAGGACGAGTTGTCGATCGATGAATTGAAGACAATGTTGTACGATGAGATAATGAAGCCATTGTGATTGTGCAAAAAGATAACGAAGTACGGCAATTGTAGATAGAGCGAGGAATTTATAAGCTCCAATGCAATGCCCAAGTATTGTGTACTTCGGGAAGCCATTATGATTTATTTATGGATAATGGGGTTAATTAGAAGTGTTTATTGTGAATGGTGAATTGTTAATGATAAGATAGATGTAAAAGTTAGATTTTGGTAAGAAAGTTTACATCAAGTTATTGAGGAATTTACTAGAGCACTCGAGGAAGACAAGAAAGCTTTCTGGATGCGTCCCAAGAACCTACCACATTCTACAAAGTATAAGTCAATTGAATAGCGTTATTAATCGCCTATATATATCACATATTAAAACAAAACAAAACAAAACAAAACAAAACAAAGGTCGTAAGCCATAAATTCTGAGAGAAACTCAAATTCGCCTAAAAGTTCAAAGTAAAATCTATAATCTGGGAGGAAATCAAAAGGGATAGATTCAACGAAGTTTTGAAATCAGATCAAAGGCAAAATGTAATGATAGACAGTGAACAATAAAAGAGGGTCTTCAATACTCAAAGAAAGAGTTCGAGGTGCATCCAGTCTGGTTCAAGAACAACAAATCTATGGGATAACTGTGGACCAGTCTCTGCGGGAAACTCTTCATTATCAAAAGACTCTTAGTCAAATAGAGATCAAATCATTATTTCATTCACAACGAAACCTTATCTCCAAACAAAAACCTCCACATAGTCTCAACAAAATACCTTTCTAAACCTCTACGGCCCAAATATCAACATACCCCTCCTGCGTTAGCAGTAGCCCGCAGTACACACAGTGAAAATCACTTCTTATTTCTTCCGAAGAGACCAGTCTTCTTCTTCTTCTTCGATGCATCTGGTTTGAGTGAAGACGCACTATAATTAGTAGCTTGATAAATAGGTTGGTCCAGCAGAGAACCGAAATTTATAACAGGTCTCTCAAAACCTGGCTGTTGCAGCTGGTCAGATTGTTGTTGGAAACTGTAGAAAGGAAAATCTTCGTGGAATCCCCAGCCTATTCTTTGGGTCTCTAATTGATCTCTATAAGACAAATCACGAGTGATAGCATACTCGAAGGCACGGATAGTATCTAGAGGTCTTTCGTTACGAGCTCTAGTCGGATTGGACATGTCTCCATGAGAAATAGGTTGGCCGAAGATATCTTTTAAGTTGTTAGCTTCTTGGGACAAGTATGAAGGTCTTTTATTATCACTATTGGTGGATGTATCATGTTGATTTGCCTGTTCGAAGGGCTGAGCTTCGTTCACGGCCTGAAGCAAACGATTGTCTTCGTAATTTGCACTAGTCATTTTGTCGTGTTTGTCTGGTCTTACGTCTACTACACCCGGTTGGCCAGCTTTTGATTTGGATCTGAAAATAGCCATTTTGCTATGAATTTTTGTGGGATTCGAATTAACTTTTATATGGTGAAGTCAAGGGGACCACAAGATGCAAGCAATATTGGATAAAGTAAAGTTTTTTTAGATTTTGGGGGCAGAACCGGTATAATAGCTTGTGTCGAAAGCAAATACTGGCTGGATGTGAAGAATTTTTGGAGTACAAATGCACAACGGGGTTTTGTGAAGAATAATAGGAGTGAAGGGGGAATCCAACTTAGTTGTTCGAGTGCAGTGTACGGTGGGTGGGTAGAAGATGCGATTTGGAGATGTGCAAGTGCTTTTACGAAGATGTTGAAAGATTCGAATATTTGTATCTGTTTTATAAAAGAGGGACGTCCGGGGGCTTTATATAGTAAATAAATAAAGTGGTGTCAGTCATTATTATGGAAGAGTGTATGTTGGATAGAGAAAGAAGCTTAAAAAGCGAAACGGTGAAAAGTATACACCACAAGAGGTTAAGCAAACCCCTTGGGAAAAAGAAAGAAGGAGAGGAAGCGAAGGGTTGTGGGAACGAGGGTGGATTGGAGGGAAGGGGGAAGGGGAAAGGGTTGGAGACGGGCTGTGTAGATTATGTGCTTGGGAGTATTTTATGGGATGCTGTAGTTGTGATAGTGTAGTTGTGATAGTGTAGTTGTGATAGTGTAGTTGGTTAGTTGTGATAGTGTAGTTAATTGTGATAGGGTGCCGTTGGAGGTGTTAATGCTTGTTGTTTAATTTGCCTGTTAGTTAGGGTTATGCTAGTTAGGATACGCTAGTTAGGATTTCGCAGATTACGCTAGCTAGGGTAATGCTGGTAACGATAATTGACACTTACGACAGTTATGATAATACTGCTGCACTGCTGCTCACAACAAGCCACCAGGCTCACCTCTCACCTGATATGTTCAACTTAAGGTGACACCCACAACCACAATATCATCTACCACTATCGCCGCAAAAACCCCTCAAATATCGCGAATCAAAGGATATCCTGTAAAGCTCGAGGAATCTGCTGAATCAATCGAGTGGCTTGGAAACAGTATCCTTTAGCGCACTTTGTTCCTCCGGATTGTCTCGGAACTCTGGTTCTCCTTTGATTGTGGCCCAAGCCTATTGTACTGTGCTATTGTACTGTATATGTATGGCCGGTGAAAAATCCAAAAATAGGACACTTGACAGCTGGAGGTTGGTGGTGTATGGGTGGTTATTGGAACGGTGGAAGTCTTTATACGTGGATGAGACGTAGTAGTAATTAAAGATGCCTATGATTGTTAAGATCATACGCAGTTTATATCGTACTGAAGATATGAGACATGTGTGCTGGCTAGTGTGAAGTCCCTGTTGATCTCATGCCCCCACAGAGGAATCGTGTCACTAAATGTCCTTTCATCTACCTGCAGCCAAACTGGAAACCCGGAACAACATCCCCATATCCGATGGTCTTCACACTACTCGTTGGGTGTAAAATCATCAACTTTAGTGGCCATGATTAGGACATCTGCACCACTAGCTGCTCATCTCATTGGCTGCAAATACTTCTAAATTGAAGATTTCGTCACCAGTTTTGAAAGAGTCTTAACAAGGACACTTCACTTTCAGAATCTGTGCTTTCAGGCATCCTGTGCAATGTCCTGTTTGACATCACGAACTTGTCACCTAAACTTTGCACGATGTCTTGAGAAGAACCGGTCAAGGTGGTGTAAAAGATGTAAATCTGCGATTCTAGAAGGAAAGAATACAAGATCAAGAGAAGGAAACACTTAGAGTGGCTGCGGCTTGGTCTTCACTAAGTTCTACGCAAACTTAAGGTTGTAGAAGGACCTGCACCAAGTTGTTGCAACCAAGGACCTGCGCAACCCATTCCGCTTAAAGTGGCCTTTGTAATTGACAGAGAGCGCAAGTAAGGGTCACCATAGAGTGGTATAATATGTGAGTACAGCATTCATAATTGTAGTGAATCCAGTTGTAGCCAACCCTATTGTAGTGAATCCAGTTGTAGCCAACCCCATTGTAGTGAATCCAGTTGTAGCCAACCCCATTGTAGTGAATCCAGTTGTAGCCAACCCCATTGTAGTGAATCCAGTTGTAGCCAACCCCATTGTAGTGAATCCAGTTGTAGCCAACCCCATTGTAGTGAATCCAGTTGTAGTCAACCCTATTGTAGTCAACCCTATTGTAGTCAACCCCATTGTAGTCAACCCCATTGTAGTGAATCCTATTGTGGCCAGCCGCATTGTCGCAATGCTTTTGCAGCCACCCATTGCACTTAATCATTGAGTTTTGCAATGGCCACCTGTTTATGTGCACTTATGAAGGGTCCACGAAAGGCCCAACTCAGAATGGCCTTAGAGTCAAGAAGTTCAGAATGTGTAAAGGCAATTTTGATTGAAATTGTAGCTATAGGGGATAGCTAGAGCGAAAACCCCAAAAGATCGAAACTGACACGGTTATAGTGGTATTTAGGTTAATCGGTAATTAGGTTAATCGAGAGAGAGCATTTACTTGGTGGCCGATACGCTGGCACTAACGAAGTCCAAGGTAGGCGCACTCAAACATTTTGCCCCAGCAAGAGTGTTTCCGTCAAGCCAACATGTTCAAACTGATCGTTATCTAGGAGAATCTCTAAGTAGTGGAGAATCTATTCTTCGTGGAGTCTATTATTGGGGTAGTCAACGAAGACTAGCCTGCACGAACAGGGACAAAGTGCAGATAATAATACTGGGTGAGACCATTACAATTGAACAAGTGGAGCAGCCAATACTAACACTTTCGTCGAGCAGCCATCGAGTGCAGGACAGCAGCACTGGAGTTACACTACACTAGTTACACTAGCCGTACTGGATACGCTACACTAGCTACACTGGTTACTCTAACAGCACTGGATACGCTACACTAGCTACACTAGCTACACCTACACTAGCTACACCTACACTAGCTACACCATCCACTTCTATCCTCCCCAGATTCGAGCCCTGCACACGTTATCCAATTTATCCCAATGCGGACGAGTTCCATTCAAACGCGTTAAACATTTTTCAAATTTTCATCGCTCTAAATCATTCACCACACTCTTTATCGCCCATTAGCTAGTATGTCGTCGCCTTCCAGCACCAATCGTGGGTCCAACACCCAACGGTACACGAATTCACAATCACAATCTCAATCGCAAACTCCTTCCTCGCCGTTATTCTTTGGGAACTCATCAAATCCACCTTCATCGGTAGGTGGTCCAACTCCACGTCCTCATGGCGTATCATCGCCATTACATTACACTTCTGATATCGGCGCAGGAAGCTCTGGCCTAGGTCCTCACTCAAGATCAGGTTTAAACAGTGACTCCGATCGTATTGTAAGGAGACAACAAAGAAGTGACCTACAAGATACCACTGGTTCTCCGTACAGCAGAAGATTATTCGTGGAAGAAAATGCAGCTGGTTCAACGACTCCATCAAGAAACTCTGCAGGTAATAGAGTCAACGTGCACCCATCTTCTTCTTCTTCTATAATGCAATTGAGTACTGACCCAGTTGAAAATGATGAACCTGTCAGAATTATCTGGGGTACAAATATCTCTTTACATGACTGCGAGAACTCGTTCCGAGATTTCATCTTAAACTTCAAATACAAGTATAGAAAAGCTCATGATAACGTTGAGAACATCGATGATTCGGATAATGAATTGTACTATGTTAAACAATTGAATACAATCAAAGACTTGGGTGCAACTACCTTAAACTTGGATGCTAAGAATTTGCAAGCTTACAGACCTACTCGCAAATTATACCACCAATTACTTAACTATCCACAAGAAATCGTACCAATTATGGATCAAGGAATCAAAGATTGCTTGATTCAAATTGCAAATGATAGCAATGAAATCCCTTCTAACTTGGATGATATTGAAACAACCATCTACACTGTTCGTCCATACAACATAAACCTTGCCAACAAGGGTATGAGAGAATTGAACCCAAATGATATCGATAAATTAGTGACCGTCAAGGGTATTGTCATCAGAGCAACCTCGATCATACCTGATATGAAGGTGGCCTTTTTCAAGTGTAATGCTTGTGGTCATACTGTTGCAGTTGAGATCGACAGAGGTGTTATAGCTGAACCAACTAAATGCCCTCGTGGGGTCTGTTCTCAAACAAATTCAATGATGCTTATACACAATAGATCCTCATTTGCAGATAAGCAAGTTATAAAATTACAAGAAACCCCAGACATGGTTCCTGATGGTCAAACTCCTCACTCCATCAACTTGTGTGTTTATGACGATCTAGTTGATTGTTGTCGTGCTGGTGATCGTGTTGAAGTGTGCGGTATCTTCAAGTCCATTCCAGTTCGTGCAAACTCGAAGCAACGTGCATTGAAAAGTTTATACAAAACATACTTGGATGTTCTTCATGTGAAGAAAATCGATAAAAAGAGAATGGGTGCAGATGTTCTGACATTGCAACATGAGATTAATGATAAGGACCAAGAAGTGGAACAAGTAAGAAAGATCTCGGCTCTGGAAATCGCTCGTATTCAAGACGTTGCCCTGAGAGACGACTTGTATGAGGTATTGGCAAGATCAATGGCTCCTTCCATTTATGAAATGGATGATGTCAAAAAGGGAATCTTGTTACAACTTTTCGGTGGTACTAATAAGACCTTCAAAAAGGGTGGGCGTTATAGAGGTGATATCAATATTTTGCTTTGTGGAGATCCATCCACTTCCAAATCTCAATTATTACAATATGTCCATAAAATTGCCCCTAGAGGTGTCTATACTTCAGGAAAGGGGTCTTCCGCTGTTGGTTTGACTGCATATATTACTAGAGACGTTGATACAAAGCAGTTAGTTTTAGAAAGTGGTGCCCTTGTGCTTTCTGATGGTGGTGTTTGTTGCATTGATGAATTCGACAAAATGAGTGATAGTACTAGATCTGTTTTGCACGAAGTCATGGAACAACAGACCATTTCCATTGCCAAAGCAGGTATTATTACCACCTTGAATGCCAGAACCTCAATTTTGGCTTCTGCTAACCCAATCAACTCTAGATATGACCCCAACTTACCAGTCACTGCCAACATTGATTTGCCTCCTCCATTGTTGTCCAGATTTGATTTGGTGTACCTTATTTTAGATAAGGTGGATGAAAAGATTGATAGACAATTGGCTAGACATTTGACCGATATGTATTTGGAAGATGCACCAGAGACAGTTACTAGCCATTTTGTTTTACCTGTAGAATTTCTCACATTATACGTTCAGTATGCCAAAGAGAACTTCAATCCGGTTTTGACAGAAGAAGCTAAGAATGAATTGGTGCGATGCTATGTCGAGATGAGAAAATTAGGAGAAGATCTGAGATCTCTGGAAAAGAGAATAACGGCTACAACAAGACAATTGGAGTCTATGATTAGACTTTCTGAAGCTCATGCTAAGATGAGATTGTCACATTCTGTCCAATTGATAGATGTGAGAGAAGCTGTAAGATTAACAAAATCTGCCATCAAGGAATACGCAACAGATCCATTAACAGGTAGAATCGATATGGATATGGTTCAAACTGGTAAAACCTCAGCTGAAAGGAGAATTCAAGAAGACTTAGCCAATGAAGTCATGAATATTATTGAAGAGAATAACAATTTGATCAGATTCAACGATTTGTCAGTTAAGATTAACGAGAAAGTTTCGTTTAGAGTTGAAAACTCCGAAATATCTTCAGCTATAAAGAGATTGGTTCTCGAAGGAAAGATCATCGAGACAGGAGAAAACCATAGGAAAACGATTAGAAAGATTGCTATCGTATGACGAGAATAGGATGAAGTAGTTTAGTTCTTGATTTGTATTTATATTCATTAATTGAGTTTATTAATTTAATAATTAATTGTACTTTTCATTGATCGTATTATTCATTAATGGTATTTACAAGGTGCTAGATATTTCGCTATAAGAACTTGCTAGTTTCAATCTTCTTTGACTCATTAGGTGATTCCTCAATTAAGGGTTGAGCCATCTGCGCCTCCACCTTTGCTTCGACAACTGGGTCTTGGAACATTTTCAAGAACTCTTCTAATTCATCATCAAGGTCAATTTCTGTAATGACATTATAGTTTCCCTTTGTTAATGTGTTGGCCAACTTCAATTCCTTGGCCACATCGATCTGTTCGCCTCTTTTCAATCTTTCGATTGCATCTTGTAGTATACCAAACTTGGATTGGTATCTCAGCTCCAATTGCTCCAACTCTTTGCGATTCTTCATTGTCTCTACAACAATCGTACCAAATACGAACGTCAAGAGGACTGATTTGAAGGTGGGAGTCTTGAACAATTCTCTAAACTTCCCAAAGGTCGATCTAGGCACTGGTGTAGGTATGATAGAGTTATATCTAACATTTTGGATTCTTGCTTTAGCAACGTTGGACCTGAACATCTTGTGTGTGTTCTGTGTTCGGCTACAATCTCTAGGGGGTGTGCTTTAGTTAGCTTGGGATCTCCTGATATTGTGGATCTCCTCGATAGTCTGGCGATCTTCTACCAATCGTATGTATACAATCCTGCCCCAACGATGTCTGTGCTCCCGAAGCATCGAACTTTAAATTTCAGATCCCAATTTCAAACACCTCCTCTAGGATCAATTTTTTTCGGTTTTCAAAACGAATTTCACACTTGGAAACAAAGCCATCAACAACAATCGAAGCTCAATGAAGGTGCCTAAAGCCACTAGTATAGCGTTGATTGTGCTATCTTCACTCTCGTTGCTCAATTTCATCTTGAAGTACTATACGTACTTTGTTTTGATTGTTTCAGCTTCCAAGAAATTGAACACCTCAACAGAAGAAGCAAACACTGGTGGAGAAATAGCTGTTCCTCTGGGAGACGTCCCACACCCTCATGAATTATATGTTCCACTTTTGACATTCATTGCTACTCGATCTCCGGTACTATATAGGCCTTGGGTATTGATCACTAGTAGCTTCATAGAAGAAGACTTCCTTGGCTTTGCTCTCAGCTTCATGCTTATATTCTATTTGGGGAAGTACTTGGAAAACGTATGGGGATCAAAGGAATTCATCAAGTTTACATTGATAAATGTTGTTTGTTGCAATTTGATACTATACGTTTATTACACACTCAAAGGTTTGATATTCGGAGTTGATTCTATTCAAGTTCCTCCTGTTGTCATCTCATGTATGTCCATAAACATGGCATTATTGGTTGCTGTCAAGCAAAGGATCCCAAATCATTACATTTTAATAGCCAAAAGCTATCTCAGGGTTAAGGTAACTATGGTACCATTTCTTATGATGTTCTTATGCTTTTCGTTGAGATGCATTAGCCACGAGTTCCAAATATCATTCTTGTTAAGCGTTTTGGGCTTTACAGTAAGCTGGTCTTATTTGAGGTTTTATAAGTCTGGCTCAAACGAAAGACAACTGTACTTGTTGCCATTTGCACTTAATAGAAAGAACTCAAACAAATCCAAAGTCTTGAGAACTAAGAAACTTGCTTCTAGCCTAGCTGCTGGCTCTGGTATGGCTCATGCAAGTTTCACCGAGGATCTTAACACGGCCACCTTGCACCTAGATAATAGACATATGCATGGTGATAGATCGGAGCAATTCTCCATTTACACATTCTTCCCATATCCCATCTCAATCTTCGTAAGGCTTTTTACCCAATTGATATTCAACACTTTGGTTAGACACAAGTACATCAACAAGAAAGATTTTTATGATGATGATGAGGCGGAGGATACAGATGATATTCTTCAAAGTATGAACACTCAGTTAAAGCTCAGGAATGAAGAGCATATTTTGAAATCAAACCTCTTTGGTGTTTCATCTTTGAATGGAGCCAGTGGAGATGTTCCTGCGATCTCACATATCAAATCTGGATTTCAAATTGCGTTGAAGTGGTTGACTAGCAAAAAGGATAAGATTTCAATTAAGAATAGTATGGATAAGCGAAGAAAACTTGCTTTGAAAGAATTGGAGTAGTATGCTAGTTGTGTACAATTAATAGAGAAAGTATATAATCGTATATAAGTTTTGAAGGGAAAACATTCTAATATTACTTTTCAATTAGCTTCAATAATTCAGCAGAGTACTCTAAGTCTCTTGGCTCAATTCAGCAAGGCATCGCTTAACAAATCCCAATAATAAGTCATTACTATCGTACCAATTCGACTTATTAATCAGATCTATGTGGTAAACTTTGCTCACGTTTCTAAGCAAGTACCGAATTTGTTCATAATGCTTAAGTACTAACCATTCTTTCATCGATAACAAGTACCAAATACTTGACTTACGAAACCTCGTTAACCCAACCACCCCTCCTTCAGGAGAAGCATTCAATTTAAAAGAATTGACAAAGAATCCTTCGCCTTCATATTCCTTGGTATCGTCTTTACTTTCTTCTTCCCCATGTGACTTTTGGTAGCTACCATCCAGGTAGACGCATTTACCACAACTATATCCCAATCTCTCATAAAGCAAGGCCTTGATCACATTTGAATTGGGAGTGGTATTTTGGTGTAGATGCTGATTAGCCAAGTGTAGGTCAAATTCAGTGATCAACTTAGTTAAATATTTCTCGATCATATCATTCCATCTCCATGACAAATTATAATATTTGCACATGCATAAAAGTAGTTCAACTATTATGGTAAGTGACTTGATACTATATGTTTTCAAATTGAGTCTAGACTTGAACGTATAGGATAGGTTATCAATGTATGGCTCTATAATATCGTGTCTGATTTTCCTTAACGTATTCTTGTCGGGGGTTTGTGCTAGAGTTGGGATTGCTGGATTTGGAGTTGCTGATGCCAATGACGCTGAAGAGTTTTGTTGAGTTTGGGCTAAAAGTAACGAGACAATACACATTTCTTGCGTCAGTGCAACATATACCCATGCTTTATCATTGGTGTAATCCTTCTTTATTAAATCATAAGTGGAGTATGCATATTTGAAATCCTTTAATATAAGGGACCAATCCGCCAACTTTCTGATGGTTTGTTCTGGGGTTGACTTATAGTAGTAATTGTCAACATGGTTATAGGCAACTACATTCGAACCCAATGTTGAAGCAGGAGTATTTGAATCATTGTTGAAGAATTTCTTTGAGACCAGGAAGAATCTTCCGGTAATGGACTTCTTAGGTTGCAACATTTGGTCATCCCATATCCTGATTTTTGATTGCATATGTGGAATCAAATATTTGTTGATGTATTCATACAATTTAATACGAAATGTAGCATCAAGAAATTTCGGAACAAGTATATGATCTGATTCCGAGTCAGTTGTCTTAGACTCGTTCAACGATATTCTCTGTAAATCTTCATTAATGGTAGAGTTCTCAAAGACAGAGAGAAATATTTTATCTTCATCTTGGTCGTTAGCTTGATCTTGCAGATCTGATGGGTTATTGACTGGAATTAAGGTGGAGTTGATATTCAAATTGTTCTTGATATCCTGTTGTAATGCAGTGACTTGAGAGGTACTGGTTTGGGTTGCATCATATAAAACAAACACATGTATAAGTAGGTCCTCAATTTGGAAGTACTTAGGAAAGTTGGAGTTTCTAAATTCCACAATTGAGTTACGGAGCGAATCGATTGAGTCCGTAGAGTAGTCGATTATGAATATCTGCGAGATTGGGTGATTCAAAGTGTCAAACGGGACTATATTGCTTGATGTGATGATCTTGTTGAAGTAATTGAGATACAAGTCTTGACCAGATGATTCCTTTGATAAATGGCCCACGAGATGTTCCAATGAAGAAATGCTGAACAATTGATTGATTGTTTTCGAAGAAGCCGAGCTCTGATTGGCATTAGCATTGCTTCCCGGATTATTACTTGAAAGATCAGCAGATGCATTCAGTATTGACAAAAGGTCTGTTAGTGAAGGTTGAAGTCGTATGGGGAAACTAGGGTAATTTCTAGTGATTAGTTGATTATTGATGATCTTGAAAGACTGGTTCGGGACCGTGAACTTGGCATTGTTACCGTATGGCTTCAATACTTCTAGGATCGATAAGTTTATGTTTAGCACGGACTGGATTAATGTATCTACATTATGGGACGAATGAACCGAGATCAATGGCGAGTATGTGTGGTGGAGTAAGTTTTGTCTAGCAATGAAGGGATCTAAGCCAGAAGGATAATCCATATCTAATTTGTCCCCTGGTGTCTAACTTGGAACTTCGGGGTCTATTTGAAGCTTCTGTGTCCAAAGGTGCAATGGTAGAGAGGTATTGGCTGAAGATTTACGACAGTTCAAGATTAAATAGCACCAAAGAAAAGGAGAGTAAAGTGTAAGAGGGAGGTAAAGTGTAACAATGGCGCTGGTAAGGTGCAAAATTGGTGCGGAAAAGTGTAAGAGTACGTGGATAAGGTGCAAAAGAGACGAGGTAAGCTGTAAGAGCGACGAAGCAAACAGTAAGGAACAAGATAAACTGTAAAATACGGAGTACTGAATACCACGCCAAACTGTAAATTCACCAAATCAGGCATAATGATCATCCCACCACGATAAGAATAGGGCTACAGAAGAAACACAACCACCTGGTTACCGACCTTTACATCCCGTTCTATCTGCTTCCCGTTCTATCTGCTTCCCAGCTATCTGCCTCCCAGCTATCTGCCTCCCAACGGAAATCCCACCCCCCCTCCCTCTCTCAGCACCCTCTGGTTCACAACCCACTGCCTTTTACCGCACCCACCCAACTGAACACCCTTTACATTCCATACTCAAATCAGACGAAATTCTCTGCAGCAAACGGCCAAAATTTCACTTCAAAATGCAAAATGGGCATCCACTTCAATGATTCGATGCATGGCACCACCCTCGATTATTTCCCTTAGATGTAAGGTAGTTTCGTATTTAAACAAAGGAACCCGTTTCAAATCAAAAATCTAGAACAACTATCTCTTCCAATACCGTTTCGCTTACTCCGACCCTGTTGGACTCGTCTCTTCACCTCCCCCTCGTTTTAGAGTTTCGAATCACTGCTGTGTTTATTTTCGCTCTATTAGTACACAAATTTTCCTTCACTTACAAGGAAAAGAAAATAAATTAAAACAACAAAAACATTCACAGGCATTCCATATTGGAACCAGGACCATCTACCAAAGGGATAGTTGAGAGGTTGGACGTTAATTGGTGTGCATAATCATTCGTTTACTGATATACGCTCATTAGAAGAAGATCTGTGACTTCAATCGTTATAGCTTTGATCCCAATCGCTACCTATTTATAGCAAGACACCACGTCTTGATCAAGCTACTTTAAGCTACTTTGACAAGCTACTATAAGCTCCTTTAACAGCCACCCCTCCTCCTAAATCATACAAAAAGCTGCAATGTTGGCCCACATAAACAGACAATTGTCTCTAATACTTTTGGCATGCTTACTCGTGGCAGCAGATACAATTATTCCTGTTGAGGCACCACCCCAACTTCAATTCAGTGACTTTGGTGGCGGTTTGGGCCTCTTGGGTTCGTTCGATGCCCTATCCTTTTACTCATATGTGAACGAATCGTCCTTTTTAGGTGCCTCGACACAAGATGCAAAAGATAAATCCTTATTCTTACGACAGGCCTCATCGGATAGAGATATCATCATCAAATTGGCTGATTTGAACGGTCAGATCAATCAATTGCAAGCGTTATCCAATCAAAGCGTTATAATTAATGGGAATTTCACTTCTTTTAACAGTCAAGCGGTTTCAACCCCCATCATCTACAATTTATCTACCCAAAACATAACCACTTTACTTCCATCCACCGTCAATGGTACTGTAAATACATTCTTTGTGGACGGGAGTTTAGTTTATTTGGGTGGTGATTTTGAATTCAATAGAACTTATGGTGCTGCCATTTACGACCTTAATACAAACACCTTATCTTCAACCCCATTCCTTGGGTTTGGTGAAAACGCCGTTGTTAACGCAATCACCAAGGTATCTGATGATAAAGATGGCATAAATGAAGGCTCAATTCTTTTCGGGGGCCTGTTTGATACCTTGGGTCTCAAAGATTTGTTAACTCATAACTCATCAAAATCGAGTAACACTTCAACAAATTCAACAAATTCTTCAATCATTACTGCCGAACAAATTATATCATTAAGAAATGGGATATTTACAAATGTCAATAGCGATGGGAACACCAAAGATTCTGCTCTCATTTGTCCTTCCTCCAGTGACTTGAAATGGTCCCTTGAAGCAAGTAAGGGTGGCCAATGGGCTGTTGAATTACCTGATGAAATGAAGGGCTTAACCCCAACAAAAGCACGTATTTATGTCCCAGCTGGCAGTGACAGTACCAAGACTTTTAGAATCTATTCCTATCCAAATAATGGGATTATGAATCTTTCCTACATTGATCCTTCAACCAACACCCTTATGTTCTGTGATGCATGGTGTCCATTATCCACATTAGATCAATTAGTTAATAGCACTGATACTAATAGGGCTAGAGTAGCTAACTTGAATGAAACTGATGCTGAGCTTACCAACAACTTGACGTTTATCGATCAGAATGGTAGTTTTAGCTCATATTTTGATCCCCTGACAAGGACAAAAACTTTGGGTTACGGTGCAAACTTTCAAGAGTTTGCTTTCGAAAATTCAGTGGAAATTGACAAAATTGGCTTGACTATCATTGATTGGTATGGATCCTTTGGTTCTTTGGCGGGCTTTCAATTGTACCTGAATGCCATTACTGTTTATGGTAACGAAACTTTAAACTTACCAAATTGTGACAATGATGAAGTGGGTAATGGATTGAATAATTTTGCTAGGATCCAAAATGGGACGTTTGACTCAGTCTTGTCAATAAACTCGGCAGTATCAGGTGTGAATTATCTAGTCAGTACTGATACTGATGCCATGATAACGCTTTACCCAAATATATCCTACTCAGGTTACTATTCCTTCATCCTTACTACTCCTGGGTGTATTGCGGACAACTCATGTAACAAGAGGCCCATTGTAAATGTTACTGTGATCAGTGACTCAAATAAAGTTTTGGCGAGCCATATGATATACCAAGATAACAATTACGACAAGTTTGACTATTTGTTTTATGGACATTTGAATGGTACATACGACGCCGCAGATAACTTTGTTTCTCAAAGTGACCATAATGGTGAGAATAGAATTGAAATATCATATTCTTCACCTATCACTGAAGGTCAAGATACTTACATGGTTGTCGATAAGGCAGTTGCCAATATTGTCAGCTTAGACAATTACTACAAAAGGAATGATACCAACAGCACAACCAAAAAGACTACAAGTGGTATCACTTATGTCAGCCTTAATGGATTATTTGAATACTCGCTAAACAACTTCACCAACTTCGATGCAAATTTGGTCAATACCAAAGTTAATGACAAGACCATCGTAAGTCAGAACAATACCTTTGTTGGAAATTCTACTATTAACTTATTGAGTGGCCAATTGTCTAGTAACTCTTCCATTGAAGAATTGTTACTTATCAATGACAATAGTC
Source organism: Kodamaea suecica (assembly GCA_030558315.1). Lineage (NCBI taxonomy): Eukaryota > Fungi > Ascomycota > Pichiomycetes > Serinales > Debaryomycetaceae > Kodamaea > Kodamaea suecica. The sequence goes on along the minus strand of JAJMSH010000008.1, from coordinate 182,485 downwards.
GTTTGCTTATGAGAGGTGATTTTTATTCAAAATCAGCGAACTTGACCTTGAATAATAACGACATAATCACATTCGATCTTGGAAATTACAATACCGCTGCAAATGAGACCGTTGGTACTACTTCTAATTTAGCAAAGAGAGCTAATGGAAATCAATTGAATTTGAATGGTGCTGTATTCAATAACTCAATCAACAAAATGGTAACCATTTCATCGGGTGTTTTATTCATTGGCCAATTTCAAATTCTGAAGAACTCTTCGATTTCCTTCAACAATTTGTCAAATGGAAACAACTCAGCTAACTTCGTGAACAATTTTGCTCTCTTCCTGAACGATAAAAAGTGGTATGGTTTTGGTAACGAATATTTCGACGCCAGTTTTGACCAATTTACCAATATTACTATTTCATCTACCGAATACTATATCTTTTCGTCATCCCAGTCAAACGAAAGCTTCAAAATATGGAATAATGACGCATTTGAATGGGTAAATAAGTCGGATTATGACTTAAGTATTAACAATGCCATTGTGTTGAACCCAACTCAACAAATCATATCTGGTGATTCATTCAACATTATGGACATATACTCAAGAAACCAAGCGGGAATTAACTCTGAGTCAAACTTCACTGCCTATAACTTCACGATTGCTAACGTCAACTCATCAATTTCCCAATCGTACTATGTTAACACATCCCTCAGTATTATTGCGGGAGATTTCGCAACATCCAACTCTATAACTAATGTTGGTCTTCTTAGCAATTCTACCATTACTGGCTTGACTGGAAATATTAAATGGAGCAATGACTCAAATGTGCAGTCATTGTATGTTGATAGTAACTCCCAATACTTGTTTATTGGTTTCAATGGAACAGTCAGCATCAACGATGCGGACACTGTATCTGGTGTCTTGATTTACGATTTGAAGAACAACAATGTTACTAACTTCCAACCACCTCAGCTTTCCAACGATAATGGCCCCGTTACTGTTAATTCAATTGTGTTGTATGATAAGGGTAATAAATTACTTGTTGGAGGTGATTTTGATAGTGCAGGTTCTTTGGGATGCAGTTCCTTGTGCGTCTATGACATTGCAAATACCAGATGGATTGATCCGCAAAGCGTCAGTGGCAGCATGAACACTGTTCTGTTTGACGGTATTGTGTCTGGAATTAGATTCTTCCAGTCCAATGAAGTATTAATCAGTGGTGATTTGACTTTAGGTAATAGCTCTGTCAATTTTATCACTTACAATTTTGACACTGGAAACATTGCGACCAATAGCGCACTTAACACATTGGGCTCTTCAAATACTATTACTAAGTACATTGTCAACGATCAAGATAATTCAGATTTAAAAGGAAGACTTGTTGCACTTGGTGATAACTTCGTGTCTGGATTCAACGGTTCTGATTGGACCAACTTAGACAGCGAGATCGTGTATGACTCTTTCACTAGATTAGATGATGTCAAATTGCTTAACTTGGCCAAATCTAACTCCAACAATACTGGAGCCTATTTTGACAAAAGTTTCACTTTATTATTGGCAGGGAAATTTGTATTAAAGGAGTTTGGGTCAGTCAATCTTGCATTTTTCAATGGAACGAATTGGATTCCGTATGTTTACACTTCTACTGATGAGAGCCAGCTAGGAGAGATTAGGTCTATATTGATAAAGGATGCTTTTAGATTTGCATCATCCGATGAATTGAGTGAAAGCTCGAAGTTCTTGTCTAGGGGTAAAGTGGTTGGTATCTCACTTGCCTGTGCTTTAGGATCCACTACGTTACTTGGTTTGTTGTACATTATTCCATACTTCGCATTGTTCAGAAAGCTGTTTACTCAATCTCAAGTGAGCAGCCAGAGAATCTATGAAAATGAAATGATTGGAGCTGTGAATCCTCAGGATCTATTGCACGAAATAGACCTTCAGAGAAATACTTGAAATCCCATTTTGAATCCATATCTTTCCATTTCTCCCCACCTTTGCATTATTCATTTTTACATCAGCATCTTTCATTTTGCACTTCTGTACACTTTCTTCAGCCGATGTTTTAACTTGCTTGTACGCCCATCTTATTTGGCACCCCATTAAATACTAGTTTCAATTTAATACCGTTTTATACAAGGATTGTAGGTAGTTAACAAGAGGGTTGGTTCAGGGCTGAACCCAGTGACTTTCTAGTTTTGGTTCTTGCACCATTTAATGAGCATACTGTTCTTAATATGACTTCCGTTAAGACAGCTGAACAATATATTGTTGAAGTGACCGTTAGTGCGTAAACATGTGGTTAAATATTCAAGGATGATGCGGTGGCTCAATGGTAGAGCTTTTGATTCCAACTCAAAAGGTTGCAGGTTCAATTCCTGTCCGTGTCAATTCCTTTTTATTTTTTTAGCAAATGTGATGCAATAGACTAATATGAAGCAATTGGAATCGTAAATTCCTACAATGACATTTAATGTTTTTTAATCCTTAATACTAACATATAATATTTAGTTTATCTGAGAGGTTGCGATTCGTCATCCGATTGGTCGTCAATGTTGAAAAGTCTAGAATCAGATTCAACATCATGATCAACGTTACTTCCAACATTTGCCAAGTCTACTTCAGCAATGTCTTCAGGAACTTCGTCACGGAAATTCTGGCTAATATCTCCTGCTCCTTCTTCCAACTCATCATCATAATTATCTTGGAAGGACCCAAAGAGTTCTTCTTCTTCTTCAATGTCCGGTACCAGTACGTAGTTTCTACGGCCTGGTGAGCGACGCAAAATTGCTGAGGTGAACTTTTCGATGAGCATTCCGTCAAGCTTCTTGATCGTCTTGAAAGTTGCGAATATACCTGCCACTACTAATATACCTCCTCTTACAATCTTGTTCACTACCTTGTCGAGATCGTTATTTTCAATTGGCTGGAAATCATCTTCATCAGCGTCAAGCCTAATTTGACCCAATCTTTTAAACCCACCATTTCTGCGGATCCCCCTATCATATACGAACAAAGTGGCAAATAAAAAGACAAGTAATGGGACTATAATAAGTAAGGTCAACTTACCACCACTGACATCCCGCCCATAGTGAACCCTATATTCCTTTTCCTTTCCTGGACATGCCTTTGAATTCCAACTGTCAAATTGTTTACCACCCTCACAAGTCGAAATTGGGATCTTTCTGTATCCCGTAGGTTCAAAGTATTCAAATGCGCCGGCAACACCACAATATTCCTTCTCGCTATCTTTTGGAGTGTAACCTGAAACTAACTTACAGGTGTTGTCGTTGTCTCTAAAGTAGTTATAGTCACATTCGTAATCTCTTCTAGTACAAGAACAGTTCCGAATGACTTTAAAACCTTGACTCAATGGAGCACTTCCAACAAAACAATCGGTATGAGTGGCAATACGACGTAAATACTTGGCTTCATGACCAAACAAGCAGTCATCGGTCAACATTGGGTGGGAAGGGGTCCAGTATTCAAAGTCATCCCTATCAGGATTATCCAAATCTAATTGGCATTGTCTTGCATAAAGCCCGCCGAAATCAACAGAGAAAGATAATGTAGTGGTATGGTCCAGAGTCTGGTAGCCAAAGATTATGAATTTCTTTGCTGTATCACTTGGTACAGTAGCCAAGTCTAAAACCCTAATTGGGAAATCGGAGAATTTATAATCGCTCCAAGTTTGGCCTTCGTCGAGAGAGTAGGATAACGTGTCAGTTTGGCCTTTGGCATCAACCAAAACCAAAATGGAGCCCCTATCACCATACTCCCACATGTATACACCTTTCTTAATTTCTTTCCAAGTCACTCCTCCATCTCTTGTGAGGAATGTCGATGCCTTATCATACGAATCAAGTGATTCTCCTACATTTCCAACCCCAATCATTAATCCAATACCCGACGCTGAAGAATAAGTATCTCTGAAGTCAGCCCTTTCTGTGAAACCATGCAAACTCAAAGAGCACTTTTCCAAGGATTGTCCGGTACACGAGTACTTTTGTCCATTAATGCTTACAGGAGGAGGCTGTAAGTATGCCCATTCTCCACCATCATTGTGGGTAATTTGAGTCTTTAACTTCTTGGATCCAGATTCCAGGAAAACAGTGTTAGTAACAATGACACCTTCCAAACCTTCAATCCTATCATAGTCCACATAACCTACACGATTTCTGTTAACCTTGTCTATAGACAAGGCATAGAAAGTACCGTTGGAGTTTGACTTCAAAAGGGCACCATATTCCAAATTTTCATCTGTTTTCGTAGTTAGATGCATGAAAATAGCATCAGTAGGAGATTCCAAAATTGTATAAGCTTGTTGTGGTCCAGCTTGCAAGTCGTGGGGGAATGCTGCATCTGCAAAAATATGACCATCAACAGATACTTTAGCTTTTAAAGAGTTCTTTTCTTGATCAACAGATGCCACAACATAGTATTTGGCTGTAATTGCATGGCCAACCACTGCGTCGAATTCACTCTTTGAATCTTTGAAAAAGTTGTCTGAAGATTCCACCAGTAAGTAACGATCTGGACGCTGGTTTATAGTACAGAATATCAAGTTCTTATTGGTCCCCTTAAGCTCTAAACTAGAGCCAACATAGAAGCATGAAGAGACACCTTTTTTCAAAATTTTAAAGTTTTCACCACCATCCAATGTGTAATAGGCTGTGACTAGACAATGCTCGCTATATGGATTTTCGCAACCTTCGCTTCCATACCATATAAATTGCTTTGCATCTGTCTTATGGAAAGTCACAGCAACCGACACTAAGCTTGCAGCAACAGGGGCTTCGTACCTGACAAATGTATTTCCTCCGTCATAGGTGATTAATATATTCTTAGCCTCAGTGGTCAAGATCAAGTGGCCTGGGACATCGCCAGTATAGAAACCGGCTATCTTGTCATTCACTGGTACTTTGTTGAAACTCACACCTCCGTTATTAGAGACGTATGCGCGCTTGTCCCCTGTTCTTATGACAACATTATCTGGTCCAAATCCCTTACCAGCTTCAATGTAGGAATATTGTTTAAGTTCCCCTTCAAATTTGTTTAAGGTAGTAACAACTTGACCACTAGGTGGTATTTTGTTATTGTCGCCCCCCTTGTCATCTCCAACAAAGTCCGAACATTTCACCTTTATCTCGGCAATAAAATCCTTAGTAGATTTTTTACCAATATCACATTTATTCCCTTCACTCAAGATCTTGTCAGGCAAAGTCAATACTTTATCGCTCTTGAAGGCTGAACACATTCTTATTATACTTTTGGGGTCAGGGGCACATGCGTTCTTTTCAGAAAGTTTGAATCCCGAAGCACACTCAAAGTCAATTGCATCACATTGACATTGCTCATCATATACTTTGACATCTTCAAACAATTTGTTAATAAAACACTTTGCATCTTGTTTCCTTCTCTTGAACTTTTCCTTGTGACCGTAAACACATGTAGGTTCATTTTGGTGGTTAACTCTTGCATAGATTTCCTCAAGATCATCATCTGAGCATACTTTCCCGTTAAAGGCACCATTGAAATCGAAAGTGTAGACAATCTCATGCAAATCCTTTGTATCTCCACGAGCTTCAAACGCAGAAACAACAAACTTTTTTGAAGTGCCATCAATTGTGGTAGTAACAATAAAGGGCAAGATAGGACTCTTTAAAGAACGCTTCTCCCAGGATTTACCTTGGTCAATTGAAAAATAGTATGAATCAGCAAGAGTTCTCTCCTCATTTACATACGGTATTGCCAAAATCACATTTCCTTGATCACCAAATGTAAACATACAAGGTTCCTCAATTGCACTGTCCCAAGTGGCACCACCATCTCTGGAGATAAAGGTACCCAGATTAAGCAAGGAAGGGAGTAATTTCTTTCCCTTATTACCAACGCCCATTATGATTCCAGGAGTAGGTCCAGTAACAAACTTACCACTACCATCCCTTTCAGATGGACTAAGCAAATGCAAAGAGCACCCATCTTCTAACTTACAATCGGAATCGTCATTCACCTTTAAAAATTGCCAGTCTGCCCCATCGTTGTTGGTAAATTTCGATTTGACGTCTTTAGTGACACCACTACCAATAAGTAGGTCTAGTAAGCTCTTGTCCTTATCTTTTTCTTCAGTTTCATCTGCTGCGATGTTAGCAAACCAAGCACCGTCGATAGTCTGAACTTTACGAATTGAGCTTCCTGAAACCGAGCCAATAATCTTTCTGAAATTCAATCCTGATGAATCAGAAGCATAAACTGTTGAAAGTTGATTCGAGTGGCTTGAGAAGTCCATGACAGAAATGAAAAGAGACAGCGGAGAAGAGTCCAAAAATGACATAATTCCATACGCTATGTTGATGCTCAAGTCAGCTTCCTGGAATAATTTACCATCTTTGGAGACAAGCAAGGATACAAACGATTTCTCGTTGTACTTATCGTTTTGTACGACAGCGATGGTAAAGCTTTGTTCAACACGAATGTCAATGATTGAACCTGTAGTTGAAGTATCACGTTTCAATTTCTGCGATGATTTGAAGAAATCTTTGGACGAATACAAATCAGATTCGACAATATGGCCAAATGAGTTCACTACATTTTTTGAGCAAATCAAGGTTTCATCAGCAACGTTGTCGTTAAAGCTTTTGGAAGATTTCATAAATTTGCAAAAGTTTGCATCTAAGTTGATAGGTTTCGGATTTGTCTTAAAACCATCTATAGTATAATAATGGTGATGAGTACATTCACGAGTGTAGTGCTTTTGGTCATCTTGGCAAGAGTAGAATTGAAACAATGCAAGGTCACCGTTCTTAGCATTAATGTTGACTCTTGGGTTAGAAATTGATCTCATTTGTTTACCCTTTGCGTCTAATATATCGAATTTGGACCATGACTTTCCTTGGTTTATAGTGAAAAGCTGGGTTGTATCCTTGGTAAGGGCGAAAGCTCTATTATTATTGAATTCATCGAATTGAAGCAGGATAACATGGCTATCTTTGGCTTCTTTAACATCAGCAAATGTAACACCATCATCGAATGAGGCAAAAAGGGTGCTTCCCCTTATTCCAAGCAAGTGAGAAGAATCATCGAAATAGTCTAGTTCTAGGACTGCCATGTCGAAATTAGTGACTGTGATCTTGGGGTCGAACGCTATTACCAAATTGGCAAGGCATAATACCAAACCCCACGCTTTCTTTGGAAGGAAGATCATTTTGAGTGGTTGACTATCAAATTATTGCAATTGATATCTCTTTCTTGTATTGAACGATAGTTTGGACGAACGCTGGCTTGGGATATATGTTCCCTGACAAGTGTCTTATTTTTTTTGGTTTCATTTTCCTCACAACTTTCGGTGGGGAGGCTTTGGCAGTGCGTTGAAGGCTGAATATTCGATACGCCTACAACGGCAGTCTCCTAATGAGTGGGTACACGTAGTGAGTGGGTACACGTATATATGTGTGGTTGTGTGGCTATTAGATTATGATTTGGAGGGCTACTTATACTTTGGCTGGTTGTTTCCACTAGTATTTCTTCTATTATTACTATGGCTTATGTCAGGCCAGAATCACTCTTGCTATTATTGTACAAAATGGCTTATATCCATGCCCATTATAACTACTATACACAATATACTCTATAATTACACCAAATGAGCTGTCACAAGCTCCCCTATGAATCTAGAAGACTTTACCACATTCAAAGAGCATTGCAGTTCCGCAGCATCCAAAGAGTGGCCAAAGTAATCGTTCAATAGCATCGAATACGATGTGAAACTGTTGATGAACATATCGGTATCTTCAACGTATATCCTTAAAATACAGCCTTTGCTTTTATGGTGTAGGATATCAAAGTGCAGACACTCCCCAACTATTCCATATAGTTTCTTTAAACTCGACGATATCAATGTCGTCCATGTGATTCTATCGACTTCAACCTTTTCAAAGTCATTTCGAAGCTCGTCGATCTGGTACACTATAGGCTCAGCTTTGATTTCAATATGAAAGTAGTACCACTGGTCTTGTTTGAATGTACTCGTGTCGACCATCGATGAAACCAATATTCTTTGTCAAGGAGCTATGTACGTAATTATACACGTTGGCAGATGCTGAAAAGTAGTTTTCATCTCGAGAATTCGGCCTAGAGATTTCGTGGTGAAAAATGTGCAGACCGAAAGAGGAACGAAATCTGGAACCCAATTGACTGCAAAATACTTTCGATATCTGCAAATTCTTTTGATAACTTCAAAGTCCTTTTGATAACTGCAATCTTCTTTACTTATCAAGAGTGGGATGCTTTACCGGCAAAGTGAATGCGGTCACATCTATAATCAAAGGACCTTTCTAGCACTCTCCATAATGCGCTCAATCACAACCTATTTCCCTTCCTATTAGCATCGCCATATCATGTCACCTCAACCATTCCCTCTTAGAATGGGAGTGGTAGTTGAATCTGGATATCACAAGATGATTCAAAAGTTGTCTGGCTGTTATTGTCACTTTCATCGATATTTGAAAGAGAATTGCTGGAGTTCCTCACAGCAATACCCTGTTTTGAAGAAGTTAAAATGGATTTGGAGACACTTGTGGTGCTTGGGCTTTTAGATATCGATGATGGGTAAAATCCAGTGACAGAGAATGGGTTGTTTTCATTGTGGGAATCGGGGTCATACTTGAACTTTCTTCGAGAGCCTGCAACCAGATCTTGGGCTTCTGTAACTGAAGACTTTCTTTGCATTGGAATGCCGCTTCTAGGACTAGAAGATTGAATCCTCCCTGGCAATTTGAACTCACCTTTTCTTGGGTTATTCTCAAGTTCTTGTCTTTCTACTTCACTCTCAAACCCAATCCGATCCGTGAGCCTTCCATCGTATCTAGTTGAGGACCCGGTTTGATTCCTGGCATTACCAAGACCTTGAATAGAATTCCCACTCAAGTCTCTCAAGTAGCCTGGTTCTGACACTTCGCTATCACTAGAATACCTATTATGTCGGCTGCTTCTTGGTGAAACATATTCCCTATTGGAACTGTTGGAAGCTAATGGAACCTTCGTGTAGCAAGAGTTCTGTTTACTTTCATTCCGCCTTCTTGGGTAGCTTCGGTAGCTTCTCCTGTTTTCCTGATTGCTGCATTCCTCGCAATCATTTTGCAAGTTGCCATGAGGTTCTTCTATGATGAATGGAATGGCAACTGCACCTTTTGGAATAGGCATCCCTGGGTCGATTCTGACAATTCTTGACCCCGGCGGGAACATGTTGAGACTAACCATTGGAACTGGCACATGAACATGTAACGGATCGTCATATGGACCTCTTCTGTTCATAGTTCTATAAGGGTTTATTCGAAATCCTGTCTCAATGTGAAGATTAGGATGTATGTACGATCTTGAATCTCTATAAGCTCCAAGTTCAACAAGTGCTTTGATATTTCCGTGCCCAGGTGGTCCACAGTAATTGGAATCCCTATCAACATTTCCAAACTTACTATTCTTGTTACCACATCGTTGGGCCAGTGGATTTCTGGACCTTGGTGGAACGTAGAACTTCGACTGTCTAGCCGCATCTTGGGTGTTTGGGAAATCTCGTTGATCCCAATGAAGAAGCTGGTGGCCTTTGTTTTGCTTAGTTTCACTTATAAGATTGAATGGATTTGGGCGGGTACCTTCTCTCCCAATGGGACATGCGGTCGTATCGTAACGAACAATGTCAAATAACTCCAGACAGTTGATGTTTACACAACCTGGGTGTCTGAGCTTAAGAATATCTTCTGGTAAGTACTGTGTGTTCATAGTCATTGCTGCTTCTTTAGCTTTGAATGATTTGTATATTTATGATTTTTTGCAGCCAGAGGATTTTTGTGAAGGAAGTTGCAGCCATTTCATTTCGAGATTGAAACATATGAAAAGGTTTAAGAAGGAGTGTTCAAAACGACTGGCCAAACGAAGTGGCATATTACTGTAACGTCGACTTTGAAAGCAAATGAGTATCTTCGACTAGTGTATTCGCATGGTAGTTTTCAGTACATTGCCTTCACTATGAAGGCAAATGAATATCTCACCTTTTAGTTTCAGTCACTTCAATGGAAGGGCCTTCAAGCTTGTTATTGAAGATTCTAAGGCATATTTGACCTATTTGCCATGATTTTACGAAGATCTTTGAAATCGCTATAGGATCTTAAGACAACAAGTGGTATTTGACTCCACTTATAACACAACAACAAAGATGTACTATAAGTTGATTTGAAAATATTACAAGGGAAGCAAGGGTATTTCTCAGAGGAAGCTTGTTTGCATCTTCTATATTCCCTCCACCTCCTTGTATGAAATGCTTATCGAAAATACAAACTTGACCAAGATTTTGAGCTACTGCAAAAACTAGAGTGCCATAGGCATGCCAAAGAACTGATTTGCTGACTATTACTACGACCCCAAGGTTTGTTATACAGTAACAAACATGTGTTGTTACTAAAGTATTCAAATGATAAGCTGAAGAGTTACCCTGTCGTAAATCTACGTCAAATATTACTCGAGCTGCATGTGCCATCAAAAGTTTAATGACGTGCATGAGATATGTGGGCTCCTTCTTGCAGCTCAACTCATAAACATCATCACTCGATGCAAATTATTGACATACTTGTCTACTCGGTTTATTGACATACTTGTCTATAGGCTTATTGACATACTTGTCTATAGGCTTATTGACATACTTGTCTACTCGGTTTATTGACATACTTGTCTACTCGGTTTATTGACATACTTGTCTATAGGTTTATTGACATACTTTTCTACTAGGTTTATTGACATACTTTTCTACTAGGTTTATTGACATACTTTTTTACTAGGGGTAACAACTCAACAACAAACAGGACATTGTTTTATTAGTATATTATTAATAAATACGTGGACTGTTCCCATTAAGATAATTTCGTAACTGTTGCTTCCTTTTCCAACGATCTCTTTCAGAATTTTCCATATACTCTTCCTAGCTTCGTACAATGGTAAGATAACAAGCATGAATGAGAAAAATAACCAGATTATAATCACCATAACAAAACCAGTAAAGAACTTGGGTGAGACGATATAAGGACTTGCATTCAATGCAATAGGAAACAAAATTGATGCAATAAATGCAACCAATGCCACTAGCTACCAAGATACAGTATTTCTTGAACTGATGGTCGAGGTGTTAATGGTCAAAATCATGTCCCCAGAATTGGATTCATCTATTTCATTCACATCCCATGCTTCTTGTGTCTTGGTATCTGAAAGAGGGTATTTTTCACAAATTTTGGAATCTTCATTAGATTCCAGTATAACTTGCATCTCCGCATCCTCATCCATGTTATCATATCAGTCAAGCTGTTCTATTTCTGGTCAACACGAAATCGAAATTTCTGGCTTGATCTACGAACATGTTATAGAAGTAACTCACCCTCCCCAATGACAAAAGCCGTAGCATTACCTGCAAACAATACCCATTGATCGGATAAATTGACCAGGTTGTCTCTCCCAAATACGTTTTGCAAGTGATAGGCCATACAATAAGGGCCAAACCCATTCTACGAAGTGATCCACCAGAAGCACCAGCCTTATTCAAATCCTTGCAAGCGAATGCAAGACCAATTGAGAATACGCCAGAAGCAGAGCAACACCCAAGAAGTTGAAAAGCCAGGCCACAGAAATCTGTGTGGCACCCTAGAAGATCTGTGCAAGTGCTGAAGAGAAGATATCCCACCCGCAAACACTCCAGTTTTCAACTCTACTCACTTCAATGGGTGTGTCACTTGGCTGGATATACTTTTTGCAAGTATCATATGAGATTAAGGTTGATGTTCCAATTAATTCTCCAGAACGAAGATGTAACAGAGAAGAGCACCTTAAATCATAGCTGAGCCCAGTTTTCCCATCGAATATGAAGTTGAAGCTCCAGATGACAAGCCAGTTCCAACATCAGCATCAGATAAACTGGGGAAATCAGGGTATTTGCTTAATGCTCAAGGAATCTCTATGGCAAAAGGATTAACAAACAAACAAACAAACAGAAACAAAGAAATAGGCTCGACTTGTGATTCTGGGATCGGCTTCAACTGCTCTAGACAAGTATGCGTCCAGCCCAAATCCAGTGACGATACTAATGAAATAAGATGAATCCCATCTTGTTGGGATCTAATTTTTGCAAACGAACCATGATAGTTACCATCAAGCTTTCTAGCCACTTGAGCTAATAATTCCAACATTGTCTTTGGAGAACCGATCTTGTCATTTCCAACGTAAACTTCAAAAACATGAAGACGATGATGAAGATTAGGAAAGTGCAAGCAAGAGTTGCATCCCAAATAAAGGTATCACGCAACCAATCCCCCCTTTCGAAGGAAGTATATAATTCAATAGCTGTGGAATCAAGCGAAGAGCTGCATAATGGTTCATTCTTGTCACCACCTCAAAAATCGCTCTACCACGCAAAAAGATGCAAGAGGAAACAACAACATTACAGACAAAACCAGAATAAAGGAAACTCGACCAACAGAACGACTACTCAGGGCAGACTCGTCGACTTTGGAAGATTTAAACCTCGTGTGCTTACTCTAAATATAGGTTAATAAATTCATGAGCAAAGAGAAGAAAACACCTCCTCCAAGCATAAGACCAAATCCCACACTTGTGATGAAGTAGCTTCCAACATTTCTATGTTTGCCACCTTCTACGGGACTTATCTGGGCATGCGAAGGGTCTTTTATATTAGATTCTGAATCGTATAATCCGCTAAGAGAGCCATACTTTTTGGGTGCAAAAAACGAAGGGCTTGATTTTCCGGGGTTCATGAACCTGAAAAATATGTCACTTTTGAAGTCTATTGGGCACTCACTATCACTGTCTCAAGCGTAGGGTGATATGAGGTTCTAATTGCACTACACTTTGTAGTAGGTGTGGCATTGCATTCCTAATGCTTACTGTTCTAGACCAACCTGATGGATAAAGATTTGCGCTAAACTGCTTATTCAAGTTCCACAATAAGCAATAGAGTTACCACTCATGCAAAAGATCTAATTGATAATTAGAGGATACGTTCAATCACTGAGGCTCACTCACCATATGAATTAGAGTTTGATCATTCTACCCTAATGAATCCCCATGATTCAATGCGGCGATGATTCAAGTGATATGAATTTCTGCCAACGTGCCATATTCACCCTGATAATATTCCTAAATGTTTACTCTGTTCCAATTTCCTCTAGTCCATGCCAAGAGAAGTCTACCCCCCAGTCTAAAGATAAAGGTAACCTCTTTGATCAAATCAAAGTATGGCTGCACTCTTAATTCAAGCCTTATTAGTATTGATTTCCATATCAGGCTCAGGACCACTGTATTCTGCATCTTCGACGGTTATTCCACATCCTTAAACCTCGAATTAAGTTCCCATTGCCTCCTCAACGTCTAACTTTAACCCATCAAAGCTTTGCCAATGCCTATAAAAGAGCATGGAGATTTCATCAAATTCACGTGATCATGGGTTCTTCACTTTTGATTTTTGGGTCTTCAGTAAAAGGTATAGGGAAGCAGCTTACTGTTAGGACACATACTTGTGCTAAAGCAACGATGTCTGCTTGGGAAAAGTTGAGCGACGATGAGGGACGAGTGTACTATTATAATTCAAGTACACAGGAAACCAGTTGGACTTTGCCAGATGGCGCAAAGGTGAGTACTTGGCAAGTTTATTCTACCGATGATGGTAAAGAATATTATTATAATGAAACCACTGGAGAGACTACCTGGGATAAGCCAATTGATTTCAACGCAGAGTCTACGCTGGAGGTAGCTGAAAGTAAAGAAACAACCACTGAGGACTTAATTAGTGCTAAGGAAATATCAACAGAATCGGTGACTCTAGAATCAACACTAGACAAAGAGTTGGCTGAAAAGCCCTGCAAGAAGGTTGCAGATTCAAAATTCGAATCCTTAAAGGAAGCTGAAATCGCCTTTATGGGACTATTGAAAGATAATAAGGTTGATTTAGCGTGGCCTTTCCAAAAAGTGATGTCTGAATTCATCAAAGAGCCTATATATTGGGCCATTCCTGATGCTTTACACCGCAAAAGATTATATGACGACTACTTGGTGAACTTAATAAAGGAAGGATTGTCAGACAAGAATTCAGTCATTGAAAAGTTCGAATCCAATTTCACAGATGTATTGGAGAACTACAGAAAGACTGGAATCATAGAATATAACACAAGATGGGTCACCATTAAGAATACGTTGATCAAAGAAGACAATTCTATATTCAAGCATTCCGTTTTGGCAGATTCCGAAATATCTAAGATATACTACGGCTTCAGATCAAAGTTGGAAGCTGAACATAATGAATTTGTCAAAACAAAGAGAGACCAAGCCATGGGCGAATTGGAAACTTACCTAACTCAAATTAATCCCAAGATTGTGTCCGATTCCAAATCATGGGAAGAAATCCATGACACTCTTCTTAATGACTCAAGATTCAAAGCTAACAAGCACTTTAATATATTAAACCCAGTCGATATACTAAGTCTATATCAAGATAAGATATATCCAACCATTGTGGGTTCGTTGAAGAAGGAAATTTCGCTCTTAGAGAAAGTCAACTATCGTTCAGATAGAATAGCAAGAAAGAAATTCAAGGACCACTTAACCCAATTAAATATCAGTGCAAACTCCACCTTCCTGGGCTTTACAAATCAACTAGAAAATGAAGATTCTTTCATTGAATTGTGCGGTCGAAACGGGTCTACTCCCTTGGAATTATTTTGGGATATTGTCGATGAAAAGTATCAAACCCTAAAGTTGAAAAAGGATTTAATTCATTCTATGCTCACTGATTTGAAGAGTACAAATCCACAGCAATACCAGCTTGGTAAAATGCTAGAATCAAAACAAGAATTTGTCGATACCATTTCTGAAATCAAGGACGAACGATTAGACAGCTTTCAAATCGAATTGTCAAATGATGATGAAAATGATACTGAAATTGAAGTCATCTTCGATACCTTAAAAAGAGACTTTATAATTCAAGAAGAGAAACGTAAATCGAAGTTCATGAAGGATTTAAGGCATGTGGTTGAAGATTTTGCATCATGGTTAGTTCTGAGAAACGAAGAGACCAAATTGATATCGGTGCTGACTGATGATGAGAAGGATGGCGTCTTGGTTATAAGAGATGAAGCTAAATCTGCCTATAGGGTGAACGACCTCAAGTTTGAACCTGAAAGCTTCATTGAATTGATAAAGTCCGAAGACAGATTTAAAAAGGTACAGAAGGTGATATCTGAATACTACACTGATGATCCATTGAGTGCTGGTGAAGAATTGAAACAAGCCAGAATCATATTGGACGAGTTTTCTTCGTTATTGACCAGGAAAAAGCAGAATAAGAGAAAGCTAGAAGAAGAAACCATAGAAGAAAAGACAGATACAAAAAGATCTCGTACGTCTGAGCAACCCAAAGCCATCAAGCCGATGGTGTTGAACTATTAATAGTGAAGTAGTACCATAGTAATAATTGGTCGTGTCCAAATGCACAATTTTCAACTCTCAATTTAGGGGCCTGTATTGGGGCACTGCTTCGAACGGTAACAGGCTCAATCAAACATCGTTAAGACCGTGATACTCTTGTGAATACATCAACAATCAGCAATTAGAAGGAATGGTATGTAATTAAAAAGGATTCGTGGCTTTAGTAAGGAATTCCTGGAGATTAATCGATGTTGTCTCCAATAACAGACAGGCAGTTCCTGGATCCATGCCACCAACACCGACAACCATGACAACTTTCATCTTCAAGATTACTAACCAAGATTAGTCACAATCATTAAAACCATACTTAACGGCTGTAAGATCGTCCTTGACAGCTGCCATGTGCTTGGAGGATTTCTCGTCACAATTGGTGGAAAGACACAACAGACCAGAGATAGAAGTGGACAATACACATAATCCAGAATTAATATTGAATACCATGGTGATAGCTAGAAATGAAAACGAAAAGATTTTGATTGAGCCATCGGTGAACTCTGTTAGAGTTTCCATTAAAATCAAACAGGCAGATGAAATAGAACAAATTTTGGTACATAAGTTTACTAGATTCTTGACTTCAAGAGCCGAAAACTTCTTTATTTTAAGAAGAGTACCTATCAAAGGCTATGATGTATCTTTCTTGATCACTAACTTCCACACTGAACAAATGTTAAAAGATAAGTTGGTTGATTTTATCATAGAATTCATGGAAGATGTTGATAAAGAAATCAGTGAAATGAAATTGTTCTTGAATGCAAGAGCCAGAGTTATCGCAGAAGCTTACTTGACCCCTTTTGATTGAAGCATGGGGGACGTACACCTTGTATACTAATAGTTCACACTCTCTAACTCTTACTCTTCCCAAAAATATATTAAATCTTGTTATAAATGCATGGGTAAAAATGTAATAATTAAATATACGAAGTACAAGAAATGAAGTCGAATTACATTGAACAAATCCGTACGAGCATTTCCAGAATCAGAGGAATACCCTGCAACTCAGTAAGTTGGTGTCTGAGTTGGTCCATAAGAGTGTGAGCTTGTGATGGAGGGCCTTCTTTGTTGATCATACTGTTGTGAAAGGGGAGTATGTTGGTTTATTTGCCCTTTGTGTTGACCCGACGTACGATTGGCTTGAATGTTCAAAGGAATACCTGGCGAAGTATGGTTCGAGTCTGTTTCCCTGTCTTGAGAGAGAATGTTGGTTTCAGTTTGTTTGTGTTGTCTTTGTTGCTCCATATAGTCAACCTTAGGAGCATTTGGAACCATTACTGGCAATTCCATGTTCTCATGCAACAAGCCTGGGATCTGACTTAAAACCATATCTAACTGCTTGGATGCTTCTGCTACTTGGTCGAAACCCTTTGACGAAATCTTCAAGATCCATCTATAGTTAAAAATCTGATCTCGATAAAAGTTTGCCTCCTCTTCATCTGGAGCTGATATGAACAAAAGTGCCGCAAAAGTCCCAATCAAAGTAAAATTGGAGGCAGCGCTGGAATGCCAGAAAGAGTGGATATGCTCTGGTTTCAAATCTCTCACAAACTCTATCAGTCCCAATAGTCGGGTCTTTGCAGCTGTTCTGCACACATTCACAAGTTCCATTGGTGGAGGATTACCAGCCAGTATTTGCTGGTATATGATAGTACTGATCTTGCGATGCAAACTGAGCTCTGTAGCAAAATAAGCGAGTTGAATTATTCCATTAGAACATAGCTTTCGTGGTTGAACTGACACCATTTGTAACTCAACTGGTAGCGAATGATACCAGTTGCGTAAGCGTAGTTGCAATGGCTTTGCAATTTTCAAAACCTGGTGAACATCAGTGACGTCTTGCATAGCTCTCATAGAATAAAATTGGTCTAAGATATCAGACAAAATCATTGAGAGATCAATGAAACTTTTGAACATCTTCTTGCCATTGTCTATATCAGATGAACCTTCTTTCAAATCACCATCACCATGTTTTTCAGGGAAATCTTCTTCCAACAATGGAACTATCATCCAATTGTTTGAATTAATATGGGATGGTCTAGAGTTTTTAAGTGAGAGCCACTTGTCTTCGATGTACACTGCCCATGCCAATCTCTTGCGTAGCCCGCGCTCCCACTTTGGTAATTTCCAGTTGTTGCAGTCTAAACCTAGTCCTAATTCTTCAGCAATGGCTACAACCTGTGAGCATAACACCCAATCACTGTAGTCTGTCGCATGACTACAAGCTGCTTTTTGAGGAGAATTACCATTTTCTGGTTTATTCTTGTTTGACAGCAGTACAACATGCTTGCATTGCAAAAGCAAAAGACCAGCTTGAACACCGCTCAATTTTGGTCTTTTTAATATTTCAAGCAAAAAGTTGTTCAACCCGATCTTGAGAATCAATTCCACGTTTGGCTTTGGGTACCTATTTAATTGAGGATCATAGTCCCACCATTGTATAGCTAATACGTATACTGCTGCTAATAAAGGAGCACTGAATTCACGATGTGTTCGAGAGTACTTTTCCAAAAATACTTTCTTGTGCAAGACAGGATACGAAGGGTGGATAATCCTGAAAAATAAATCAATCAACATTTGGCCATGAGGTGCAATAAACTTTTCAATAGCATCAACATCATTTGTCATCGTTTGGTAAGATTGAGGAGATTGGTCGTCCTTGAGTATGAACAGAACTTTATCACTCACTTTGCGTAGGGAAATGGTATCGCTCAAGCTAATTTGTTCCACTTTGGAATTACTACCCTTTGTCTTTGTTGGAGTATTGCCCGAACTTTCTGAGGAATGAGGATTTGATCTTTGATTTGCTTGATCATTGGGTTTATCTAATATCGAATTGAGTATGTTCACATCATAAAGGTATGATGTTGGCCCCACATAGAAACTGGATCTTGGAAATTGTAATGAAAGTGTTTTTCTGAGTAGGGAGTTACTCATGACTGAGTAGTCTTGAATTGGAGGCACATCCCTTATTCTTACGTTCGGTGCTACTATTGTTGTGGATGCAGCTCCAGTTTCATCTGCATCTCTTCTCTTTGCGGGGGGAGTATCGAATTCCTCAATTCCTCGCCTTTTCAAAGCCAGCGTATTGAACGTGCATGTTAATGATTTTGCTTCACATTGGACGCAGTTATTTGTATTCGGAATAATAACACACTTGGTTTTCTTTCGACGACAATGATCACAAGGTCTGCGCTGTTTGCTTGGTTTAGAATTAGGTTGCATGTTGATTGAGGTCGGGGATATAAGGCTATCATTATCTGTAAGATTAGGGTTATTCTGGTTGTTTGAATTTATTCCCGTGGGAAGACTATCATGCTCCATTAGATTATTTTGGTTGTTGCTTGGATTAAGCGAATTGTTTGAAGGAATATTATTGAGGGAGCCAATACCCACCAAATTAGATGGAGAATGATTTGGATGGTCTGGAGACTGTGTTTCCGGATGTATATTGTTTTGGAATTGTATGCTTTGCATGATGGAACTAGTACTTGGGGTTTGAATACCAGTATTGCCCCCGGTACTATCACCAGTTCCAGATCCATTCCCAGTACCAACATTTGAAACGTTGCCATTAATTCTATTACTTCCCCCATTACCACTATTATTCATAACTGGTGTATTGTACGACGAGTGCATGTCCATATTGTATAGCATGGTGTTATTTGGGTCCATGAGCAAGTTCAGAGTCCAATTAGAATCAAGATAAGACGGAGATTGGTTTTCAAATTCATTGGTTGATGTTTGGTATGCGTTTCTACTATTGTTATTAACTCCATTAACTATTCCCACCCCATGGCCCGCGCTGATGTTGGCATTATTGGAACTGGAGCTATTCGGTATTAGTTGATCTAAGTTATTCTGCATGTGATGGTGTTGATTCTGTTGATGTTGTTGATGTTGTTGATGAGACTGCTGATTCTGACCTTGGTTCTGTCTTTGATGAGCTTCTGACGATGAAGGCGATACCACCTTGTTGGACAATGCTATCTTGTCTCCTTTCATTCCTTTTGCGATATTTTTTGAAACTATAAAATCTTGTACTTCTAAGTATTATTCATTACTAGTTGACAATGTAATCAACTTAATGGTTTTAACGTGTACTTGGCCGGTCTAAGAAGTCTTTCGAGGAGATGTTTTGGTGTTTTAAACTTCACAATCCTCAAAAAAAATTACAAAAAATCAAAACCCAAAAAGGGAATTTTGCAAAATGTCCGTTGGATTTTCCACTAGCGAGAGGGTGTTGGGTGTTGTGGAGATGTTGGCAGGTGGAGATGTTGGCAGATAGAGGTATTGGCAGATAGAGGTGTTGACAGATAGGAGCTGGATAGAGAGTTCAACTTCTGGTGGTTGTGGGTGGTTTTAGGGAAACGTACATGTAAACGTCTTCAATACTTCCAGTTGTGGCTTCATCTCTTCGTGGCAAACGAACCAGAGTGCCTTGAGCAGTACAAACTCGATTATTGTGGGACCGGGGAGGCAGAAAGAGTGAGAGGTGGTAAAACAGTTTCTGGAAGCTCAAGATTGACGTGATTTGGCTCTTCTACGAGAACCTTGGGAGGTGAGTATTCCTATCTGTCTGCCTTCATAGCAGTAAAGTGTCTATTGTTTGGACTCCCGTAATGCGAATCAAACCATAATCTGTTCATCTTGGTGACGTATTTGAGAGTATCTCGAAGTATTATATCGAATAGCTTCTTAAAGGCCAATTATTCTACTGAATTGATAAGAATTAAGCAAACTAGTTACAACGGTATCGAATGATCTTCTATTGTATCTGCTTGTAATCAGTGTATGCTTTGCGAGGTGAAAAGTTCCGTTTGTTCTCAATTCGAGAAAGTTTGCAGCCATTATTTTATTGTCTGCATTCACTATTGCCAGTGATTACCCAATACCCTTTGCTTCTGTAGGAATAACCCTACAAAAACCACTTTAGACACTCTGGTCTACTCAGATTGTTCCTTTTCTGACTACATTGACCATCTGAGTGTGCCCTTCTGAGTACCCGTCTGCATGTAAACAGTTGCAAATTTTGCAACTCGAAAACGTATGCGAACATACAGAGGGAAATGGCACTGAATCAGAGGCTGCAAAAAGCGGTTGCAAATGGGGTTGGTTGGCAAATGGGAATAATTAGGATGTCTAAGGGTGTAAATAAAGATTCTAGTGGCTCTTGGTGATAATTTAAAACTATACGGGTGCTCTGATTGCAATTTCTCGAACTTCTTGTTGTTCGTCTTGTGTAATGCTGTTGCAGTGAATGAATACACTTGAGTACATTGTATCTTAAACAAGTCCTGGAAAAGTTTCTAGAACAGATACTAGGGTTGGTTGCACTGAGGTTTCAGCTAATATGTCCTTATATCTAATCAATAATGGAACATGGTTACAAAATAAAGCTAGTGTAAGATTACTACTGTTGAGGTACCTAAAGACCGAGTGCTTCAGATCAACCTCTCCAAAGATATCCTCATGTTGCGGTGTTTAAA
This sequence comes from Kodamaea suecica, assembly GCA_030558315.1. NCBI lineage: Eukaryota > Fungi > Ascomycota > Pichiomycetes > Serinales > Debaryomycetaceae > Kodamaea > Kodamaea suecica. Next base: position 161,484 of record JAJMSH010000008.1, on the reverse strand, counting down.
AAAGCTCCAAATGCATTCAAATGGACCAAGAAGCCCAAGTGTAAATTATCAGCTTTGAATATACTTTTCCAGTTCAATCCTTGATAGTATCATTTGCTGTAGAAAAGACCTGGCTAATAGATGCTGCCTGATCTAATCTACATCACTTTCGCTAGCTATAGTTTCGAAGCTAACAGCTACTCGACTCCAGATTCTAGATCGCTGAGTCACTTCGTACAACAATTGATCGCCACCCGATTTCTCTATTATATAATTTGATATAGAAGACCTGGTCCATAGCTCAAAGTTCACATCTAGATACAAGATGAGATCACACTCAAAAAATGTGCATACGAAATTTAAATAAAACTAAGTTGTTCACCTGTTAATACTACAACTAGCAAATGAAGAGGCCAATACAAGACTCTGACGACGGGAAAGCACAGGCAGTGAAAATCGCACTACCTTCAAAGAAATCCCTACAGAAAACCTCGATTATCCCAGCTCCTGCCCTTGCTTTTGATGATGATGATCCTGATATGGATATCTATGAAATAATTTCCAAATCAATACGAAACAAGCTGCTGAGGAATAAGAATAATGAAAGCAAGATATCACAGAAAGGAATGTCCCAGCCTCCCCTAAAGAAGACCAAAATCAGCTTGCAATTGCCCAAGAAGAAAGGAACAACCACGAAAACCCCAACTAAGGCTAATGCAACCAAGCCATTAAAAATCAAGCTCGATGATACCACAAATTCGTATGGCGAAACAAACGATACATTACTACTAAGTGAGAGGGTAGCCATGATGAACAAGCGTTTACAAAGCTGGGATAATCTTCCACCCCCGCTTGAACCAAAACAACCAAACACCGATGAACAGAAGCAAACAATATCGGCCAAGCCTATTCAGTCAAACATCCAAAAGCAAAACTTCATTAATACAAGTAGGCTAGTAATTGATACGAATATTAACTTGAAGCATATTTTCGTTAAGGAGTTTCCTGAATATCCTTCAGTTCAGTATAATGTCTTTATTCTTTACTTGTATTCGATCGTACATTCCCAACTGGAGTGTTTCCAATACCCTAACAAGGAGAAATTCAATGAAATTATCAACAAGATTCAACATTTGAATGAGTTTATAGATACAGAGTTCCAAGAGAAGTTTATCAAGTCAAACTCTAAGGCCAGAGCTCAGGAAGATGTTGTTCTTGAGAAAGGAAGTCGGATAGTTGAGAAAATCGAAGTGCCTCATTTGGTACTTAAGCGACTAGGGATCAGTTGAAAAGTCGTATCTAGTTAAGCATATCCTTATTATTTACAGTAATTGATATATAAGGATCCCATTATGGAAGCTAAGCAATAGTCAGTACATGGCGAAGGAATTATTCAAGCATTGCCTAGGACATTCTTGTATATCATTTTCAATTCCTTTTCAAGTGTAAACCCCCATAATGGCAATGAACAATCACTTCGTGAAGATCCTCTCCTTTAAATTATTCCAAAAGCCATGGTCATAGATATTAACCAAGTCATTTTCGACAGACTTAATTTGTTTCAATGCTAATTCGTCAATATTCACTATCTTCTCATCATTCAACGAGATGTATACCGTTTGACGATCTCTAGTTTCAGCCTGTTCCAAGTAAAGCTCCTCTCCCAGTTCCCGATTAACAACCTTATAGAGTTTGCCAATCAGAACCAAATGCTCCACCTCTGCCCACTTATCGGCTTCGTTCGTGGTGACCCCTAGATAGACATACTTCATCTGCAAAGCATAGAATAGAACCACTATGATGACGAATATCGAAGTTAATATCACGAATATCCCGGTTACTTTATTGGGGTCATTAGTTGAGGTGATTATTGTCCAGAGCCCGTATTCCGTATACTCATTATCAAGTTCGTACTTCAAAGCTTCGAAGCATAGGACAGCACCATAACCCAAGAAGTTTATGTGCGATACCAAGTATAGTATAAACCACTTATAGTTACGGTATCCAATGCAATTATTGACCCAAATGCAATGATGATCATACAAGGAATAGCATTTATTGCAAAGAGAACAATGCTTTGATCTTGCGGGTTTCACTATGTTGCACGTATGGCATAATCGTTTGTCAAAGAAGATCAATTGATTATTGGGGATATATGGAAGTTGGAGCTTTTCGTCAGTGACAGCACCAGCACTCGTAAAGGTAGTCAAGCCTGTCAGAATGTATATCAATGCTATGGATATGACAATGAATGGATAGTTTGGAGAAGTGTACCTTTTCAATATTGGAATTGTTTTGTAGAAAAACTGTTCAACACAGACAGTCAACACCATCATGTGAATGAAAGGCACCAAGTATCCCAAGGTAAATGTCAATTTTCCATTGAAGTAGGCAGCATTGAATTGGGCGTATCTTAAAGAGAAGCCATCCAATGCTCTTACCAAATACGTCCGTAATCGGTTCAAGAAAGTGTGTCTAAACGATGGCGAATCACCAAAGATAACGACTATCGATACAGACACAAAGAAGACTATAAGACCAACGGAGAGTATCATATCATTGTCCTTTCACTCTTCAACGATTGAAGCTACGATTTGAACTTGAGGTGAAGAATAATAATTTAGTAAACTATATACTGTGCAGGTTGTTGGTTGAGGCTGTACGGTGCGGCATGAACCATTCGCCTCGAGACGATGAAATTTGAAGCTTCAAACGAAACCAAGTAGTTGCACTTGGCTCGTATCAATAGACAATTGACCAAAGAAGATGAGTTACACTGCCTTGCTCGACGAAGAGATTGGGAAATTCCAGCACTTGTTGAAAGCTGTTCCCTTTACTCAAAAGCAAGATGAATCAAAGCTAGCATACTTCTTGAATGTGTATCGATTGAACTATCCTTTAATGATAAAGACCATCTCCAGCAATAACCCCACGATAGACTCGAATAAGTTGTTGAAGTTGGGAATATCGTTGGGGAACTTGATCAAAAGCTTTGAGAACGATCAGGAGCTATACCAGCAACAAGCAAGACAGCAGAAGTCCTTCGTAAACAACATAAATAAGTATAAGAGTGTTCCCAGAACTTCGTACCAAGGAGGAGGCATGTTGACCACCACTGCATTGGCTCAGCCCGCTGATTACAATAGTCCTTTTCAGGAACTGGTCCAGTCTCACCAACAACAAACTAAACATGTTATAAACAGTGGTAATCAACCCGTATACCAAATCAAGTTTATTAAGCATTTACTTAGTATCTTGAAGAATTTCGATATTGGTAGTAATCAGGAACAAGTTGACATGACTAATAGCCAACTGAGCTCCACGATAACTCTGACTCAGAACCTGTCGCCGATTAAACTTAATTCAAGACAACTATTGATCGAGAAGTTGGAGACTAATATCAAATTAGATACCTTATTCATCTATAAAGTAGTATTCCAACTACTTATAAAGATCTACGAGATTCTTCGAGAAAACACTGGAGGGCCCGAATTTCTCGAAAATGTTAATTCTACTGTTAATGGAAGCATCGGTGGTGCCAGTAATAATAGCTTTGGCGGTAGCTCTCGAGGCATAATAGACGATACATCTTCGATATTTTCGTCAAACTCAAATAATTCAACTGAATCTTCGACGTTATCTATAGATGAATATCTTAGAGTGTTGAAGACGATTATTAACAGGGTTTTGATAGGGTTGGTCAAACCATTTGTAAAGGTGATTTTGAACGAGATTGTTGAGTACAGGGTACACGAAGACTTCAGCTCGTTGATAAACAGCTTATAATTTTATGATTATTTATTTCTATATTGCTTATTGAAGTGAAAGGTAGTTGAGATACAGTGTGAGCTGTCAGGAGGAGTGGGCTGTAGGTGAGAAGAAATGAGGCTAGACTGCAGGATAATGTGTTGCTTGGACAAGCGTAGACATTACTATTGATATGGTAGCTGTGTAACGAGAAATCTGAAAACAGGATGCACTGCTCTCGTTACAATACCTTTTACTCTGGTGCAACAATGTCTGGTATTTATTACGGCTCAATAGTATCAGCTATAAGAAGTGTCGGATTTGGCACATTATTAGTTGGTAGTTCAGCCCATAGCACTCACTTTGAGTGAATGTGAAGATCTTGTTCTTTCGCTCGCCCTTTGGTCGTTCTCAGACTTTCTTGGTCGTTCTCACCTTCTCGTTCCCTTCACGTCCCTCTCCTCTTCTTCCTCTAAAGAACTTCTGGAGGCTTCTGATAATTGTCAAGACCTATTATCTCGACACTGTACAATCGCATATAGCAATCAAGATATTCATTATTTTGCTCTTCGTTCAAGTAGATGATATTACCAGATTTAATATAGAGCCATAAATTGAGAATAATAGAATCTATAGCGTAACGCAAATAAGGAAACACATGACAATACTTTAATATTAATGTGATTATATAAATGCGACGATTATACTTGTGTATGAATACGCTGTCGTTTTGGATACATTTGTGTTGTCATAGTTGTTTTATTCCAATGGTGTTTAAGCATCACAGAATTGCCACACACACATAAGAATTTCGGTTTCATCGAAGAGCATGGCAACCCTAGCTGCAATTCATTCTGCATTTGTAGTCATTGGGTGGAAACGGCGTTATCAATTTGCATTGAGCCCTTTCTTTCAGTTTGAGCACAAGCCAATATCAATAGCTGTTCAAGCTATGCACTTCTATTGAAACAGACGTTATGGATTTACAACCACTCCGCCGTTTCCTCTTGAGACTTCTTTCTCCTGCAACCAGGTTACATTCCAATTCTTCAACCTGCCCTGTGCCAGGGGATGCTTCCTTACATACGCACTCCACTGTAAATTGTAGAAAACAACTCTTGTTAAAATGGAGTACTAGCCATACCAATTCGAACCCAACTCGACTTCTTATGCTACTCTCTTCTAGCCAAACCCTGTCTTCTAGAAAAAACACATGCGACCATTCAGGCAATACTTCAACACCCTCGAATCTCGCGACTCCATGTTCCTTTATCCGTGATTCTTTCTCAACATACCACCAAGTATTCATGCAAGGCACATCGTGCCACCTTGAAGAACCGTTAGACAAACATCCACCTGCCGTATGTAAACTCATTCATCAACTGTACACTCGTTGTGCTACCTTATGCCATAGCATATGACTGAATCTTCTTCCCAACACCTTTCCCAACAAAGGAAAGATTATGAAGCTGAACAACCCCAGTATTTGTCTCATGCTCTCCTCCCATTGATCCTGCGCTGATAATGCAAAACTTTCGTCGTAGTACTCCTCCTCCTCTTCACTCGAGGCGTAGTCAGTTGAATCGTAATCACTCATGGTGCTCGTCACTGGAGGGCAAAAGAAGTCGTGAGCTCCAGCCATTTGAAGATTTCAATGGGAGAGATCCGCACGAACTCGATTGCTGGTTAGTCATATTTATTGCAGGTTGAAACTGCTGGAAAATTTCCAGCTCATCTCTTCAATGATAAGATCGATCAGGTACCTTAAAACGCTAAGAAGATACATCATGAGTGACTCAGGAAGCCCGCAGGTGATTTCCACTGCTTCTGTGGACGCGGTGGCTGCAGTGGCCGAAAACACGGCCTTGAATATGGACGATTTCACCATTATAAGGGAAGGAAAGGCCCAGATCGTAGCACCAAAGGAAGACAAGGTATTCTACAACCCAATCCAACAATTCAACCGTGACTTATCCATAACGGCTATCAATGCATTCATTGAGTTAAGAAATGAAGAAAAAGAAGAAAAGTTCGAAAAGAAGGAGGAACTCAGGCTCAAGAAGGAAGCCCAACAGGATGATGACCAACCTCCTACGAAACGTCGCAAGTTCGACCCAACAACATCTAAAGTGAGAATACTAGAAGCTTTGAGTGCTACTGGTTTACGAGCCATAAGATATGGACATGAAATTGACGGTGCTTCTGAAATTGTGGCTAATGACTTGTTACCAGAAGCTGTAAAGTCTATCGAAAGGTCAATCAAGTACAACAAGTTAGACAGCAAAGTCAAATCGAACTTGGGAGATGCTATTAAATACATGTCTTCTGCCGATGAGAAGTTTCACATTATTGACTTGGATCCTTATGGAACCGCTGCACCTTTTGTTGACAGTGCCATTCGCTCGATCGAAGATGGTGGCTTATTGTTGATTACTTGTACCGATGCCGGTGTACTTGCTGGTTCGGGATACCCAGAGAAATGTTATGCTCTATATGGAGGTAACAATTTCGGAAACGGGTTTGTCAATGCTGAAACCAACCATGAAGCTGGGTTGCGTTTGATTTTGTCTATGGTTGCCCATACTGCCTCTAAATACAAAAAGACAATTGAGCCATTATTGTCTTTGAGTATTGACTTCTACATGAGAGTTTTCATCAGAGTGACTACTTCGCCTATGGAAGTTAAGAAATTGAGCTCTAAGACAATGCTTAGTTTCGGATGTAATGGATGTGGTTACAAAGTGAATCAGCCTTTGGGTCAAAATAAGAATAATAAGCATCAATACCCAAGGACCAACGCCGCTATATCGCCATACTGTAAATATTGCAGCAATACATTTACAATTGCTGGACCTATGTGGAATGCTCCTATCCACAACCAAAAGTTCGTCAAGAAATTGTTAAAGTTGAACAGTGAGTCCGACCATACTGTGTACCAAACGCACGAGAGAATCAAAGGAATGGTGACCTTGGCTCAAAATGAATTATCAGATGTGCCGTTCTATTTCAATTTAAACCACTTGTCTTCGATATTCAAAGTGCCACCTATTTCAATTGATGAATTTGTCAAGGCATTGGGTAACTTGGGTTACAAAGTTTCCTTAACCCACGCAAAGAGAAACTGTATTAAGACCGATGCACCTTGGGACGTGATTTTAAAGCTTAACAAGCAATGGCTCATCAAGAATAATAAAGATTATGTTGAAAAGATGAAGGATGCAGAAGATAAGAACGAAAAGGTTGAAGAAAAGTTGTCTAAATTGGCAGAAGATATCTCATACAATGCTAACTTGAAAGAAACGTCCCCTGGGTTTAAGATATTGGCCACTTTGAAAGGAGAGGAGGATATAATTGCTGATTATGTGAGTGAGACAGAAACCAGTTTGGCAGTATCTAAGTTGAGGAGGGTGAAAATGGTTAGGTACCAAGAAAACCCAACGAAGAACTGGGGACCGAAATCTAGACCTTCTGAGAAGTGATGATGTATATATGAAGGTTTAAATGTATGATTGTAGTGATATGAAAAAGGATTTGTAGAGCATTTGCTGTTATTAGGAATGGCCGAGAAAGGTTACACACATTGATTACGAGTGAGACTGAATTGAGAGGGTCGAATGACTATGGACCGAGCTCTAAGAATACCATCCAAATTGAGCTGCCGGTTACTTATGTGCCTCGGTGGAGCTTCCGTGAGCCATTCGACGAAGAAGCAACAGAAACTGAGGTAAGTTTGGATCGGTAGAAGGGAGTACAAAGTATATACATACAAAAGATACGCTTTTATCTAGATTCGAACTAGTATTAGATGCATTAGCAGTACATTTGCGAAGTAGATAAGGGAATCAAATGCACCATCAAAGATGAACAATTTGAGATAAGAAAGAAGGTTATGTTTCCATTGGTGTAATGGTTTTTTTGCAGCTAATGCAGGGGAACCAAAGGCTATGGTGTTTATTAATAGGTATCTTGGATGGTTCAAATAGAGATAAGGAATGTGAAGTGCTTGAACTGCGGTGTTGGTGTTTGTTCCAGTCTGACTCTTCTTTGATGTCAGTGTCTGTTATCTCTTCTATTCACAACATAACTCACATATCTTCCATTAACATACTTCACACTTCGAATTCTGCTGCATATGAACGTCCCAAAGTGCCTTGCAGTCTTAAGCACTTTGTGTCAGGGGTAGCGTCCACAAAATGACTATCAATGCTCTTCCGGTAAGCCTTCAGCCTTCTAAAGGAAAGCCAGCGACATATTACATAGACCTGAAGCGTAAAAAGTCATATATCACAATCCGGGAAGTCCGTGTACGCTTCAGGAGTTTCCCCTGTTTCCTTTTATCCAAGGGTTCGTGGCTTCGAACAGCAAGTTCCCTATTTCTTCGAGGGTTTCAAAGGCTCATAAAAGCAAGGTGACCCTAACGGCCAACATCCAAAGACACACTTATCTGTGAACAATAAGCACGACCCAACTTGGCAGCAAGCTGATAACGAATGACTGGTAATGAGACGTGATCACACGCTGAGCGGTGGACCTTTGCGTGGACTCTAGTGTGTCCTCTTGTGCGTACTGGGCCTTGTATCGATTGCAAATGTGCGTGAATCTGGGTAAGGGGGCTTTGTGGTTTTTTGTGGTTATGACTAATCTGGTCGGCGCAGCAACACGAAAAAAACACAGGGGATGCGATGAGATCGCAATAGGGAGACGCAATAGGGAGAGGTAATAGGGAGAGGTAATAGAGAGAGGCAGTAGAGAGAGGCAGTAGAAACAAGAACAACAAGAACAACAAGAGCAGCACTAGGAAGCACTAGGAAGCAGCGATAGACGTTACAGAAAGATTAAGAAGAATCTTTAAGAGAACATCGAGAGTTGATAGTGGCAGTTGTTCTGTATCTCGTGATTTAAAGTGTGTGCATTGCATGGGTTATTTTGTGAGTGTGGATTGGAAGGATGCAAAATTGGTGTAAGCAAGGAGATGTATGGAAGGCATGGGACGAATGTTAGAGATAGGTGGTGGTGGGTCAGTCAGAGGGTTTGAGAGTGGCTTGCGGGAGAGGCTGGCTGGAAGAGAAGTGTATTTTGTATTGGCGTAAATGCTAGAGAGCAGATAGCTGTGAACAGGCAAAATGAGAGATGTCTGTACTTGTGGACGATAGCACCCATGGCTCTTGCTTCTCGTGGATCATAGTCCTGGGTGTCAACTTCCTTTCATCTTACTCTCGTGAATGTCAACGCTACTTGTGAATCCACTCTAAATGCTCGACCTTCCACTTCTCAAAGTCCCTCAAGCTTCCTTATCTCGAGGTGCTGGTTCTTGCAGTTTCCTTTTCTACAAGGTAAACAACAGCTGAAAGTGGCTTCCTTTCCAAACTATCATCTCGCCTACTCATGAACCTCGAACGCCACAACAAGCCTCGTTGTTTCTTCACATGTAATCACATTCAACGAATACTTCTCCACTCATTACAAAACCCGCTCGGGCAAAATCTCTTTAAGGTAAAATTAGTGTATTAAGTATATAAATATTAGCAAAGAGAACTCACAGAGTTACATCCATCATTAATCTTACAATAATAAAGCGACACCGGCAGCAGCAACGGCACCAACAACACCGGCAGCACCAATTTGGGCAGCGGCGTTGGCTGATGAGGTGGTGTTAGAACCATTGGTGGTGTTGTTAGCAGCTGAGACAGCAGTAGCGGCGGTTAAAGCGAGGGCGATTTGCTTGAATTGCATTTTGAATATGTAGCTTGATAGTAAGAAGTGAATATCTTTGGTTAAAATTTTGAGAGGGATTTTCCACGCTATTTATAATTTTTGCCTTTTCCCGCGAGTGTGGCGATTGTGAATTTCCCATGCAAACTGACGAGTTCCAGTCCTTTTTCTCGTCTACTTTGGGAATAATTTGTTCAAAAATAAACTGGACATAAAGATGCGAGAGTCCAGAAAATGCGTATAATAATTAAAAAGAAACAAGAGTTGTCATCAGGACGGTTGGAGAATTACGCCATACTTAACAGGTTGAACAATCTAACGTTCATCTCGTCTGATTTTGGTATTGACAAAAGAGTGGTAAGGCAGACGAGTGATGTGATCAGGCTCAACCCGTCAGTGATGCTGAGCTGTGTTTTTATTATTGTTTGCGTTTGTAATAAGCTTCTGCCTTAGCCCCAGAGACGATTAAATTACTCTTTCAGCTGTGGATAATCCATATTTCCCTACGTTGCTTGCGTTCACATTTGCACACTTCCTATGCACAATTTCAATAGACTCAGCCTTTAACGCGTGTATAACCCTTAGTGGGAAATGTCTCCTTCTAAAAATAACCCCTTAAGTCCTTGAACATGATGGAAGAAGGAACGCGTAAAACAGAAATGAGATGGAATGATCCCGCCTGAGCCTGAGATGAGACAGCTGAAGCGTAGATGTTCGCTGAAGTGAGTTGCTAGAAAGTTTGCTAAAGATAGACTTGTTGAGAGCCTGGTTACCAAGACCCTTTGCAAGGAAACCGAATGTGAAGGTGCCGAGTTGAGCAACACAATAGACATATCCACCGGAGTCCGTTCACGTAAACGGAGTACCTGAGAGCTGAGAAGTGCTTTCTCACAGGGAACCTGTTACCCTTGAGGACTTGAGAAGGAACCGATCACTAGTTTAACTTGACGAAGAACACTCCATCTCCAAACAAAGATAAGCCAACACCCACCAAAAACTTCCCCAATCCCCTCGATGTCTTCTTCATACCTTTCCAAGTTATCAAAATTGACAGTCAACAATCTAAACCATATCTCAATCCTATGTGGCTTTCATATTCCAGCCCAGGCCACGAAATATGTTCGAATTGAATCAATAATCAACGGATTGAACCTACTTAATCAAATCCCTTCGAAACCAAGTATATTGTCAATTGATATCGGCATCAAGAACTTTTCTTACTGTCAACTAAATAAGGTTGACTTGAACTCCTCGAACTTGAAGAGACATGCTATTGCTGATTGGAATAAGATTAATTTAGATGAAAAGTTTGGAGTTCTGTATGTTCCGTTGATTTCTTCAACTGATCCTTTGGATAAAAGAAGGTACCTCAACTATATCACGAAGGAATTGGTTGACGATTTAGTTATCCACAATCAAAAGAAGCCTGATATTGTAATATTTGAAGCTCAAAGGACTACCTCAGCTGGTGGATCTTCTAGTTTGGGAAGAACTGGTGTCTTGCCAACAGTTTTGTTGAATTATACATTTGAAAGTATTCTTTATAATACCATTTACTTACAGCAACCAAAAGTATTGATTTGGCCAATGAGTGCAACTAGAATGGCATCCTTATGGATTAATCGATACTTTGACAAAAGCTCAATGAAACTTTTACGCAAGAATTCAAAAGGCTTTAGATTAAGCCTTTTCTTGAATTGTATCAAGAATAAAGAGTTATTCTCGTTAATCGGGTTTACGTCTGTTGATGAATTTAACGGCCTAAAGGATATTGAATTGACAAGGTTGGTCTTACTGAAATTGAATATACACGATAAGTCTAGGCAGAAATTGGACGATTTGATCGACTCGCTATTGTATAACTTGACCATCATACAATACCTAAAGAATCAAAGGATATTAAAAACATATCTTGAAAATGATTCGGATTTGATTGAATTTGTAGATAAGCAAAATCGAAAGCATCTTAACTTGATTTTACCCATTAAGGACGAGTTTCAGTTGATGTTGAATGAAGAGTTTGCAAAGTTGATTGATGCTTGAGTGAGGAACATATTCCAATTTTTCAAGTGCATACGCTTGTTCCCATAGTTGAACTTTCAAACTCCTGTCTCCCGCAATTGACAGGTATAAGCACGATGCAATTGTGATTCTTGTATATAGAACGATAGACCAAATATATCAATTATATCTAACGCTTACAGTTTGGTGTAGATATGATTAGCACAATAAATGATGTCCTTAAATTACGTATTCTAGCTCTCCTACAGCCCCAACAAGCAAATTTTGTTTAACTCGCATTCAAGAAAACACTTAAAAGCCATCATCGTATCTTGCCATAGTCATAATTGAGCTCACGCCCAACACCACTGCTTTCTTCTTTACTTTCTTCTCCATCTTCAGTGATATCGAAAATCATCTCGTCAACATCTTTGGATTCCAAGGATTCAGGTTGCTCTTTCTGTTTGGTCTGAAGGTCAAGGTCATTTTGATTAGCAGTGATGACTTTATCTTGGTCTTCGCTTGCAATATCCTCCTCATTTTCGTCATCATTGCCAGAGTCATCGCCAGAATCGTCTTCGTCGTCATCTTCATCTTCATCCTCATCTTCATCATCTTCATCCTCTTCATCATCTTCATCATCCTCATCATCCTCATCATCTTGAGTGCCCTCATGGATACCTTTTCTCTCTGCAGTCAAAACGCTAATTCGCCTCCTCAAAATATCTACAATATCACTCCATTCTCTCATGCCTCCCATTCCAATATCGCCGCAAACAAGAACCTTCTCCACTGGTTTCAAGATCTCAATTCCAAAACCATCCTCGTTAGATGATAAAAGTGAAAGCTGCCTTGCAGTGATAGGATGGGTATACATGAAAGTGTTCATTGCAGGAGCTACTAAAATAGGCTTCTTGACCACGATTACAGTAGAATTGGAACCTTTACTTCCTGGATTTGTTATGCATGTAGATGGGCCCCATGAGCGTATAATCGAGGTCAATAAGTTATCAGCAATACCATTTGATATTTTGGCTAAAGTGTTTGCGGAGAGGGGAGCAATTAACATTATATCAGCCCATCTTCTTAATTCATTATGCAAAATCATCTTTTCGTAAGGATTCTTAGGTGCCTTCTTATTATGAGGTGTAGCTGCTAAACTCGTTGACGAAAGCAAAGCATTGCATGGGTTAAGAAATGAGTCATTATGAGGGTCAACAGCATTTGCAGATTCTACAAAATTGAAATTTGCCCATTCATCGTCATCTCTCCATATCTTTACGTCGTTATGGATTTTCAAGCCCTTTAAGAAGTGACCAGATGCCTTTGTTAGGATCAATTGTATCGAAATCTTAGATGTTCCATAAATCTGAAACAATTTATCAATTATCAAAGGCATTTTCAAGGTGGCGACTGAGCCAGTGCATGCCAACAAGATGTGGAACTTACCATCATCTTGTTTGGTCAAGTATTGTTGGAACGGCACCGGGGGACCTACTGGAGATGCTACCACAGTTTTATTTGACTTTTTAGGGTGCTTGCCAGGGATCTGTTGTTGAGGAACAGATATTTTTGGAGATGAATTTTGTTGGAGATAGGTATCTGAATTATGTAACGTGCTTAGCATTCCTTCGTTCAGTAAAACTCTTCTATTCACAGCCACGTTTGGGAAGTATGCCGTGGCATTATCCTTTTGGCCCGAAGTTGGAGAACTAACTTGTGAGTTGCAACCACTTGATCCAGCACTTCCGGTCGAAGTGTTGATTTGTTTCAAGTTGGATGCTAGTTTCGAATTAACCATGAACGATAATGATTCGCTTGACTCCTTGTGTGGATTAGTATGACGCAAAGAAGAGTTCCTTGAAGGAGGGAGTGAATCAGGAGTTGATACTGGAGTAAGCTGATATTTCATCGAGATTGCCGTCTGACTTTGGTGTGTATTGATAGCAGAAGCAGTAGGGTTCCCCTTTTCATTGACATTAGCAGCAGAGGGGTATGCTGAGATGGTGAATCTTCTTGCTCTATCCAGGTTCTCCACGTCGCTGAACGATACTGATTGTGCGTGTTGTCTTGTACTAGTTGAGGTTTGCTGGATCAGAGAAGGAGGATGGATACCGTCCCTTTGGGTGGGGCCTTGTTTATGTATATTAGGGAACGAGGACTTTCTGAGTCCCTGACCATCGACCGGGGGCTCCAGAGGATTTTTCTTACTGCTTTCATCCTTGACAGGGGGTTGTGTTTGATTCATTTCCCTTTGAAGATAAGCTAATGAGACGTTAATTAAGAAGAGGATTATCTGAGATCAAAAATTTAACTCAGGCAAAAAGACTGCATGCTAAAATGCTTGAGGGATTTTGCGTTGAATTTTTGGCGACTAGCAAGATTTCTTTAGTGGCGCTGAAAATTGGGAGAAGCTTGCGTCTGGAGAAGCTTGCGTCTGGAGAAGCTTGCGTATTGTGGGCAAAGGTGGCGATAGAGCTGGGAGAAATTGTAGTTCCATTGCGGTGCTTAGGATTCGTGCGACGAGAGGTAAAGAAGCCTGGCAGTTGCCATTAACACTGAGTTTGTGCAGCTTGACTACATGCTTTGGCTGTAAAAGCGATCCCTTGCGCTGCCGACGTGGAGACGTGGAGAGAGATCGTTGCGTGCTGCGAATCACTACGAGCGAGAAAGGGTTAATTGCCTGGAACGGTTGGAATATGGAGACGTGATGGAGGAGTGATAGCATGCAATGGTGATCTGATCAAACGCGATGTGGATGTGTTGGACTCATTGACGGAATTCTTTGCTATTAGGGGGGATTCGTGTTATCGTAATTACACTGTAGTATACTGTATTATATTTGAATGGGATCGTAATTATATCCAAGATGAAAACGCTTCTTCGCAAGCAGGAGTCAGTACACGGAAGCAGGAGTCAGTACACGGAAGCACCAGAATTACCTACACATGCAAAAGAGTCCCAAGAAATAACTACCGGGTAAACAGAACACTCAGGATATCCAAAACCTCAAACTCGGCCTCAAGCCCCTGCTTATCACATCTTTATTCTCCTTCCCTTGGCCAATTTGACCTTGTCTGGACATTTTTTGTCCGTTTTTTCAGCTATTTGAGTACACTGACAACTGGAACATCACCATCCCATCTACAACACACAGCTGTACATTACACAGCTGTATATTTACTAAGCACTCCACTTTACGCACTTTGATAACGTCTTGAGTCGGATACTTGAATAAATAGCTCTCCTTTCCCGTAACTGCTTGCACACTTAAGCTGTACGTGGTGTCCACCACTCACTAGCACTTTCACACTTCGCTGCGTTCTTTATCCTTCTCTCTCGTAGGTCTCTGCTGCAAGCCTCTTTCATGAATTGAAATTAGTCTCCATCATAAACCGAAGTCTCCAACATTACCCTTCTACATCATCTCTACATCATCTGTACCCCAACTCCCTCTGCTCAATTTCAATGTCCTGCACACAGTGTTTCTCCAACATCCCAAATTTCAAACACGCTGTTTTGATGAAACAACTTCACAGTCCATCATCAAGCAATACCCCGTCACAATGAATCTCCGCCAACAATTGACACAGTTCTTGACGCTCGCCTACGTGTTCTCGTCCGCATTCATCCTCTGGAAGAGTTTGTCAATAGCGGCCAACTCGCATTCTCCTATAGTGGTGGTATTGTCTGGCTCCATGGAACCTGCCTTCCAAAGAGGTGATGTCTTATTCTTGTGGAACCGTAATGATAAGGTAAGTGTTGGGGACGTCGTGGTGTACGAAATCGAAGGTAAATCAATCCCTATTGTACATAGAGTATTGAGAGAACATCACAACTCAGAGAAACAGTTGTTATTGACCAAGGGTGATAACAATGCATTGGATGATTTGGGATTATACGCTAAGAGACAATCCTATTTGAATCAGAAATCTGATCTTGTAGGGACCGTGAAAGCATACATTCCAAAGGTTGGTTACGTTACGATATTGATCAGTGAAAACGTTTACTTCAAGTTTGGACTCTTGGGCTTGATGGGTCTTTCTTCGCTCATATCGAGCGGAGAATCGTAATTCTTTTATAGATAAAAACAATGGAAGGTACTTGATGAAGGATATAGTGTGAAGCGCTGTGTGAAGGGATGTAGTGTGTCAGGTTTGTTGTAATGAATAGAAGTGGCAGTAAAAGAAACCCTTGATCAAGTTGAAAAATTTACTAAAAAAAGACGACCTCGGTGAGGGTCGAACTCACGATCTCAAGATTAACAGTCTTACGCCTTAGCCAACTTGGCCACGAAGTCTTTTTTTTGATTAACATCATCGTAATTGCGAATTATATTCATTATTTGTGTAAGTTCACCTCAGAATTATTAAAGGTTCAGAGAGGAGGTATTGATATTAATGATCCTTGATAGCTATTTTCGGTATTGGTAATTCCTGGAGGTGCAAGTATTTGAGGATTACTCATCCTTGCAGAAGTACTCCCCATTTGGCTGTATCATTTTCAAACACCGCTTGGTGTTTGGTCCTATGTGTCTAAGACGGAAAGGCAATGGGTCCTTGATTACAAAGGGAGTTTTGCAGTTCTTTTGAATATAAAATGTTGTCCGTACAGAGCTCATCAATCTGTTTTTGCATTGATTGTTATCTTTAGAGGCTAATACCAACTAATTTGCTAAAGTATATCATTAGAAATCTCACAAACTTGAAATTTGATCTTATCATATCCTTAGAAATTTCATCTTATCATATCAAAAGAATCATACTTGAACTTCCATGCCTGTGTTAAACTTCCCTTTTCTTCTTTTAATCTTAGTTGAATCACATCTCTGGTTCATTAACATATTCACAGACATTTCACAAACATTTCACAAAAATTGGACAAAAGTGCTGCAGATATTTGGCCCAATTTGGAATGGATCTTAAGTATATTAACTAAACATTAGCCACCACTTGAGGACAGACAACCTAATAACACGTATCTTCATAACAGGAGAAGATCAGAAATACTTTAAATCGAACTATGAGAACCATAAGAAACTAGCTTTCCAACCCCCCCACCCCTCGTGTTTTCATAAATGAACATTGGGTTGCTTTCTGTCACCCACCAGTGACGTCTACGACACCGCTTACCCCCACTCCACGCGGAACTCCTAGCTTTGCAGTACACAAGGAACGTTGCTCGTATTATCATTTACTAATCTTAATCTTAATCTTAATCTTATTCTTCATTTCAACACAAGAATCTATTGCACGCAGTATTGCCCATACCTTAAGCACCCAGCCTCTACTCAACTCAAAGATAGAAAGCCAAAAAAAGATCGCCAAATAATATTTCCAAGTTAAACGAAATGAATCTCCAAGGCCACAAAGCTCTCATTACTGGAGCATCAAGAGGCCTAGGGAAAGCAATAGCATATAAACTAGCTCTGTATGGATGCTCAATCACATTACTTGCAAGAAATAAACAATTACTTGCCCAGAACTTGAAAGAATTACCTCAAGTCAACGATGAACAATGTCACCTGTATATCCAATACGACTTGAATGACATGGTCAGAAATGACGAAGCTATACCGCAAATAGCTGAAGAGCTTCAAGATACCACTGTACTTATCAATTGTGCTGGGCTATCGAACCATAAATTGTTGACTCGTCTTCCAAAGTCAGATGTCTTGGACACTATGGGAGTAAACTTGATATGTCCAATTCTATTATCACAATTGGCATATAAGCCTATGATCAAAACCTCCAAATTCTGGCTGAGCAAGGATGTGAACACGGCCTTCAAGGTTCCTGTTATTGTCAACATTTCATCCATCTTGAGTATGACGAATGTGACTACTCCAGGCACATCTGTATATGCTGCTTCAAAGGCAGGACTCTTGGGATTCACCACTTCCTTGGCTCTGGAATTCAGAGGCAAAGTAAGGGTGAATTCGGTATTACCTGGTTTAATCTTGGAGACCGAAATGGGAGCCTCTGCTTCCTTGCAAAATACGAAACCTATAGCTCTTGAAACCGTCGTCAATAGTGTTATTGAAATAATTACTGACGATTCCATTAATGGGAAATGTGTTATAGCGGATAGCCTTAACACTAAGTTTTATCACTAAGGATAAAGATTAATAAAACTTCTTCGTAAAATCGTTGTAATACATAACGATCGAAGGGCTTAATGTGTTATTGAATCGTCCTATGTCGAGGTGCTCTAATGAATTGTTCTACTCTAAATTATGTACATTCCTTTTGAAACGGCTTCTACTACTCCTGGAAAAGTATTCGCTTGATCTGACTCATATTCTTGCACTGCCTACCATAATACTTAACAAAACATATCTGGGCAAGCTCAAGTTGATCCCGTTCATAGAGCCATATCAAATATTCATTGAAATCTTCATTTATCCCAGTACATTTAGAAGATTGAATGCTGATCGTGAGATCGCTCAACTCATATAGGTCTTCAGATACTTGAAAGGAATCAGCTAGCTCCAAAAAGTATGTTCTCAAAATTGGCATTAGAATTACGAATGTGCCCAAAGAGTTGAAGATATTATGGAATTTATTCTTCAACTCAGCATATCTAGCAGGTTCTTCTGAAGCTTTAATGATTTTATCAAGATTTCTGATAAAAGCCCTAGCTTTGTTTTTCAAGTAACTGGAAAATCTTTCGATTGCATCAAATATTGATTCGTTTCCCTCATACAAAGTGTTGAACACCATATCGCACTTGAACGAGAGCCACACGCTTGTGAATGCTTTCAAGTGGTCGAAGGAACAAGATAGTTGCTCAATCAACTCGATTGTACTTGTACAATTGGAAATGTGAGTTCGGTTTTGCGAGATGATATGCGTAATTGTATATATAAGAACCGAATTCAATTTGGGATGCTGTGGGGTTTCACTGATAACCTTGTAAATACAGTCATAATCATTGATTTCGTATGACAATTTGTTATTAAGAGGAAGCGTGTTTAAAATCAACGAATTGTAGCTTTCAGAGTTATCTGAGGTAATCATTTGAATTAAATCAGACCAATAGTTGGTCTTAAAGAAGAACCAAAACGCCTTCTTGTGAACGAACAGTCCCCCCTCGTTCATATCCAATAGTTCTCTAATATCATTTGAGCAATATGAATTATCAAAATTCCAGTATTCATTGAACAACGTAGTGTAGACAGAATGCTGTAACATGATCTTGGTCTTCCGATACTGTTCAAAGCACCAGTGGATTATCACTGGAATCAACAAGTATAGTATCAGGTTCAGATGAATTATGAGAAGATGGACTAGGTATCCCATGAAAAAATGGATTCTATAATCACTGTTCATTGCCATGGGCTCCATATCGAACCAGTCATCAATGTCATTGAACAACTCTTCATTAAACTTCTTTAATTCCGGTGGTATTGAATCTTGATCGAATAACGTCAATTGATTAAGCTTGAAGAATGTAGATTTTGTGGATACGACGGCTGATTTACCAAGCTTGTAACAGCACATAGTGGACAATCTGAGGTGGTTATCATCAGGCTTGCAAGACAGAATAGTTGTCATAATACTTTTGAAGATCAGGAAGATTTCAGTATAATTCTGATATAGTTCCCTGGAGATATGCGGTTGAAGCAACTCTAGTCTCTCAATAGAATCCCTAGGCTTCAAGGAGATAATCAACGGTTCTACATCATCGAGTTCATCAATTTCATTATCATCTTCTACCTCCGTATAATCTGAATCCAGCAATTCTTCTTTATAGGAGTCTTGTCTTTTCCGTTTAGCAATCTTGTAGGATGGGGGTTGATTGAATGAAGAAGAACATCTGAACGATAGTAGGGTTGTGGGATATTTCTGGTTCAAGCGATTCAAATGATGAATCTTCAGTAGCAACGGTCGTATTAGCCTCTTGAACTTTGCAATAGAGACAACTTCCTTTTTGTTGGGCATGGCTTAAAGGGTCCAACATGTCAAAGATTTGCGCTCTCATGAAATAACAGGGTGCTGTGAAATTTGAACTGTGAAATTTGAATCACCAAATATCAAACAAGTAAAGCACACCTAACACGGAACCAATGATTAGAATATTACTTGTGCTTGTTGCGCTAGCGTCAAACATTGTTCAAGCGGGAGATGTTCTGGTACTTGGTATTTCGCCAGAAGATCAACACCTATACAAAGCAGATGCCAATGGCCAATGGCATTGCCTAGCAGACCCTTCTATCGTCATACGCTTTGATGAAATCAATGATGATTCCTGCGATTGCCCCGATGGTTCCGACGAACCAGGTACCAATGCATGTCAAATAGGCGACCAGAGGTTCTACTGTGCTAATAAAGGCCATGTCCCTAATTACATTGAGAGCTTCAAATTAAATGATGGTGTTTGTGACTATGACATTTGCTGTGATGGTTCAGACGAATACCTCTCGGGGAAGTGCCCTAATAGATGCGCTGAAATCAATAAACAGTTCAAAACGTATAAAAAAGAAGTGGAAGCTGATATCAAGAAATCAATAGATATCAAAAAGCAGTACTTGAAGAAAGCCTCGAGTACTAGACTGGAACTCCAAAGCAAATTGGATGCTGTTCAAAGTCAGATTAAAAATAGTAAAGAACAATTATTGAAACAACAGAATAAACTTGGACTTGGAAATCAAGAGCAAGATAGGTCGACTGAGATTGACGAAGAGGTATTAAACCTTTCAACTTCAATTGTAGAGTTCACGAACAATCATCTAATTAAGTTGAAATCCGAGACCAAAAAAGTTTCCCAGTTGGAAGCAATTCTCGACAAACTTATCAGTAACTACAATCCAAACTTTAACGACTTGGCCGTGAAGGAGTCCGTGAATTCATTCCAAGAGTATGTTTCGAACAAGGTTGAAGCAAGAGAAGACAAGGAAGCTACTGTTGACATTGAGCAGATACTTGACTCCGTCAAAACTATAGCTGGAGTGTCTTCCAGTAGTGAAGAGCTAATTGCACCTTCATTTGGAAGCTTACTTGGCCACTATTACAAACAATTCTTCAACGAGGTGAAGTCTCCTGTCAAGTCGATATTTGCGTCCATTGAAGACCTTGAGAACAGTATTCACTCATTATACACAGAATTAAGTATTTATAACGAGGAATTGACGAAAGACTATGGAGAGGACGATATATTAAGGTCAGTCGCAAAGACTACCGTCGAAACCCAGTTGGGAGAATATACATACTCCTTCGGTTTCCTAAAATCGATTTATCAGAACGATGTACTAATTGGTAGGTTCCAAAAGCTTGAAGATAACAAGTTATATTTTGGTAGAGGTCAGAAGTGTTGGAATGGCCCAGCTAGATCTGCTGTTGTTGAATTGGTATGTGGAGGAACAAACAAAGTATTATCGGTCAAGGAACCAGAAAAATGTCACTACTATTTTGAGGTTTCAAGTCCAATTGCTTGTAAGCCAGTTCTGGAGGAACACTTGGTTGCAAATTTCAAGATCAACTATGATTTATTATAAACTGGATTAATCATGTGGAGCGTAGTGACAACAAGCAATCTTGATATATTTAAGATTATATAGCATCGATTGAATGGAAATGGCATTTAACTATTCTATAGTTCGAGTTAATTCATCGTATATGACTTCAATTTATTAACATAAGAGTACAACTAATCAAACTTTATCTTTTTGCCTGTGAACTTTACGTTCTTTTCCCTCTCTTCGGCGATCTTCTTTGCTTGCCATGAAGGATGCATTGGCTTTTCAGCAGCTGCAGCTGCAACTGCATCAGAGACGAATGTAGTACCAACACCTCCTGTATTTGCCTTTCTATCTCCCAATGGGATCACGTTAGAACCACTTGAGGCATTCAAGGCAACTCCACCCAGAGCCTTCAACTCTCTCTTCCTACATCTTTCTTCGTAATCAATTCTTCTCTGTTCTCTTTCACTTTGCTCCTTTGCATTGTGATCTTGAACGTGCTTTGCACCAGAACCGTATTTCTTTTCCCAGATTTGTTGTCTAGCTCTTTGACCTCTTCTATTCTTGCGTACTTTGGTGGCTTCCTTAACCACTTCATCGGTCTCAGGATCAAAATCGTCTTCATCATCAGACCCACCAGAATAATAACCACTGGCTAACTCAGGTAAATTAGGTTGTTTTACCTTCTTTTCTTTCTTGGCTTTATTTTCATTTTTCTTGGGCATTTCTTCTTTGAAGAAGCTGTCGTGAGATGCATCAGAGTCGTCAATAGAAGAATGATCCATTTCATCATCTGATGGTTCTTCATCAGTGATTTCATTATAGTTAATCTTGGGGTCCAAATCGAGAACTTCATCTTCGTCTTCATGGTCAGAATCCCCAACAAGATTGTCATAAGCTGAAAACTTTTCAAAAGCTTCTTCTGCATCGATGGCAGGTTCTTGAGGAGCTGATATGTGCATGTCATTTTCGTCCTCTGAACTTTCATCCTCAGGCTCATCATCAGATTCCTCATCCACCTTTGAAGCAGGCTTCTTACCAGTGATTAGCTTTCTAGCTTGTTTCTCATCTCTTGAAACATTTCCTCTTACTGTTTTGAAAGACCATTCAATCTCACCCAATAAGTTCTTCACCACCTTATTATTCCATAGGTTCGATATGAATCCATTCAAAACTTTATTGTTTTGGCAATGACTTATGAAGAATTTGGATGGGTTTATGTCATTTTTCTTGTCCGTAAGCCCTTCACGGTACTCTTCTGATATATATGCGGGTGGTTCTGCTTTCAATTCCTTAGTGGTGAGAATTGCTGAAGCAAGTGATTTGATCAATCTTGACTTGATGAGTATTGGAAGGCTGTCTGAGTTGGAGAAGAACTCGACAACCTCAGACTTGGATTCTCCTTTAACAAGTTTACTGACTTCTTTTTCCAACTTTTTATATGATCCATGCATCTTCTTCAAGAATAATTCAGACTTCAACTGTAATATCACAGGTACAGCTTCTTCTGCTGTTGAAGGTAATCTCTTCCACAATTTCTCATCGTTCCTCGCGGTTAAGAGCTTCTTTGTTGTTGCATACCTAGCATGGTACTGTAAGTATTTCGCTTCGAGGAGATCTAACTTCCATAGCTCGTTATTCTTCTTCATCCTGGTATGGTATTCTTTGGATACTGGTGGTGTAGTTCCTAAAGAGACCTTCTTATTTTTTTGAAACCTCATCGCGGGTTTTTCAATTGATTTGAGACTCCAAAAAAGGCCAACACCATAAAGATCGATCGTTTGGTATTCAATGACGAAGTTTAAGAAGAGAAAGGTCGGAAACCCAGATCATCCTGTACTCCCACAATGCGGGTACTTTCTTCAAAAGAAGAATAGGAACTGTGCGTTGCAGAGAAAGATAGATCAGATATATTGTCTGGAACATATGATCCATTGTGCAACTAATGATGGTAACGGTAAGGAAACCGTTTCCAATAAAGGCGAGCGAGTCCCATGTCCTTTGGATGGCAAGCACAGTGTTTGGAGTAAAGAATTGGAGACTCATTTGAAGAAATGTAATGCAAAACCAAAGGAAAAGCTCGAGCCTTGGTACACCAAAGACATGAATCTCAAACTATCTGATGATACGAATGATATACCGATAGAATTTAGTGGAAAGCTGGTTGACGATAGAGAATTGTATAAAAAATTCATACCAATTCTCCAGAAGATTAAGTATGAACCATTGCTTGTCAGAAAATCGCAACACACAGCGTTAGATTCACAGATCGAAGGTTTGAAGAATCAAAAGCATATAATACAGCAGTCGCTGCTTATTGGAAACATGAAAGAACACGGGATGTTGGGTTTAGAGAAATTCTATGTTGAGTTTGGTTGTGGCAAAGCTGAATTATCTAGATATGTGAACTCATGTGCTTTGGCCGATGGGTGCAAAAAGAGCGTGGAAGAAGGTAAAGAGCACCAAGCCCCAATATACGGCTATGGCATGGTTGATAGAGGTGTAAACAGAATGAAAATGGACTATAAGATTGTTAATGAATGCAAAGAAGTTGGTATCACTCCACTAATACGAAGAAGCAGAATAGATATTAAAGATCTTAACTTAGATAAGTTCTTGGAATTTTCTCCTAGTAAAGTCGTTTGCATATCAAAACACTTGTGTGGAGCTGCTACTGATTTAACATTGAAGTGCTTACTCAACTCGTCGATCTTTGAAAACGGGAAGTTTGATGGTTTGCTAATTGCCATGTGCTGCAGGCATGTTTGTCTGTATGAACAATTATTACCAGAATCGCGAGAATATTTAGCAGACCGGGGATTCGATACAGCTGAGTCGTTCTACGTTCTTAAGAAGATGGTATCATGGGCAGTTTGCGGGAAAAGGGAGAATGGAACCGAGAAGATTGAGCTCGAGGGTGAGACTGAAGATCATTCTTCTTCCGCTAGCCCGTCTGAACATCCCTCGAGTAGAACATTCGAACAACGAGAAGCAATTGGGTACCAAGCTCGAAGATTAGTTGACGAAAGCAGAGTCCATGCACTTAAGTTGTTGCTACCAAACCATAAGGTCGAGATGTTCTGCTATTCGGATACTTCGATCACGTTGGAAAACGTAAGCTTATGTATACAAGAACGCAACTGAATGAACCAAAAAATCAGTATTCAAGCATCCTCCACCAATCTATAATTATACAGTCTATTTCAAAAAATATATTATTATATTCATACAACTAAAAAGTCAAATCACAAAATGCGCTTGTAATCCTTATACCTTTTGAGCCTTGACACCATGCTTCCAAACAGCAACGAATGGAGTGGTACCATCTTCACGGAAGTTCAACAAGACAATCATTCCATCTGGGTCCATAGATTCACCAGTGTAGAAGTCCCACTCGGAGAAAGAGCCAACAACCTTCTTAACGTATGCGGTGGCACCCTTTTCGAAAGCTTCAACACCTTCTGGGTCGTTTTCAGCTAAGTGAGCCTTAACTCTCTTCATGTAACCCTTGATGTATGTTAAGAAAGATTTCTTGTCGAAACTGGTTTGTTGCAATCTGAAAGAGTAGACAACGTTGTTAACAAGAGATTGACCTTCTTCCAATTCTTCAGCACCATCTTCAGCAGAAGCATTGGCACCAATATCAATTTCACCTTGACCAACAGTGATCATGGCACAGTCAGCCTCGTAAACGGCTCCATTGACTTCCTTGACATCGTAGGCGTCGGATAACAATTCGTCTCCGGAAATAACGTCGGTGTAGATAATCATTCTGTAATAAGTGTAGTTGGTGAAGGGACTAGTTGCTGTTTTTTTCACAAACGTGGTTTTGCTTCTTTATATATTGAAAAAAAATTTTACGAAATTTTTCAACAGCATCGCAGGAAGGCTGGTAGAGGCACGTAGCCAATGCAGATGCAGGGTTTTCATCTAGCGATAACGACTTGGATTGTGGAGGTGGTGGTAGAGGTCTTTTATGGGTGTGTATTGTAAAGGAGTAGTTGTTACAGTAGGGAAGTTGTTGCATTAGGGGGAGTAGTTATAGTAGGGGGATTACAGCGTGGCATCGTTTACGTCTGTTTGAGTTGCCTTATGCTTGATGAAAGAGATGAGATTATATCTCTGTGTTTTGTCATACCATTCTTATAATTGCCACTTGTTCTAATAGAGTGACCCTCACTACCCAGTTATTAAATCATATTATTAATATTACTTAATTGTAATGCAACAACCAAATTAATCTATCTAGTTCAAATTCTCGACTACTTCTTGAAGTCACCTCTAAATGCCCGCTTGAAGAAATCTAAGATACGATCGTAAACGACAACATTACCATTATGGTACCTGATCGCATGGTCACTGTCCGGAAAGATCATCAACTCAAAGTTCTCGACGGTTTCTTGGTTGAACTTGTCCACTAACTGTAACGTATTTTGCATATGCACATTATCATCTCCACTACCATGGGCAATGAAAAACTTTGTAACATGCTTAAAGTTTTCTGGTTTATGAACAGACAGTTCTTTGTATCCATCTGGGTTTGCCTTTGGAGTACGCATGTATCTTTCCGTGTAAATGGAATCATATAGTTTCCAGTTAGTGACGGGAGCCACGGCCAATCCGTACGAAAATACAGGATCTTCAATGTCAGTTTCCAATGTCTTTAATGTCATATACCCACCATATGACCAACCCCAAATCGCAATTCTCAGTTCATCAACATACGACTTCTTAGCGTATACTCTTGCTGCCGCAATTTGATCCTTGGCTTCATAATTACCCAAGTTATCACGTACAATGTACTTATATTTGGAGCCCAATTTAGGATTCAATGTGTTGTAACCAGTCCCTCTACCATCAACAGTGACCACGATGGCATCTAATTGAGATGCAACAACTTGGTCAAAACCGACACTGAATCCTTTCGATACAAGCTGGGAGTTTGGACCTCCATAAACGAAGAACAATACTGGATATTTCCTCTTTGGATCAAAATTCAAAGGCAATGTTTCTGCTGATGTGGCCGTGAGAATTTCTCCAGTTTCTTCATCTACGAATTCTATATTTTGGTGGGTCTTCTTTGGGATGGCGTACTTGTTCAATGTCTCTTTCAACTTTGTATTCTTTTCCAACGTCTTGATTTTTTTGTCTTCCTTCAAGTCGATTAACTCTTGATAAGGGATATCAGGACCCCCATAAGTTAACAACAAGTATCTCGAGCCAGAAGAATAGGAACCTCCAAATACACCTGGCCCTGAAGAGATATTTTTCACCTCTTTGGTGAGCAAGTTCACCGATTGCAAACTTCTATCGATTGGAGAAAGAACGGAACTTGAGAAGTAAACTTCATTTGTATTAAGGTTCACAGTGCTAATGGAAACAACTTCGAAAGAGCCTTGGGTCAAAATTTTTGGCTTTGGATTATTTGCTGGAGAAAAGTATCCCAAGTGGAGATACCCATCAACTAAAACAGTATCCACATAACCGTCATAAGGACGTCCTGCATCAACATCCTTGGGAACATAGAAACTGTTTTGCTTTACTTCAAACCAGCCTTCTTCAAAACTGGAAGTGCTTAATAGTTGTGCCTCGGAGTTTCCTTCCAATAAGTACGTTTCGAGCAATGTGCTGGCCCTATTTGTTGTTTTAACAAGTAAAGATTGATTGAACCATTGGACATCAGTAATTACTCTATCCTCAATTGAAATTTTTTCAGAATTAAAGTCTAATACAATCTCTTTATCATCAGTGGTTAAGTCATACAAGGCAACATTGACAATCGGGTTAGGATACCCTGCTTTAGGATACTTAATTCTGGACTCTTTGGGATAATCTTCATGATCGTCGTCAGCAAAGTATTGAAGAGGATATTCAGGTACATCAGTGTCGTCCAATTTCAAGTAAGCAATTTTATCACCTTGATGAGACCACCACAACACTAAGTCGCTTGAGAAGACCTCTTCTTCATATACCCAATCTGGTCTACCATTGAAAACCTGGTCACCTCCATCGAAGGTGACCTGGGTAGTCAAGCCACTCTTCAAGTTTTTAATGAATATGTTGTTATGAAGAACATAAGCAATGTCTGAAGATGTAGGAGACCAGCTTGCAGCACCAAATTTAGTGGTAGAGTCCAAAACAGGGCTGATTTCATTAGTTTTGACGTCCAATACCCAGTATACTGCAAACTTAGACCATCTCCAATTGGAGATAACATCAGTTCTAAGAAGAGCACTTTTCAAATCAGGAGAAGCAATCAAGTCTGTGATTTCAAAAGTAGTTTCATTGAATGTAAAAGTCTTACCATCATACAATGTATGTTCGTACTTTTCGTCAACTATAGATTTGATAACGTATCTGACTTTTTCTTTGTCTTCTGAATTAGTTTCTTTCAAGAGATAAGTACCCTTGTCGTTAGAAATGGATTCTGGCTCTTTGATCCATTGTAAACTCTTATGGTCAGGAGTGAATTCGCTATCTCTAACGGGAGCGAAATCTAACTGGATTTTACCACCAAAGTCAACGTTCCTCGAGCCATCTTGAAACAAAGAAGGCAGTGAGTGCTTCAAGTATTCTTCGATTTGATCATTTGTAAAAGGTTTAGTTTGAAAGTTCTTAATTGAGTACAATAAGAACCAACTACCCCATATCAAAATGGCTGATAATGTACCAGCATAGAAGACCCCCCTTGTATACTGGGGATATCCTTTAACCATGTCTAAGTCTTCCATTTCCTTATTAGAGTTCTTTCTCTTTAATTCAGCATACATTTCGTTAAGACTCAACTATATTTATATTAGGATTGTTTTCAACTAGAGAGAAGTCAAATTTAAACGAGAAAGAGCGATTACTACCGTTGACCAATCCTGTTGATCTATTACGCTAGCTTAATGTCCAGTAGTGTTTATGAATGAGGTATGCCACTTATCTCTTAGGCACAAATGTCAATAGTTTTCTCAAAGGAGTGATCATTTTTGAACGCTGCACACGACTCTGTTTATGGCCAGCAGGGTTTGCGAGCTGTGGTGCACTGTTGTTAGAGGAGGTAATCTGAAGTGGGTGGAGGTCCAAAGGACTGAAAGATAATAAGAAGCAACCAGAATCGAGCTGAAGGATAAAGGAGATTTAATGGGTAAGAATTGCGGATGGAATACAAGCTTTGATCATTCAGTTTCGTGGAGCTGTGGCGTTGGGCACGTTGGAGGAATGGCTGCAAAAAAGATTATGTAATAACGTGTCTTTAAGTATGTCAAATTGGATGCAAGAAGAGGTATAGTGAAGAAAGGAGTAGAGGGAAGTGGTAGAGGTGAGAATACGTATCCAGAACATATTACATGAGCTAATAGCAAGAACCAAAAGAGCTACTAGTGGTAATTGATAAGAGATGATCATTTAAAAATTTCTAAAACAGAATAATGAAGGTAGAATTATCTAGTAAAGGCAATGGAAACCAAATATACAAAATGCAAACTAAATATACTAAAAAAATGGCAATAGAAATATACATGAAAGAGTTGTGACCCAACTCAACAACGTGGATCCAAGTACCAACAATGAAGATTACGGCAAGCACAATGTGAATAAGGAAGAATGATTCGCACCATTTACGTCTTAAAACAAGCATAGACTGAATTAACATTAAACTCCATGCAACGGTACCAACAGTACCTCATATAAGATAGGGGTACCTCATAACTTCAGCGTAATTGTCACTGATGATAACAGTGTAGGAAATAGAGTATATAATGATCATGCTCATGAACAAACATGCCATCCACTTGTGGTAGGTGATGAATATATCAAAGGAAACACCAGTTATCCACTGCAAGAAGTAGTGTCTTCCACTGAAAAGGATAAGCAATGAAATGGGGATGGTCCCAATAATACCAATTCTAAAGAAAGGAAAGGCAAAGTGAGGAATCATGGAGGGTATTTAAGGTGCAAAAAGATTTGCACCCAAACTCAACCCTCCACCAATGCTCGACCTGCAAGACTTACGATGCGAATACCATTGGCTCCAAAATTATCTGGACATACTCATAATAAGTCATTTAAGCAAATAGCTACTCTAAACCTTCTGGTTTTAGTAATTTCTTGGTATCTGTTTAGTGGGTTTGAAGAAGATTTTGCAACCTTTAATTGCTGGTATGGCCAACATTGTATGCGGAATGACAGCCTGTATTATTGAGAGAAAAACAAGCAGAAATAAACCAAAAAATAGTGAACAGCAATAAGAGATCAAGTACAGCCAAGACGGAGATTAGATTGATCTGATAACTTCTAAAGTTGCGGTAGGGGCATGGCTGCAAGCGGACTTGCTTGCTTTTTCCAGAGGCAATGGCAGAAGGTTTCTGCATGCTATTGTCATTTTGCAGCTACTCTCGACTCACACCCTTACCTTACCTCTCTCTGACATGTAACCAAAATTGGTAAGGTGTTCTCCAATACTTCTCGAGAAGAGTTTCAGTTTCTATCGATGACTTGCTAATACGATGAAGTGATTCTGGGGGGAAAGGCTGGAAATATAACGTACACATTGCCTCTGGTTTTCTTCCAGTAATTGGCAAAGAATATAAACCGTTATTGTGGAGGTGATTTTGGAGTAAACGTTTGAAGATAGTATGCACACACACCCCTTTTGGCGGTGTAAAGAACCACGAACGCATTGTTACTACTAAGTATTATAATGGCCTCACCAAAGAGTAATTTCCAAAATTAAGGCTAACACTTACGAAATCATTTTATAATGGAGTCTAGTCATTCTAATTTTCTAAACGAAAGTATAGAAAAATATATCTATAAAGTAATAATTAATAGGGGGATCCATATGTCTTCAGTTCATGGTGTTTTTGCGTACTTTTTATCTGGGTTTGGCTTCTCTAAACTGTACCCTAGTCTCTTTTCATCGCCACTAAAGGTCTGTGGCGTGCTAACCATTTCGCTAAGGGCAACAGGGCTGTATTCCACAATGACTCTTCTTAAATTCGTTCTTCTGATTGGCTTTGCCAAAAAGCCAGTCATACCGCAGTTGAGACACTCCTTCATATTGCTCTCATCCGCGAATGCAGTTAGGGCAATGATTGGGTTCTCAAAGTGTAACGATCTGATCATCTTGGTTGCAGTCAACCCATCGATTTTGGGCATCTGAACGTCCATGAAAATAAGTTCGAAATTCTCCTCCTGTTCTATTCCCTCTTTGACAAAATCAACAGCTTCAGCACCATTACAAGCCATAACAATGTTATTGAATCCTTCCAACTTTAACATTCTCCTAATAACTTCTTGGTTAACCATGTTGTCTTCCGCTACTAAAATCTTTAGGTCCAGCATTTGTAATAAACTTGTTGGGCTATCATGTTTATCGCTTCCATTGGATGTAGAGTTGGCTGTGCCTGTAGATGAGCGAGCCACTAGGCGTGGTTTATCAAGAGCCCTAGGAGGCATTTCTAACTTGAAGTTTGGCTTCTTGGTGACAGGTGAGTTAGATGAATTGGACGATGACAGATCTTCTTTCTCAATAGATTTAGCAAGAACAATACGTGGAATAGCTACTGCAAGTTCCAGAGACACAGTCGAGTCCTTTGACTTATCTGAGTCAGGAGTTCCAGCATCAGTACTGGCACCACCGCCACCAATCTCCTCTTCCTCCATAACAAACCCTACTTTCCTGTTCATCCGTGAATGGACATTAAACTCGTCCTCACAGAATTCGGCCATTTCTTCGTCTCCAACAAGGATTTCTCCTGTTTGAGGCAAGGGAACAGTGAATGTGAAAGTTGAGCCCTTTCCTTTAGTGGATTTTAAAGTCAAAGTTCCTTTCATCATGGTGGCCAATTGCCTACAAATAGACAAACCTAAACCAGTACCACCATAACTTCTTGACAACGTCTGATCGCCTTGAATGAAAGGTTCAAACACCTTTTCCTGTAAATCTGGTTCAATACCGGGTCCTGTGTCGGCCACCTCTATCTGAAGTGCCCAAGTCTTCGGCTTGTACATGTTACGAATTCTGTACGCCTTATTGTTCTTAACAAGTTCATTTTGGGCCATATTTGTGGCGTATTGTAACTTTTCAGGTGCGTACAGGTTTTGATGACTCGAATGGACAGGGATTGAGGTAAGTGGAGGTTCTGCTGGTGAGCAGTTTGAAGTTTTTTGAACCTTGACATTAAATTCATTCGAAGAGCCAGACGAAAAAGAATTACTCTCATCATCCTTTCTATTCCCATCCCCTGAGTTGGTTCCTAGTTCAGGAAGTTTTTCTGGAACATTACTCGAGCTTGTTTTTCTTGAATGCAGAGGTAATTCAGGAAGCTCATTTCGGGGGATACTTGGCAAACTCTTCACATGATGGAATTGGGACTCGAATATTTTATTTTCGTATTCTGCGGTCGAAAGCGTAGTCAAACTTACATTATCATCCAAAACGACTTCTACGTCGGTCTTGCTATGATCAATTTCTTCATCTGAAAGTTTCTTCTGCTTTTCAAAATTTGAGTGGGTGGCAGATGAAGAAGATATAGCTGAATTCTTTCTGGCGGTAACAGATGCTGTTCGACCTCTTGAAGTAGGCGTAGCCGTAGTTGAAGAGATTGCTGAGCCTTTCATATCTCCTGGAGTGGCCGCGGAGCTAGATATTATTGAGTTGTTGGCCTCTTTTGGTATATGTGGTTGCTCCTTTAAAGAATAGTACATTTGGGATCTTTTTGTACGCATCTTGGAGTAGTGTGAGTCTTGTGGGGCGTATTGAGATCTGTTGCCTAAACCATTTGGAGATTCTTCGCGACCAATTCTGGCAAGGTTTTCATGACTTAACTTAATCGGCTTAGTGCTCTTCAAAACATGCACTTTAGAGAAGTTGTCCTCTTGTGACCTTTCCAAGTCGTACTCTCCAAGCAATTTGAACAGGACATCGACAGAACCATCAACAGGAGTAAACTTAAGTGAATTTGATACCAAGTTCATCACAATTTGAATGATTCTGTTCGAATCTCCGTATAAAATTAATTTCCTCAAAATATTTGGCTTTATCAAGATCTTAAAATTCACTCTTTGATCAGTGGCAAGTTTGTCAAAGATAGATTTTACCTGGTAAACTACCTCTAATATCTGGAAGTTTGACTTTTCGAGCTTCGACCTGTTTAAAGTATTTTTTGAGTACGTCAATAATTCAGTTAAAATATGCAAGAGCAACTCTCCAGATCGGTGGATCAACTTGAGTGAATCTTCGATTTTAGTTGGATCTTCTTCATCCATCGCAATTGATGTCATTCCAAGAATCCCATTTAGCGGAGTTCTTAATTCGTGGGAGATATTTGCAATGAAAACAGTCTTAGCTTCGTTGGCAGTCTCTGCTTCGATTTTAGAAGCTTCTAATTGCTTCGTTCTCTGTTTTACACGGTCCTCCAAGTGTGTGTACTGTTTATCTAATTCATCCGTCATAATATTAAAGGCTTCTGTCAATTCAGTTAACTCATCCTTGAAGAACTTTTTGGAATTTGGAATTTTACCAGGAAGACGAATTCCAGAGCCATATCCCGATGAATTTGCAGTACTTACTGAGTTGACGCTATTCCGTTTGCTAAGTGCAGTTGATTCTTTAGGCGGCAGGTACGACGTGGCTAATGATGCCGTATTAACATCATCATTGTTATTAGTTGAGTTGTTGGTGTTTGTCGCGCTGTGCTTGTCAGTGTAAGCTGATTCACTCTTAGTTTTTTGCTTTATTCGTAAAAAGTAATTGGACCAAGAGTTGCTTGAGCCTCTTGAATGTTGAGGTACGATTTCCTTCTTCTTCTTTGATCTAGTTATGTTCTCTGTTGCCTCCTTTAATATTGTAATTGGCTTGACGTAGTACACTGCCAGTGGGAAAGTAATACAACACATGAAAACACCAGTTCCAATTATTACTCCCACAATGATGCTGGTTAATTTCTTGACAGGTTTCAAAAATACCAGTCGGCTCTGGCCAATAATGATAGTCCAAGAGTGCAGAGGGTCTATTGTGATAGTTGTAAAACCTATTGCAAATCGAATTCCTTCGCTAATTTGCACATTCTGCGCTGAACCTCCAGTTTGTGTGAGTGCTACTTTAGCAGCCGATGAGGAGTTGATGGAATGGAAAATATTGGTCTCAAGTGCTAGTTCCAGCGGTAGAACTGCTTCAAATCCAATAATTACACTTTCATCGCCATTGGGAAGAATTGTCGCGTATGACAGTGAAACTAGATTGTCCACCCCCGTTGTTGGATCACCATATACCGGTCGTATTACAACAACTGAATAATCCTGCAGTACAAGGGTCGTTGTTGTGTTACTTGTGTTAGTTGACGATGTGGAATTTGCGGGAGCTCCAGTTATTGCTAATTGAACGGTGGTGGCACTAAATAAGACAGAAATGAATCCAACCAACGTGGGATCAGGGAACACGATAGATGAATTACCATAAACAGGTAAAGTTAAACCTAGGAAATAAGCTTGACTCATAGTCGAGTTTATTAGTGGACCCGTATAATAGCCGCTATCATCTATATTTTTCATATCGTTTCTTATTGTTGAATTTGCAGATAATGGGTATAATGCATCCATTGCTGGAGTGGATATTGAAGTGACGTTATTATGACTATCTGCAACGACAGTCAAGTCTAAGTTATAAAGCCTTGCCAGAGCAAATAGTTCAGATGAAGATATGAACTTATCGAGGGTATATTGTGCTTCTGAGAATACACCCAGGGATACATTACCAGCTTTGTACGCCGATAATGGAGATGACAAGACATCCATATTGGAAAGATAATATATTTGGAAGTAGGTATACTGAAGACCTTGTTGCAATTGGGTTCCTTTCAACTGGGATATCACTTCTAATCTCTCTGCCCTTAGTTCTCCCAAGTTGCTGGAATAGTACAATGCCGTGACCACCCCCAAGATCAAAAGTGAAAACAATGAGGAAAAACATACTAGAATGATGAGTTGGGGTCTAATCCCAATTTTCAAGCGTCTCATTATGTTGTCATGTATTCTTTATGATGTGGTATGTTTCGAAAGGATGAGATTACTTATCAAAGATGTGGAAGTCCGAACAAGCTGACCAGTTCTACTATGAAGACTTGATTGGTCTTATGAGTCTATGGAGACTTGATCACACTTGGTATCTGGATAATCTTGAAATTAGAGGTACTCTCTTAGTCTGTAAATAGTAGCCCGTTCTCAACAGATAGATTGAACGATATGGATGATTATCTAGCAAAATATTTCAACTAAGAGGGGTTGCTGCGATCCCCTGTGACTATTTGAAGGGTGACGATGCTTAACCTCGATGGTAGCTTTGTATCTAGTGATAGGAAGTAGTGGAGAAATTTATGATTTCGCTTTCGTTTCTTTGTTTTTTTTTTCGTTTGTCTTTTTTAGCTGCAGTGTCTTGAGTTTCTATTGAAGGTCTATGACGGTTACGTCAGAGATAGCACTGAGTTGGTTTGCTAGGTAGATCTGAACTATTGTGGAAATGTGGCGGTGAGGAAGAGGCAAAGAGGAAGAGGCGGTGAGGAAGAGGCAAAGACGAGAAGAGTTTGGCTTGGTGGGAGGTCCGATCGTGTTTCGCACCAACTCCAACTTACCGTTTGATGTGCGATGACATTATAAGAAAGAGAACCATTTTTGCATTTCCATGAGGACATGGGTGAATAATGAGGGTCTTTGGGACAAACAATCGAGGAATCATTCTTTCTTCATGAATCGTGTGAAAGAAGTTAGATGTGTGTCTGTAGTGTATAAGTCAACCATAATACAGAGTTGGAGGGAGCTATAGGAGCCCGATTCGGACAAAAATAATAATAAAGCTTTTTGATTATTTCTGGACACTCTACTGAGATTGGAATGTGGCACGTTGTTCAGACTTGTGAGTTTGGCAAAATCGTATTAATAGGCTAATGAATCAGAGTACCTTCAGGCTTCTTGTGTTGAGACCAGAGACTGTTGAGACCAAATTGGAGGTAGTAGATAAACCTCATACCTTGTAAGTCTATGCAATTATGCTTAGTTATGATATGCTGAAAAGAGCGTCCGGTTCTCAGGGAATAGTAGCTGTTGAAACGTGACGGCAATGTTGCATTGATATTCCTTTGAAAGCGACTTTACAGCATTTGAAGCATGTTTATCTGGCAAAAAGGCAATACTTTGTTGCTTGGAAGCATATCACTTTCTTTCAAAAGCTTCAAGTGGCCCGACATGATTCTTCGATATACGAGTTGTTTTGCAACGGATTTCTGCATGAGAATTTCGAAAAGGAAGTGCTCTTGGGCTGTGGAACCTTTTTTGCAGCTACTGCTAATGTTCGAGAAGTGGCAGGTGCTCCAAGGTGAGTTTATTTCTTACAACTTTCCCATGTTTTCTAATTGGTTTCGGCTGAGTCAGGCTCTGTAGAAGACTCAAGCTCAACTTCGCTTAGATTTAAAGTCTTCGGTTCGCATTCAAAGCCCAAAGACTCATCGAAAGCCTCAGAGAGCATTTGGACCTGGTACCAAAACCTCAGACGCAAGCAGTTCAATCATCAGCCCAACAGCTGGTTCTACCTTGAGGTCCACCACTACTGTTTCAAGTTCAACCTCTCATGGTGCTGCACCTGTTAACTCTAAGCGGATGGCTTGGAAGAAAAGCCCGTTCCGTATTTGCAATTTTTGGAATGTCGCTTATTCTTAATCTTTTGGCTCGCTAATGCAAACTTTAGTGCCTAAATATTACATAGTGGTATAAAGCGTACAAGTAAAAATACTATAACTCAAGTAACTTTGACAGGTAAATAACAATACCTCCTTCATTGAACACCGCTTCACAAACTTGGCAGAACCACCAGGAAACTATCAGTGGAAATCCATTAATTCCAGTAGCAGCACCATTAACCTCATAGTTTCCTTGCTACCAATGTTTACAGCTGGAATATTACTACATCTCGAGAGACTCTCTTTCTTCATAAATTGGACAAAGTAGGATAATGAGACCTTTTGATTAGTTTTGCAACTTGCAACTTTTAAAGTTCTTGCCAGTTATCTTACACATTAATTACCTCCTCCAATATGTATGACTACACATTCATGGCTACATATAATCAGCTGACTGAGCTCTTATCGAGTGGCTTGTATACCTGGAGACAATATTTACTTTCCGATGGCCCTTTTGTTCCCTATTCTCAAGGCATTAATCTACTTGCTTATATTACGCCCGCAAACTGAAAACTCGAAATCAATACATTGATTATAAACATAAATTAACTAGAAATGAAAAATGAAGAAATATAGAAAATACAATTTAAAAACGTATAAGGACTTCAAATGAAAATGAACAAAATAATCTATTGGAGATCTCGATGCTTTCCTCTCTCTCTCTATCGATAGTCTCAAAACTCTCATTGACCAAATAAGTTCCTTATAAGTTTCCTATAGGCATCT
The DNA here is from genome assembly GCA_030558315.1 of Kodamaea suecica. NCBI lineage: Eukaryota > Fungi > Ascomycota > Pichiomycetes > Serinales > Debaryomycetaceae > Kodamaea > Kodamaea suecica. Next base: position 125,142 of record JAJMSH010000008.1, on the reverse strand, counting down.
AATTGTCATCTCCTGGAGGTGCAGAGTTTCCTCGCAATGTTAAAGGATAAGCATTTGCGTGTATCTCGTCATCTTCATCTTCATCGTCATCTCCAGCACCTAATCTAAAATCGATGTAATCAGATGTGTCTAAAGATTCATGAGCTTCTTGTAATGAACCCAAGTCACCTGGGGTCATTAAGCCAAGCTTACCTCTTGGCGAGCCTGGGACACTTAATGGTCTGGTCAATTTGAGGTTAGATTGATTGTTGAATGGGTTTGCACCATTCTTGAATTTGTCTGGGTAGGCTCTCTTCAAGGATAATTGACGAGCTTTAACATATTCCAAACCCATACGTTTCCAATCCAAAAGATCACTCAACCTTTCGGTTCTGTTTCTTTGGTTAATTCTCTGTCTGCGAGTCTTTTGAGCAAAGTCAAACATGTAGTTTGTCAATTGGTCGATTGACTCATCAACTGCCTTCATTCTTCTATCAACAATGTAAATACCATAATCGGAGGTATTCTCAATCAAGTCTTCCATATAGCAACCAAATCCAGACAAGTTTGTGGTGATCAGAGGAACACCCATGACGGTACATTCAGCTGGTGTGTAACCCCATGGTTCGTAGTAACTTGGGAAGACACCCAAGTGACAACCACGGACAAATTCATCATAATCCAATGACAAGATTGGGTTGTTGGAGTTGAGGAATTCGGGATGGAAAATAATCTTGACACGATCTTCAGGCTTGTTGAATAATTCAACTCTTCTAATTTGATTCAAGATAGGATCGGTTGCATCGTCACTCATGTTGTGAGTGACAATTGGTGGTAACCCTTCTCTCTTTAAAGCGAAGATTCTACGTTTCAACAAGACTCTATCGGCTGGTTTGATCAATTCATCAATCAGAGGAACTTCAGTTCCAGCAGCATGGGGTTTTCCAGTGTTTGGGAAACGCGCACAGTGTTCGAACAAACGCTCACCCACCTTCTTTTGAACCTCTTCAATTGTCAGTTCCAATTGTTTAATTACGGCTTGACCCTTCAAAGTTTCAACGGTGTAAGAGTGTGTTTTACCTGGCATGATAATAAATGCAACAATGGTCATCTTGGACCCGGCTTCTTTCAATCTGTGGTTTAAACGAGCCAAAGATTCAATGAAGAAATCACAGCCTTTATTTCTGAATTCATAACGACCAGCAATGAAGAAGTAAAGAGTGTTTTCCAAATCGAAGTCGTAATTACCGTAGAAGTGACCCTTAACAAACTCATGGATCTTAGCTTTTTTAACGGCATGTAAATTCTGGAATTCGTGGACAGCTTGGAACTTGACAACGTTTAAACCATTTGGCAAGACCCCATCAGGCTTACGCTTAAGTAAATGCTCGGACTCATAAGCGGTGATATGGGAAACCGTAGTGAAAACATCAGCAGAATGAGTTGCCGAACGTTCAATACAGTATCTATGATAGATCCCACGTTTTCCAGCTTCAGCATCCACATCGAAATTGGACAAATTATTATAGAAGTCAGTGGAACCAGCACATAAGTATCTTCCTAAAAGAGTGGCATGAGTCGTAAAGATGGTGGTTACATCGATACGTCTCTTACGGCATAAAGGTAATGCAACACCAGCAAGCCATTCGTGACAATGGCAAATGACCGCACGTTCTCTATCGTTGTAGACCAATTCACCGAGGAACCAGGCAACCAAGTAACCCAACAAGATAGCCTCGTTCAGTTCTGAGTCGTGGTCTGGGGTTGGGATACCTGCGATATCCCACAAGTCAGCCTTCCATTCGTTTAAGTTGTGAGCAGCCGAATTGATATCGAACAATAATACCCTTGGAGCACCTTCGATCAACCATCTACCGTAGAGCCATTTTATACCACGTTCGCTCATTGAGTCCAATGTTTTCTTGATGAGTGGATCCTTGACCGGCAATTCTTCAACCTCAATCTGGGCCAGTGCATGGTTCCAAGGACCAATGAGGGTATAACGTTCTCTATACTCAGCAACGGTAATTGGGGCCTTGGATTTAAGCACAGAGTAGATCCCTCCGACTTTGTGGGCCACCTCTGTTGCTATCTCGAAGAGCAAATGATTCTTAATATCTCTGGTCATCTTGTTAATCTTGTTGATGAAGAATCCAAAAAAAAGGGGGAAACCAAAGATAATTTGGGTACTGGTTAATTCATATTTATACACCCACAGCAAATCTCCAATACGGAGCTGAACGTCACTAAAAAAAACGAAATTGGGTCTACACAAAAAAATAATTTACTGCAATCTTTCCAAACTCACACTAAGTGAGAGCTCACTAGGTTGGAGAGGACTCTCCCCGCGCCCGTCCACCTTCTCCATCCCCACTTAAACAAGGGAAAATTCTAACACAAAACAGCACAAGGTTTGTGGACTTACTGGCGGAACAGTGAAGACCAGGGCCAATGTTGGAGGGAAATGCCGTGGAGTGATGAAGGATGATTCAAGCCGGAAGAAAGTTGTTGAAAAAATCCGTCACAATTTTTGGTGGAAGAATTGAATTGGGGAGGATTAATTTACGAGGGTCTCCCCACTAAATCCCCACCACTTGATATTATTGATTGTGTGGTGATTAGTGGTGATTGGTGGTGTCTGGTGGGTGTGTCTGGTGGGTGTGTCTGGTGGGGGAGTTTGGTGAGGGAGTTTGATGGCTGCTGGTGATCTTCTCTTTGCCTGGTGATTCAAAGAATTAGTTGCAACATCATCCATTTTGTCTTCTGATCATCCTATGCAATCCAGTGGATATGCAGAGTGGCTTCTTTTGTCCCTGGAATTAGCTTGATTGTTGAAAATTCTCCTGGACTTATTTGCGGGAGAATTCAGCTGATCTCCTGATGAGACATGGAAATTAGCCAGTGCCAAGGGGGGAACGCAATAAAGAATATGTGGGTGATGCTATGTGCGGTGGAGTTGTTGCGGTGGTACCATGGATCCGCCATTAGATTGGAGCTTTAGGTGCTTGTAGTGAGTATTGACCTTACTAAGGTAACTGTTAATTGGGCACTACCAATATTCTATGGCATATTCTATGGCTGTTAGTGCGGTAATGGGCGGACGTTTCCATCGCAGTCTTTTGGAGCACCAATCTCCACCACCTTTCCTTTCCACCTCGTATCTTAGCTAGCAACTCCTACTGTTGCCATCACTTTACTGTTGCCATCACTTTACTATTGCCATCACTTTACTGTTGCCATCACTTTACTGTTGCATTACTCTTGAACTACACTCGTATCTACATTCGCCTTCATTAGTCCTATAACCCTCTTATCCTCAACATCCTAGTCCGTATTACCCCAGCTGATGTCTCTTGCGCCATGAAAAGAGCTCTCGCTAATTTCGTACACTCTCCCAACTATATGCTATTCCTTAAAATCATCGCTCATTACATTCAGCAGTACTATTGCCAATCAGCTTTAATACTCGTCCTGTGTCTTCCCACTCGCCCCGTGTCTTCCCACTCGCCCTGTACCTTCCCACGTACTTAGGTGCTGGTAATTATCATCAAGAGATGTTCCTTAAATCCATGCACTACGCTCACCTTTACGCAAGGCCTCTTTTGTATCAGCTGTGGTCCATTTAAGGTGAATTGTGTTAGCTATGTTGACTTTGTTGGCTAATTCGCTTGAACATTGGCTATTTCAGAGTTCTGGCTCCTTTGGTGCTATTTAAACAGCTACTATTTATTAGCTAACACTGCAGACCTTTTGGTTTTCTGGTCTTGTAGTTTTGATTAGCTCAAGGTGGGATTTATTAGCCTTTTCCTAATATCCTTCTTCTGACAAGGTTTGTGGTACTTATATCCTACCACCGCTACGCCACTTACATTACTATTGACCCATTCATTCAACTGTCTATCTATCACTGGTTGCAAATATTGCGTGGTCGAAATCTGCAATCAATTGGCAATGCAAAGCATCGACCAAATTGGCTTACCCACAATCGTGCTCTGAAAATATTCTTAGGTCCTTGAGGTACTGGAACTAAGGATCATTCCAAAGATGTTCGTCTAGAATAGTCCCTTCGCAACGTCACTTTCTTTATATCCATTCTTTAAATCCCTTGCTTAATACTTTTATCTCGCTATCACTCACAAACAGGAACCTTATACTCATTTCTGAAATTCTATTAATATACAATATATACTTTTAACGACTACTCTTCTTCATCTTCATCTTCATCTCCTCCTTCAGATTCAGAGTCTTCCGGGAATGCACTGGTACCTTTTTTAGGCTCTAACCCTAACCATTCTCCCTCTTCGTCTTCATCTTCTATTATATTATCCTCATCCTCTTCATCTTCCTCCACTTCTTCAGACTCATCCAATTCCATGGCTTCCTCATTCTCTTCCTCGTGCTTTAACTCTTTCGCACGACTCAAGTATTCCAACATGAAATTACTCTTCTTGCTTATGCTAACAACATCCTTTCCAACTCTACTCAAAAATCTTTGAACCAATTTTAAACACCCGGCAAACTCATGCTTGTTTGCATTGATGTACTTACCGTGTGATCCCAATAAACTCTTCAACCAGAGTAAGTTGTGTTCGATGTGTGCAGAGTCTTTCAGTGTCAATAATTCACCCACGAAATTAATCATTCTGCTCACATAAACTTGTGGCAAATTGGCAGAAACCAAGGCTATGTCGATCAAAGGAATTGCTTCGTAAACTCTGTGGATAAGGTAGTCTTCGTTCAATCTAAACGCCATTACTAACGAAGTCAAGTAATCCCTTTCCTCTGTCAATACTTGTATTGTTGCCTTTGGTGTGATATCAACATCCAAGTCGAATGGATCGAAAATCACTGTATTGTCTGTGGAAAAGATAAGTAATCCTTCTGTGGATGCTGCAGCAAAGGCAGATGATGTTGGTGAAAACTGTATAGCATTAACTCTGATCTCTGCCCTCACGTTGCGCAAACTTGGGTCTCCTCTATGTGATCCCGGCAAAGAGTGGTCGATTCTGTCTTCAGTATCGCTATTTTCCCCAGCTCTATCAATCAAATCGATAGAAATACCAGCATCTGTAATTTTACTGCTATTCAAAAATTGAAGAGTACCGTTTAATGTCATGTTTAACGACACTGTAAACCTCTTAAGTAGAACTTCATTAGCAACATCATACATGCAAATCGAATTGTGACGGCCACCTGCAATCAAGGTTAATCCATCAAATGAATAATTTATGGTTGTGAAGAATTTGGAACGTGCTGAGTTTTTAGCGATGAATTTATCTTCCAAGTAACGGCCACCTAAAATGTCCTTACGACCATCAATTAGATGCAATTGTTTGGCATCTTCTACGTCAAATACCGTGATGTGACCATCTAAAGTGCTCACAGCTAATTCTTTAGAGTCAGGTCTCATACAAAGACTCTGCACTTCGTTGGTCACTTCAATAGGTTCCACAGATTGAGATCTACCAAATATATTCCAGATTCTAATGGTTTTGTCCCATGATGCTGAAGCTAATACAGAGTTCTCGTTACCAAATGCAAGACATGACACTGGGCCTTCATGACCAGTTAATGAATCTAATAATTGTGCAGTTTGAACAGACCAAACATAAATTTCAAAATTATCATGAGATCCGGCAACGACAACTTCACCACTAGGATCAACGGCAAGACAGTTAAATTGAATCCTTTCGGAAGCTGTAAAAGTACGGAAATTTCTGAATCTAATCAAATCCCAAGCCCTAATAGTACCGTCTAAGGAAGAAGAGAACATAACTTGGCCTCTCTTTGCAAATTTGACATCAGTTACTGCACCAATATGTTCTTGGAAGGTCATCAAACAGAACCCACTTACAACATCCCAAATTTTTATTTTACCATCATCGGATGCAGTAACAAGTTTGGATCCATCTGGGGAGTAACAAAGAGCATTCATTGAGTCAAAGTGTCCTTGCTGCTTCAATATATATGATTCGGATTGCCATTCGTAGACCAATAATTGACCAACAGACGAGGAACCGAAAGCCAACCATTCTCCTGTTTTGTTGATACTTACAGTATCGATTGCATTTTGTCCCATGCTCAATTGCTGTACCATATTGAAGTCAGGCAATTCATAAAGTCTAAACTCACCGTTATTAAATCCTACAACGAGTAAATTTGATGGAGCATGAAATGTAGCACATTTGACTTTCGCATCTGCAAAAAAGTAATTACGTTCTGTTATTCTCCATCTCATTTCTTCATCGTCCTCTTCTTCTTCGTCTTCTTCTTCATCTTCTTCATCCTCTTCCTTTGGTCTAGGAATGTATTCCCATTTGAACAAAGCTCCGTCCTTACTTAAAGTGTAAATTATCTCCTGAGTTTCATTGAAGAAGGCATCCACTACGTAGTCACGATGTCCTGCCAAGGTCATTGCAACATCGGATTCTGAGGACAGCAAGGAAAAGATTCTTGAAGTCATATCTTTTGAAGTTGAGATGAAGAACCTCGAGTCTTGAGACCAATTAACAGATAAGATGTCAGCATAGTGCCCAGCATACACCCTGTGGCGCACAAATGGTGCGAATTGTCTATCCTCATTGTAGTCAGGAGTTTTCCATACTTGGATAAATCTGTTGGTTGCAATGGCGAAGTATTCACCGCTTGGACTGAATTTGAGATCAAGGACGTAGTCCTTGAAGTTGAAGTGATGCAACACTGTTCTTGAGATGAAATTAACCAAGATAGCACGGCCATCTTCGTCCACACTCAAAAGTAAGGTGTTTTGCTTGTTTAATGCAATGCGGGCGATATTCTTGCGATGTTCATAGTTGAAGGTGAACGACTTGCTGTTTATCATATCGAAACATGATACTCTATTCCCAACAGGGGACAATAGCTTAGTGCCATCGTCTGTGAAGACCAAATTACCCTGCTTGTACACTGTACCGAGCAAATTCGAGAACTTGAAATCGGACTTCATATTGCGGGTCCTTGATACTAGTTGACTTGCTTTTAATCGTATCGAACTTGACTTCAGTTTATATCAAGGGCCTCCTCATCTGAAAAATCTCTTCCCTCTTCGCCGCGATGAGTGTAGTTTATCACGTGAGAGACTCGCTAATAATTTGGTAGCGCGCGAGTATCGATATCGATATCAAATTTTCAATATATTCCAAGCTTGTACTATTCACATTCAACAGTACGGCATCATGAGTCTTTCCAGCAGGATATTGAACATGAAGTTTATGAAGAAGGCAGACGTTAAGGAAACTGCGCAGATCGAGGAGGACCAGAATAAAAAGATAAAGGATTTATCAGAATGGGTATTACCGAACTCTGCAGCATTGCTTAAGAAAGCCAACTTGACGAACTCAACAAAGGTGGTTGGCTCTGTGGGATATGCTAGTATAAATTACTTCGAGACCGTCTCCAAGCAATTAGAAGGTGACGAAGACAATGAAAGACCAATCCCTGTTAAGAGGTCTTGGGGTGAGAAGCCTGTGGCCCCAATCGCGAAGAAAATGAAGGAGAAAGAGGAAGGAAGACCAAGAAACAACAAAAACACCCTTTCAAACTCTCATTCAAAGGTATGTATAAGTATTTGAGACTGATACAGAGGATTATTGACGAACTCGAAACGTTTACTTATCATTACTTCCAGAAATCACATCATAGACCTAATATTAAACCCATACTAACTATATTCAGAAACCCCAAGAAAAGTCATCCAAATCAGCAGAGAAGATCGAATCTACCGCAAAAGAAGGCTCTCTAGATGCTTTATGGGAAAGCATGAATAGACCTGTCAAAAGAGAACAAGAAGAATACACTCCACAAATCGAGAATAAGAGACAGAGATTCCCTCCAAAGTAACTAAAGAAATAGGGTGCCATCATTTCTTCTTCTTCTGCTTTGTATTATTATTCCCCTCTATGAGTCCAGACTTGATGACAGCTTCTCTAGCAACTGTATTTATGTGCTTAAATCTGTCTGGGCCAATATGGATTCCGCCAAACCAACGACTGACAACAACTATGATATTCCAGGCATCCATCATCTAGAAACGTTAGTATAGGTAAACTTAATAGAATAACCGGCTCAATGAATCTGCAACAAATAATCAAAATAGTTAACATACTGTAAGTAAATGAAGCAATCTCCCACCAGCTGCTGTCTCGCCATCATCATCAAAGTCTTGGAACTGAACACCATCTTCTCTACGAATACGCCAACTGCTCATATTGTGTGATGATCTTGCAATCTTCCTGTCTGTAATAAGCAAATCAAATAAGTCTCTTGCCTCTTCCACGGAATGTATTTCTCGTACAAATGCAACAAACGTAGACTGCCTATCCAGCAATGGTTCCGATTGTATCCAACCAATGGTTACGTCAGCCTTTGGTGAAGAAGTCTTCTGTACTGGGGGTGCTTTCTCTTGGATTTCAAGCTCCTCCATCGCTTTGCTTAGTACGTTTTCTACTATAAGTGGTGCTTTCTTGCAACCATCCAAGAACTCTACTAGTTCATTAAACAATTCGTATATGCAAACTTCACCGACTTGGTATATTCTCTCTAATGTCTCTATTACATTCTTCTCAATATAATTCCCATCACTGTACTTCCTACCATCCTTCACTACAACTTGTAGGACTGTCGGAGGTTCATCAGGGTATGCTTCAGGGAAACTAAGTTGGAGGTTCAAATCTTCATGACTGGGTAGGAAGAAATTGAATATTTGAGGAGCCACTTCTTCAACAGAACCCTCGTAAATAGCTTCAATAGCTTTTATCTCATCATGCAACTCTTCAACAGTCATGCTGGGGACTTCCTTCTACCATAAGGTTCTTGATCTTATCTGAAAACTTTCTTGTCCCAACTGCACGACCTAACATGGGAAAGGTCAAAAAATGAATCTTGAACCAAAAGATTTTGGGTGAATTCCAGCTCTTGTCATCATGAGTTCCAAAGCTGAAGCGTTGAAATTAGAAGGAAATGGCGCCTTTTCTATGGGTCTATACAAAAAGGCAGCGAAGATTTACCGCGATGCCATTGCTCTTGATCATACTAATGCTGTCTTATATTCCAATCGAGCACAATGTTTCCTCAAACTAGAGGATTACGATAGGGCTTTGAGAGACACAGTATTAGGATTGCAGCTCACCTCCAAAGAACCCCTTCTCGCTAAATTACAATACAGGAAAGGTATGGCTTTGAAAGGATTGGGCGATTACGATTCCGCAAGAATCTGCTTTGAAAAAGTTATTCTGATAGCTGGTGATAATCAGTTAGCCCTCTCTGAATTACAATTGTTGTCAGAGGTTATGAAGAAAACTAAAGCGCAGGAATCACCAAATGATGATAGTTTAGGTGTTCCAATAAGGATAGATGAAGTAGAAGTGCTTTCGGAGAAATTCCAACTCTTATTGAATCCAGACTATGAACCCAAAAAAATACCGACAGCAGTCAAAGCTGAAAATGAGACATCACCAAGAGCGGAGCCATCCAAAATTGCCAACAAAACTTCCAATGTAAACCCAAAACCAAATGATTCAATTCCATTCGTTGAAAGACTGTCTATGCATTTTCTCACTTCATTGAAGTCCTTACCTGAATCCAAGAAGATCAATGGTTATAATTACGTTTTAGGTTTGAGCAATGAAGAATATCAGGAACTCTTTGGTTCGACCGGCGTGGATGTTGAGTACTTAGAGTTTTTATTGGAAGCACTTGCTCATAAATTATCTACAAGCCCAGATGATCATGCGGCTGCAACCAAGGGACTCCAGTCGGTCCATACTCTATCAAAATTTCGCAGGTTTGAACTCTCTTTGGAATTCTGTGACAAGCTAACAATTAAAAGAATCCTTGATAATGTTAGTGACCCTGCGGTCTTAGTTCTGTACAAAGCGATTCTTCAATAATTTCGTTGCATTTAGCTATACATGTTCGTGTATTGATTTATACATGTATAATCATTTTATACATCACAGCTTCTTCGATAGTCCCTTACGGAAGTTGGGAGGTCTATAAGGTTGTATTAAACCTTGAACAATTTCGGGAGCAAATTCTTCAAAATCAACATCAAATGCCTTGACTGCAACAATTGGGATCAACACAATACAGATAAGCGCAATCATTGCAAGCATGTAAAACAAAAAGTAAAGATTTACGAGGATTATCCTTCTACGCTTTTGCTTCTTGGACAAGACACGAGGACGTACCTCACTTCCTGGCTTCAACCAAAAAAGCATCATTGAATGCCACTTGTCGGCATATGGGATCAATAATACTGGGAGTTGCACAAACAATATCAAATGACCAATAAAGAAGTCAGCAACAAAGTAGCTCATTTCAGTTAGCTTACAAACAAATTCTCTCAATGGTTGAGTGACAATGTACCATCTAAATCCGACTGTATACCAGTTTCCAGACCACCAAGATTTGTTAGCTTTGTCATGCCTGAATTCACTAGACACCAAACACACAATTGAAAATTTCATTATCCAACTTTGCATCAATACTGCAAGCCCAAATCCAAGAAGAGCTCTTGAAAAGTCCCAATTTTGCATAAACCACATTAATTCAAAAAAGAATACGTAGTTCACTATCGCCAAAGAATGTGCTATGGCTGCAATTACTGATGGGAATTTCTTGAACAATGCGGTGAAACAAGGGCCAATAAACATTGAAATCATGCCAAGCACCAATAAAATGAGCACGTTCACGGCAAGAGGGCCTACGGCCACAGCTAGCACCCTTAGAATACTATTCACTGGCATGCGTCCTATAGATTCGTTTTGAGAATTGGCAAACAAATAGGCACAACCCACAAAACTAATAATACTGAGATCAATAATACTATCCAATATTAGTATATGAAACCTAGAAGGTTTGGAATCGTTAACTAGTTTCATTTCCTCCAAGGTATAAATCCTCTGAGATTTAATACCCACAAGTCTGCTTCTGCGCAATCTAGTATAACCAGACCAAGACGAAATTCTCAGCTTACTATTTCCAGCATTTAGCCAAGTCAAGTAATTTTTATAATCTATGAAGAACTCTCCCCACGCGAATTGCTTTGGGTTATAAATAATAGGGCAAAGCAACAATGCAATTATTGTAATCCAAAAGTAAATCAATGGATACTTCCACATGGTGATGGAAGCATACAAAACCAACATGCCAGATAAAAATCCGTAGTACAAGCTCTCAGAAGCAAATCTAGAGTAAAGTACTGAAAAGGGAATTCTGGTAGTTGCAAATCCTCTGCCTGTCGCAATGTATCTAGCTCCACCAAAGGATATATCGCTTACCAAAGAGTGGGCATAAATCTTGCAAATAAATACTTCGAATAATGGCGAGAGTGAAGCAAAATGTTTGGCCAATCTGGTGATTGCCTTATACACGCCGCGTTCAGTAAGTTCTTGCACACATAAGGGAACAAACGAAATGAGGAACACAAGTAATATAGAATGAACAGACCTTTCCAACCATTGAACAACTGGACTTAAATTGAAGCATCCAGAAGGACGTCTAGGATCAGTGATAGGTTTAAACCTATCATAATCACAAATCGTGGAATCGCTAGTGAGTGCTGCAAGATTAATTGCTACCAATAGAAACAATTTAATGGACAAGATAATAAACACATTGTTTAAATGGAACCCTGGGTGCGCATAATAAAAGGACAAGAACCTGTCTAAAGGAAGTTGCGAACTTAAGTAAAAGTACTCTCTTGAAAGAATTTGCTCGCCCATGCCTGCACCAATCTTGGTGGTGAAATTTAAGATTGAACCAAACCCCAAATCTCTGCCTTTTCCACACTGCATGTATTCACAGTGCTTTATTCTTCCACCTCTTACGATTGCATTCATACCAGCGTAGATGTCTTCGCTCAAATGTAAGCCTTTTTGGGCCTTAGAAACACCTCCTCTCGTAGTCATAAACACGCCATTCAAGAAATCAGGGTGACCATAGTGCAATTTACCGCCAATGTGAGCCAAAGTTCTCGCAAATAGAGTACCAAAAGTTTGTTCCTTGCCAGCTGCAACGTCCCCTAAGATACCAATATTCTCAGAAAAGATATATTCTCTTGTCCCAATAATGGCAACAGGATTTGAATACTCATCACGCTTGTGATCAGATGAATAGGGATCTGATGGAACAGCAGCCTCTTCAAACTCTGCCAAAATACTTCTTATTTTTAAGCATTCTTCCAAATAATTATCTTGGTTAGCGTCAATGAGTTGGATATATTCTCCACGAGTAAATATCAAGGCATGGTTTTGATTGTCAGATTTACCATCCCCTAGGAATGGGTTTCCTGATAATTTGATTTGATACTTAGGCTTTCTAGTTCCATCTTCCAAAATAGCACAGCTACCATCAACTAATGCAGAATAGTAAATTGTTTCACCACTTTTCTCATCTAGCTCCTCCTTCAAGTATGCAATCTGGAGTTCGGGATATGCCCTTAATAAGAAATTCGTGCTTTCTATTTCCTCCAGGTTAAAATTCTGAAGTCTTTGCATCGATGCCACAAGTCTAAACTTGCGAAGAGTCATAACAGAAGCCTCTTCTAATTTTGCATATTGATCATCAAATTCATCAAAATCTGGGTTCTCAACATCAAAGAGAAGTTTTATGGCACGAGAATAGTTCATGAACCCAGAAATAGTACGGTATAATGTTTGAGATCTCAAAGATGCCCAAATCCTAGTTCTCAATATATATTCTGGAGTGGCAACCTTGTAACCGACGGAATAGTAGTGTGAATCGTCCATCTTTTCCTTGATATTGTCAATTGAAGAAGAGTCATTGTCAAATTCTTCAGCTAACAACTTGGTATCTTTCACAAAGCATGACCATTCCATTGGATGAAGCAGCTTGAGATATTCTAACATGGTGACATGAGAATACTCTTCTTCTTCTTTGATTATTTCTCGCAAGGAAAGTGTAATTTTTTCACCAAAATGGGGAACTAGGACAGAGAATGATGGCATTGAATTTACCGGCCCTACCTCAGGCATAGGGGTGGATAAAGATTGGGCAAAAAAGGTGATTCTTCGTTGAGCCTCTGACTGCTTGTAGAACAATGCTGATTTCATGGACTGGTCTTCTTGTGAGACAAAAAAAGTAGGCTCCTTGAGAGTGAACTCACCATCGACACCAGGAGTTAAAACTTGTTTGTAAATGAGCTTTTGGACATGGTCTAGTGATAAAAGGTGTTCACGGTACATTGAAATAATGATCGAATTCCAAACTTGGGAGACTAATAATTTAGCCTTAATATTTCTATCAGATGAAGTTGCAATGATCTTTGAAAATATTCTTTTCGGTAACCTCGAGAATATGTTTCTCCAAGGTGTCCAAATGGATACACCAATATTAAAAGACCGGCAAACGGAGAAAACAGTATTCCAGACGATATACCACAAGTATGTATCCAAAAAGAATAAAACCAAATCAGTTAAGAGGATCAAGCCTAATACAACACGGGCTTGGTTTGCGCATAGACGATTTCCAATCCAAACTTCTCCAGCACATTTTGACATCTTCATGATGCTCAACTCCCTTACGGGGTCACGCAAGGAAAGGGTAAGAAAGAAATATGACTCCAAGAATTTTGAAAGGAAAATCACAATCCATAAACCATATGAAGCAATATTTTCGGATCCCTTTAACGAGTAGACAGATGCTGCAAAATATTTAGAGGGCAAAAACTTTCGTTCTTCCGTCAACAAATAATTTGAGAAGATATTCCCAAGGGGTACAGTAGACAAGTACAAGAACACCCCAAAGGAGAATACGAACTGTATCACAGCAATTGCTAAGCCAAGGCTTGATTGCTCATCCAAATTGTAAGTCCAAAAGATAAAAGCGGTAGGGATTACCGTCGCACTAAATATCAAAACGAGAAATGTGAATCTCTTAAACAACGGTTGAGCACCAGTCCACTTTCTTGGGACAATAGAAAATTCGAAAATAGTGCTAATCAAACAAATAAATGATGCAATTGCACCACCCAATGCCATAATCGTGAGTCTTGCTTGTAGGGTGGGCTGGTTATTTGAAGATTGGGAGTAATTTTTCGTGTATAATGTGGGGGAATTAAAGGTAGTATAGAACCAAAATGCTGAGATATGAATTACCCAGATACGGTTGAAGTTCGAAATTACATGAGCCCAGCTTCTTGTCTCCAAGTAGGTTTTGTAAAACACCTTTTTCCAAACAATTTCATTGAGGCGACAATAACGAGTCTGTGGTGAGAGGCTCATCAAGGTCGTCTTGTCTTGCAAGACAATTTTGCTCAACCCTTCACGATACCAGAACAATTGATTGATATCATCATAGCCAATTATTGAGCTGTGATCTTTGTCATTATGATGGTACTTTCCATCTAAGAAGTTATATGATTGGTCACGATAGAAGTTGTAAATTGGTGTAATAACATGGTCCAAGAAACTACCGCTGGCATTGTTAACTGAATCATCAAGATCGAGTGAATAATAGTAATCATTGCAAACTTTGAAGATGAAACAAAGGCATTCAGGCATAAACCTAACAATATTTGCTTCTCCCCAGCAATGCAAGTACAAGGCAAGCTGAATTACACAATCAGAAGAACTTAAGGAATTCATGTTTGCCAACCATTGTTTCTCTGTTTGTTCCATAGAGTAAACATAATCATCTTTAGCATCGAGTCCACCAGTGGCGTCAAGTCTATCAAAGTTTGTATCATCGATATCAAGTTGTGCTGCAAAGTACCATTTCTTGAAATTGGCATTAGTGCCTCCAATATAATCTGCATGCAAAGAGCGCAACGCCTGAACTGGCCCCATTCTAGAAGCCCTGGAATCAAGTAATCGTAAAAGGTAGTCAAACATATTCCTGCTATTGTCAAGCTGGAAGCCAAAAACACCAGAGAGTTGAATGAAGATACTTTCAATTTCTTCACAAGTAATGGGGACTTCAGGATTACTCCAGGCGGGGTACGGTTCATACTTCTTGTTGAAAATATCATAGAATCCTGTTTCCGCGAAGGCTTTACCTGGTTTCTTCAGCCTTTCAGTCTCTGGACTGTAGGTATCACCAATTCTTCCTAAGTCTGCCCAGTTACCTGAATCAACGAAAGGAGTTTTGAGCCCACTACGCGGTAAGGGAGCAGTGAAACCGAATTGATCCTGTTCAAGATGATCTAATGATAGTTAGTACAGGGTTAAACCGTCAAAAAGGGATCTACCTTGGGTTGGTAAATCATACTGAGAGCCGCTGCATGTTTTCGTTGAAATTCAAAGGTTTCGGAGCCTAGGCCTGAATAAGCACCCAGAAATTGAGGCTTGATTCTCGTGCCGTCGTCTGACATCATCTAATGTAGTTCTGTGCGTGTCTATAGCTCAATTGAAGAAAGAACAAGATGATGAAGAAGAAGAAGTAGAGAAGTGATAAAGTTTTGGTGTGATTAAGTCGCGCATAAGAAAGGCCAAATATTTGCGACACAGAGAAGGGAAATGTCGCTTCCAGTTTTGCAGCCATTCCTAAATAGATTACGAGACGGACACTTAGCTTGGGCCAATGCTGGCAGCATTATTAAGAAACCATTACACTGCAATTGAGTAGTCAAAGAATTACATCCAGTATTATACAACTATTTATATTGAGACTGGATCTAAGAGTGACATTTAAAACAATCTGATCAAGTGCATCCAAATACACGGCGTACCTATTCTTCAGAATCGCTCTCAGCATTGTATTCGTCCCCAACACCACTGAATGCTATTCTGTTAGGAGTGCCTCTCTTGAAGATAAAATTTGTCCTGGGGATCTTGTCTTTGGTGCTGAGCAGTAGAATGCGAGCTTTGACATCTTTAGGGGAAACACCGTCGCTCAAGAGGTTGGCAGCTAAACCACTTATTATAGGTGCAGACATAGAGGTGCCAGAGTAGTATTGTGGGTTCTTGTAGTCATGAGCATTAGTACTTGCAACGTACACCCCACTTGCAAATATATCCACACACTCGCCCCAGTTGGAAAAAGGTGCTATAGAATCATACAGATCGTCAATGGCACCAACAGTAATCGACTCTAACGAGCTTGCTGGACTTGTCGCACAGGCATTCACATTAGAGTTGCCAGCTGCAACTACTACAACAAGGCCTGTATTAATGGCTGCAGCAATCGCTTTGTTCAAAATTAAACTCTTGGTTGCACCCAAGGAAAGATTAACAACACCAAAGTTACCACTTCTAACCCTATGATTTACAACAAATTCCAACGCTGAAATTATTGTGCTCAACGAACCCGCACCATATATGTCTAAAGCTTTCACTTCAATAATGTCTGCATTCTTGGACGAGCCGTATTCCTTAGAACCGATGAGCCCAGCCACATGTGTTCCGTGACCATTGGAATCACCAGAGCCAGCTTTTGTATAGTCAATACCAAACTTTGCACGACCTTCGAACTCAGGATGTGACAATGCAATACCAGAGTCAATAACGTATACACTGACACCTGTACCACTGGCTGTGCTCTCGTAAAAGTATTTAAAATCCTTCTTACCACTTAAACTTTCGGTTTGGGAAATTCTCGCTAAGTGTCTTGGGCAATCTTCTTGCACTTCCACCTCAAATGCTTTGAATATGATATCGGGAGTAATTTCTGCCACCATTGGACAATTCTTGAGTCTTGCCAACATAGCAAGGGAAAAATCTCCTGAAAACCCTGTGAAGTTCCCTATTGCAAATGAATGGTTGATCATTGTTCTAATCTGACTTGTTTTGGTATTAGTCATGTCATACTTAAAGAAGCTTTCTAAGGATATATTGTCTTTGAGAGAGATCAAGCTTGATTGAGTACTAGCAAAAGCAACACTCAAAGGAATGGCACAAGCAATTAGCGTCTTGAGTAATAGCATAGCAAGCCAATGAGAAAAAGGATTCCAAGATTTAATAGCCATCAAATAAATATATAGACGAATATTATTGATTGGGTTTACAAACATGCTTTAATTAAGAGTTTTCCATTTTCCTAAAAGTAAATATAAAAAAGATATAAAAGAGTTACAAAAATAATGTACAATAAAAAGAATCATGCGTTCATACAAGCTCAGCTAGTTGCTTCACTTGAGTTGCGCCAACAACTTGGCTCTTTCTTCGTCTGACAAAGAACCGATAACATCCTTCATGATAGACACAGTAGCATGCGAGTTGGTCAGCAAGAGTTTTTGGATGTTAAGAGAGGTGTGCTCTTGTCTCAAAGATTCAATATTCTTCTGTAACTTGGAGTGGTTCTCTTCAATCCAGTTACTAACAGCCTTGTCATCTTCGTAGTCCACAGTTGGCATCCAACTCTTTAATCTAGAAACCTTTTCTAATCTAGAAGCGTTCTTGATTTGCTCACCAATGAGTTTCAAAACATACTCTTCATTCAAACGACGACGTAAACGCCAGAAGAAAATACGTCTAGCATCAACCCACTTGATTTCTTGTCTAATGACACCCTTAGCTAACATACGACCAGATCTGTCAT
Organism: Kodamaea suecica; assembly: GCA_030558315.1. NCBI lineage: Eukaryota > Fungi > Ascomycota > Pichiomycetes > Serinales > Debaryomycetaceae > Kodamaea > Kodamaea suecica. The sequence continues at coordinate 107,649 of JAJMSH010000008.1, read as the reverse complement.
GCAAGTCAGCAAATTGAACAGAGACTTGAGCATAAATTGGTAACAAGACTCTTTCACGAGCAGCCAACTTGGCTTGCACGGTGGCGAGTTCTTCAGGAGTCAATGAAGTGTCATTCAACTTGGCCTTCAAGTTAGAGTAAGTTGGGTCGAGTCTTTCCATAGTACCCAACAACTTTTCACGTCTGTACTTAATACCGACCATTCCTTCTGGTTCCAAAACACCACCTCTGGAGTCAACATCAGCATACATTTCCATCATATCAGCATTAATGGTAGGATCAACGACCACCCAAGAACCACCTCTTAACTCACCAGTAGGTGGGATGTAAGTGAAAATTGGTTGCTTGAAATCTACTAATGCATCAACAATGAAGGAACCATACTTAAGGACTTCATTGTACATATCTCTTTGGCCACCAGAGAAACCTCTCCAGTTAGCTAAGATCATCAATGGCAATTGCTCACCATTGTTGAAATCGTTAATAGCTTGAGCAGTTTTGAAGGCAGAATTAGGGTACCAAACTTGACCAGCTTCTTGAATCATAACTTCAGTGGAGTCAGGGTTAGCGGGATCTGCTGGTAACAAATTCTCAATTGTTCTGGTTTCAACACCAATGACACCGATCGGAATACCACCAAGACGAGCTCTACCAACAACTACACCCTTAGCCCATCCGGACAAAGTTTCTTGGAAAGATCCCTTATCGAACAAACCAGATTCAAATTCACCGGTTTCCTCAATAGTCTTACCTTCGATCATCCAACGGACATCGTAAGGTTCCAGCTTAGTTGGATAATATTCGATATCTCTGTCCCAAGTGTCTTCAGAAGGCAAGGTAGGAACTGGCATACCACGCTTGGCAGGAACGTAAGACATCCATTCGAGAATTTTCTCAACACCGGCCAAATCATCAGTAGCAGTCAAGTGAGATACACCGTTACGGTACATAATTTGAGTTCCTCCCAATTGCAAGTTAGAAGAGTAAACTTCACGCCCTAACAACTTGTTGATAGCAGGAGCACCTGTCAAGATAATTGGTTGGCCTTCAATTTGAATAGCTCTTTGACCTAATCTGACTAAGTAAGCACCAATACCAACAGATCTACAAGTCACTAAAGTTATAGTAAAGATATCCTTGTAAGCTCTGGAAGTGGCACCCGCAATTAAACCGGAACCCTTAAGACATTCAACACCTAATCCATCTTCAGCACCGACGATAGACTTGATAACGAAACGTTCTTGACCTTCTTCGACAACCCTTTCAGTAACAACTGTTTCAGATTTTTCTGACTCATTGATGGACTTCATGTCCTCTGGAGTGAAGTACAAGTACTTGAAACCCTTTTCTGGAGTTCCATCAACATTCCAAGCAACCTTGAACAATGGAACTAATTCATCTGCAATTCCGATTCTAGCACCAGAGTTAGCAGAAAGATAAATTCTTGGGATTCCTAATTCTCTTGCTTTTTCGGTACATTGAAGGAAGAACTTGTCTTCTTCTGGACCAAACGAACCAATTTTGTGAGTGATATCGTTAGCGACAATGATGAATTGACGGCCACGAGGATACTCAGGTGTTTTGGCAACTACCTTGAAACCAACCATACCAACCTTGTTGGCACCAGGTTCTCTTTCAACAGCAGTCAAGTCATCGTTCTCATCAGCGATCAATTCCAACGAAGTAAAGATGTCCTTTGGAACCTTAAGTTTAGGATGTTTCTTCCATTGAGAGAGCGTAGCTTGACGGAACAATTCTGGGAAATCATAAACGTATGTTGTACCCATGTTGTGTGCTTTGTAACGCTTAGGTTGCAACGATTCCTTTGCTGGGTATGGAGTGGAGATTGGTCTCAAATGCATCGAGCCAGGTTGACCAATAGATTTGAAAACCCATTCATCCTTACTGTTCTTAATTTCCATGTACAATTCAGACTTAACAACGTAACCAGAAACATTACTGATAATGGCACGTAATGGGAAAGAGTTACCAGTAGTTGGGTCAGTACAAACGATACTAATTTCAGCGCCAGTAACACGCAATCTCCATAATCTTCTACCGAATCTTTCCAAGAAGGAACCAAAGGCAGCTTCAACTTCTTCAGGTAAAACATTGAAAACATTCGCAAAGTTGATGAAGATATGGTTCAAATCGGAGTTGGAAGTATCGATAATTTCCAAAGCGTCCAAGATATCAGACATCAAACGGTTAGATTCTGCGATCAAGTATTCACTGATACTGATTTCACTACGAATAACACCAGTTCTGATAATACCTCTTGTGAAATATCTCTTATCAGATGGAGCATTCTTACCGACAGCTTCGTAAACGTGGATATTTCTGTTATCAGTGAAAATAGGCTTGATTTCAAAATTGTTCAATCTGGCCAACTCTAATTGGAAAGCCAAAGCTGGTTCAATGTGACGAATAACTTCGTTCTCAACGTAGTTAGGGCCATTGAAAGTGTAGTATTGTGGGTAGGTACCAATTTTATCAGCGAAGACAAATGTAAGACGACGAATACTGGCAGCAATTAAGTCGTCCTTGAACTCATCAATAATTTCATAAACCTTAGCCAAAAGTTTGGCTTCAGTGTCGTAACCATCACTGTTTGTAATAACGACGTTAAAGACATTGGTCAACTTAGGTTGTTCACCCTTTGTCTTGAAACTAATAGCGTCAGCCAACTCACACTTTTCTAAAGCAGCGGAAATCATTTCGTCTGCTTCTTCCAAATGTCTGCATGGAACAAAAATACCTGTTCTAGTAGTGTGTTGTTGCTTAGCGCCAACAATAAAGGACAAGTCAGAAACAGATGCAGCTCTGTTCATCATGTGTGGGTTGTCAGTTTTATTGTTGTTTTGGATGGCGTTGAAGTGAACAGAAGACAAACTTGGTAATTGAAACTTCCATTCAATAATTGGCAATTTGTCATGGAAATGGTAAGTAATAGGACCCAAGGAGTAAGCTCTGTAGGCACGTCTGATATAGACTTCGGATGCAGCAAGTGCAACATATTCATCATCATTAACCATGAATTGGGACAACACGTCAAATACGGTGTGCTTGGAGTCGACAACTTCTTGGATGATATCCAACTTTGGCTCTCTGTGCTTGGCATAGATTTCACCATAAGACGTTTCTAAGACAGCAGATCTCAAAATGTGTTCTAATTGATCTGATCTTTCTTTGATGGATGGCAAAGAACATTGAATCAAGATTTCTCTTGCTTTTAAGGCAACCTTAGCAGTGCCTCTTGTATCCAATTCAACAATATTCTTCAATGCTTCTCTAATAGAAGAAGCAACACCTGAAGAAGATTGTAAAACTGGTTGGTATTCTTCTAAAATGGCTAAAATTAAACTACTTTTAGCACTGACTCTGGAGTGAGACAAACCAATAGCAAGTACTTTACTTAACTCAGCCTTGTTTTCGTCTCTCAATCTCAAAATGACATCATCTTCTCTAACATTATCACCAGAGAATAACTTTTCAACATCATAATATTCCTTGATTAATCCAGCAATAAAGTTGTATTCGTGTTCAAGCAAACCATTTGAGAAATTGTTTGCAATTTCAACCAATGGAGCAACGACTTCATTAAATGTAGAATCGGATTCGGGATCGTTAGCACACTTCAGAATCAACTTTAAAAGTTGACGAGCTGGGAAATCACCATCCCTGACGAAAGTTCTTTCAATCAAGGTAAATAAGGCTTCATCCAACTTTTGAGGTAATCTGGAATGCAACGCAGAGGCTTGTTCACGCCATTGCGAATATGGCAATTCTCTGTCTTTTAAACTTGCAATCAAGTTCTTTAAAGCCGAGTTCATAATGACTTGGTTATCGTAGCCAGCTAAAATATTACGCATAATCAAAGCATAAGATCTGAATTTATGAACTGGGTTCGTACCTTGAACAGTAGGCTCACCCAATTCTGGTAAAGTACCATCGAAAGGCATAGCATGCTTAACCTTGCTTGGGTCATCGAGAGCCAAAATAGCCAAAATATCACCTGCATTGACAGTTGAACCAGGTTGTTTGATTAATTGAACAACACCGGTTTCCTTGGTAATTAAAGGCATACACATCTTCATGACTTCGACTTCAGCATAAGCTTGGCCGGCAACGATATGTTCGCCAGATTCAACCAAGTACTTGACTAATTTACCTGGAGATGGTGTTCTCAATTGAGTTGGGTCATTTTCTTCTTCTAACAAGCAGGTCTTACTGTCCACAGACAATCTGGTGGCAGAGGTTTCTTCCTTCCAATAAACTGAATGAGACTTACCGCCAATTGCACACAATAACCCACCATCGGATAAAGGACGAGCACCGACAACAGACTTTGTACCGTTAAGGAACAAAGTGTAGGTGTCGTTCGAAGACTTGGTTACAGTAAACTTGTATCTTTGACCTTCGTAAATAAATTCAGCAGGGAAAATGGTCTTCAATAAGTTTTTGTTAGGAACTTGACCCTTTTCTAAGGATTGAATGTAAGCAGTTCTATCTTCTTCTGATTTCACATAGGCCTTGGCAGCGGCACCGCAAAGAACAGCAACAATAGGATCAGGTCTTTCAGAAGTCAACTTCTTACTAATCAATTCATCCAACCAACCAGTAGTGATAGTGTTATCTTCGAAATCTGGAGTTTCTAACAACTTGATCAAGTATTCGACGGTAGTTCTGAAATCACCACGAATAGACAATTCCTTTAAGGCTACTACCATATGCTTTCTAGAAGCTTGACGGTTCTCACCAAAAGCGAAAATATGACCGAATTGAGAGTCGGAGAAAGAATGAATCGAGGATTGATTACCTACTGAAAAGTAACCCCAAACATTTGAAGAGGATCTGAAGTTCAACTCATGTAACGAACCACCAGAAGGTTTGAAGCCTTCACCGGGATCTTCAGAAGTAATACGACAAGCAGTTGTGTGACCCTTTGGAACGGGTCTTCTTTGGGTAATCAAAGAGTTCTCGGTACTGAATTCAAAATCAATTTCAGTAGCAGTGTGAGGATCAACACCGTACAAAGTTCTAATATCTCTGATACGGTGCATTGGAATACCCATAGCAATTTGCAATTGAGCAGCAGGTAAATTGACACCAGTAACCATTTCGGTAGTTGGATGTTCAACTTGTAATCTTGGGTTCAATTCCAAGAAGTAGAACTTATCTTCAGCATGAGAGTATAAATATTCAACGGTACCAGCTGAGACGTAACCAACCAATTTACCTAATCTCACGGCAGCGTTTTCCATTTGATGGAAAGTTTCCTTTTTGGCGATTGTGACTGGAGCTTCTTCGATGATCTTTTGATGTCTTCTTTGGACCGAACAATCTCTTCCGAACAAGGAAATATTAGTTCCGTATTGATCGGCCAATAATTGGACCTCCAAATGTCTAGCATCACCAGCCAACTTCATAATGAAGATTGGAGAACCTGGAATTTCGTTGGCAGCTTGTTTGTAAAGGGCAATGAAGTTGTCTTCGTTATCGGCTTTTCTGATACCTTTACCACCACCACCTTCGGAGGCTTTAATCATGACAGGAAAGCCAATTTCTCTTGCCTTCACAAGACCATCTTCTGGAGAAGTGCAACAACCCTTTGCATAAACCGTGTCCGAAACCGAAACCAAGTTGGTGATAGGATCTATGTCGACTTCACGAACCCCAGTACCAGACCATGGAATACAAGGAACGTCAGCATGTTGAGCAACGATGGTTGAGGAAATCTTGTCCCCTAAAGATCTCATTGCCGAACCTGGAGGACCAATAAAGATGATTTTCTTTGGAGAAGCTGCCAATCTTTCAGGTAATAAAGGATTTTCAGAGGCATGACCCCAACCAGCCCAAACAGCATGAACGTTAGTTCTTTCTGCGATTTCAACAATCAAGTCAACGTTGGCATAGTTATTGTTATTGGTTCCACCTGGAACTTCAACGAATTGGTCGGCCATACGAATGTATTCAGCGTTTGCTTCCAAATCTTCTGGGGTAGCCATGACGGTGAATTGAACGGCTCTCTCGTCACCAAAGGTCTCGTAGGCCCATTTTCTCACGGATCTGATTTCTTTCACGGCTGCAATACCGTTATTTGCAATCAAGACCTTTGAGATAACAGTGTGACCTTCCTGTTCTTTGACAAAGTCGGTTATCTTGCCAGGGTCTGCGGTCTCCACCGAGTTTAAACCCTTGAAGTGGTCCGCCAAAGTAGCGTGTAATGCGGAGTAATCCTGTTGTTCTTGTTTCTCGGACATTATTATATATCTATTAAGTGAATTGAAGATGGAATTGACCCCTAGTTTAAGCTTGTGGACTTTGGAATAGTAGTGCTTGGAGGAAGTATGTACAATGGTTGGTTTGAGCAAGGAGTTTAATAATCTGGAATGAATGTTAGTAGAGAGTTTGAGCCATCGACCAAGCATAAACAGTGTTCAAGTGATTGACCAGCGCCACGAAGTACAAGAAGTCGTTATTTGCTTCGAGGATATGGGAAAGAGAGCATTCACTTGGAGGATCCAACAATTCGTGAAGGGCGATTTTGCGATGAAGTTTTTTTGGCACTTCCCAAAAACGGAGTGCAGGTCGCGAGCCCCACCGATTGAATGGCCTGTTGAACACTGTGGGCTAGGGATAAGATCAAAGACACATACCTTTGCAAAGCCAACTATGAATAAGGAATAAAGGTTAAATCAATTTCGTCTGCTGGTCAGTTTCAATTCCTCAAAATGGAAAATAGGAAATGGAAAGTGGAAAACGGAAATGGAAAATGGAAATTGAAAGTGGAAAATCGATTGAGCGAACAAGAGACAGACTAATTTGAAATTGATATAACTTTAAGGAAATTTGACCAAGATTCCTCGAACGATTAGGCAGCGATTCAACTCAGTTATATACTGGTGGTTTTTTTTTTTTGGCCAAAACTTCTTTGATTCGAGAGAAAGTGATTTGGGATATTTATTGGTGAAATCCAGATCGCCGGTATACAACAATTTTTGGCTTATTGCTGGGTGTTGCAAGAGAGTGTAATAAGAGCAAATACGAATGTTGGTGGACGATAGCCAAAGGCAACGGGGTTGGAGAAGCCTCTGGCTATGGCTCTCTCGTCAATGGGTCCATGTTACGGTGGCATTGCCCTTGTAGGTCCAACTCAACTGGCCATCGTATCGTTGGCATCATAGTAGCTGGCGTAGATCTGGCGTACCAGAATTCGCAGCCTTATTTCTTTTATATAACTCAACATTTATTTGTTGAGTGTGTAGAGGCGAAAAGTTTTGGCGAAACGTTTGTGGTTGAAGCACCAACGTTGACGTAACTATCAAAGGGGTAGGACGACGGGATGGTGGGATGGGCTTACAAAGGGGGTGCCGGAGAATTGGATTCGTGGTTCGTTTATTGGTGGTGTAGGTGGTGTAGGTGTTGCAGGTGTTGCAGGTGTTACATTGTAAGCGTATTGCGTATTGGTGGCAGTGTACTGGTGCGTAGACGGTGCTCGCCCAACACCAGTGCGGTGCTGGTCTCTGCTACACCTTGCTGCAATAGCTCGGCAGATCCATGGGTCGTTTTCTTTGCTCCAATATAGAAACCGTTGTTGTCAAACCACAGCTCAATGCTTCAAGGTGCCGTTGTTCGTCCTCTCACCTTCCTCTACTTTGATATATGCTAGTGCTTCCACAATAGGAATAGCTGCAAAAACTTGAAAATCCAGGTACTGCATTCTACGTAGCCAACAAAGTTGAAGCTTGACGCAATAGGAGCAAGGTTTGGAGAGGTCCTGGGAACAGGCTGGTGGAGATGAAGACTGCAAGGCAGGGAGTTTGTGGTCCTTGGTGATCGGGTTGTGCATTGTGTGTGGTGCTTAGCAAGCGAAATTGAGTGTCCGTGCCTACCAAAGGGCCCATCTGCTATGAACGATCACCAACAATAAACCTATCAATTACCACAAACACTTCACCACAAACACTTCACCACAAACACTTCACCACAAACACTTCACCACAAACACTTCACCACAAACACTTCACCACAAACACTTCACCACAAACACTTCACCACAAACACACTCTCAGATAATCCAAGGTCAACTTATTCACATAACCACACAACACCTAGCTGATAATCGTATTTTCCAACACACCACAACACCGGATTAAGCTCTTACATAACCCCAGTATCTAAATCACCAACATTTTCTAATTTCTTAGCGAGATTTGCTATTTTGAGACCCTTAATTAGTCCACTTTAATCTTGTTGACCTACTTGTGTTTTGCATTGTTCGTTATCGTAACGCAATTTAAGGCATTGTTTCGAAGTCACCCATCCCGTGCCAAATTTACCTGGTTTGTATATCTCACTCTTGGCCCTCCAAATACTATCACAGTAGGGGCACTCTACGCCGCCTATCTGTTCTGTACAACTAACTGATCTCTGCATATTAGGATTTCCCCTTACAAACACATAATCTGCTCAAATGGCTGCAAATCTTCATATATTATTTCAATTATTTCATTAAACATCTACAGAGAAGTGCCCTTACAACAAAGGTTGGAATCTTGGAAGCAATGGCGGTGGCGGTGGCGGAGTAGCCATTTCATTATTCGTCAAGAAATTAAATGATGATGCTGCCGATGAAGACGATGAAATCCCAGTACCGTAGTGTTGGAGATGAGTCGAGTGTGGTATGACTTCAGACTCGCATCGTGAACGAGCTAATTGTGCTCTATTAAGTAATGGTGGTGGAAGTATGATTCGAGCATATCCTGGAATTGACGACTCAAATCTTTGCTGCAATACTGGTTGCTGCAATGGATGTTTCATGAAAGGTTGAGCATGTTGGAATTGCAGTTGCTTTTGCGCCAATTGAGGTTCTGGGTACAAGTGTTGATGGTGGCTTGGAATAACAGCAGATGTAATCTCATATATTGGTATAGCCTTGGACCTTTGGGTAAATATTTCCAATTCAATCACTTGCTGGGTTCTGAATATCCGTTCTAGATCTAAGTCTCCACGAATCTCAGTGCCATCACTGTTTTTCAAGCATACTATGCTATCATTCATATCCAATTTGAATGCACTGCATGCATTCTCCAATAGTTCAACATACCTTGGTGGGGCTGAGTTCTTCGTAGGATATAAAAACTCAAGAACAGATGATAAAAATCTAAGTGAAACTCGTTTCTTTGTATGATCTAGTAATTCTGAAGGGATTGCATCTTCCGTTTGGTGCATTTGTAAATCTGTAGCCACAGCAGCTAAGGAATTTAACGAGTTTCTTCCGTCTCCAGTGTATCCTCCTTCTGAGAACCCTGGGGTAAAACTGTCTCTGGAAGAATAATTGAAAAGATCATGACTTGTTCCTGCGCTTGCTCCACTTCTATGTACAGCTCCTTTAAAGGGAATCAGGTTTTTAGCAATCAAAGGGTAATCATGGAGTACAGAAACGTAGAATATTTCACACATTGGAAGTAAAATACTTTCAAATCCAAAATCCTTAATACATCCACCGAGCAAGGTACGAAGGGAGATTACCGCGATGTCATCAGCGATCAGCAGGGTTGTATTTGGATCAAGGCCTCTAAAGAATTTTGCCAAAAAGGATTCATTGTTTAACTTACTCCGAAGATATTCAATCGAAGCTTCATTAGCAACTCCAAAGCTCTTTTCGAAAATGTAGGAAATACATGCTGATATAGCTGATTGGCCCAAAGCTTGTAAATTTTCTGATTTCCGCGAAACACTCTCAGAACATGATCTGGACCTTTCAATATAATTGATTAAAGTGGCCTTTGCCGAGAATGCATCGACTCCATTATCTTGGATATTTGTAATTTGCAAATTACTAATGGGTGGAAGTGTTTGAGTTGACACAACATTAGTTGTCGCATTAACGCTTTCCCGACCTGTACTAGTTCCATATTCAGGTGTATGAGCAACATTGATAGGGTTAGCCCCAGTAATATTATTATATGAAGGTGCAATCCTTGGTCTAATCATAGTGTCTATAGCCACCTTTGCTTTGTCATTATCAGAAAAATGCTTGACTGTTGAATAGCTCATATCATAAACCTGATCTTTTTCAGCTTTAAGTTTGACAATTTCAGAGAGAAATTGGTTCAACTTTTCAGGATTAGAAGTAGCACTTGAAGAATGATGCATTCCTCCTTGATCGGAGAATTGATCGGTTTCTGTATCTTCATGGTATTCTTGGTCGTGATCGTGATCTTGTTCTTGCTCATGTTCTTGCTCATGTTCATGGTCATGGTCGTGGTCTTCGTGGTCGTCTTCGCTTTGATTTTCGTGATCATGACCCCGACCTCGGTGTCTCTTGAAATCATCATTTCTCTTCGATCTAGACAGTCTTTTCCGGTTCCGACGTACACTCTGTACGGCCGCACGAACCAATTTATCAAAATCAGGCTTGTATTCATCGGTATAATCGAACTCGAGTCTCAAGGACTCGGCAACTCGTTTGATTTGGTCTTCTTGTTCCAGTGCTTTCCGCAAGCTAAGATCTAGAGTGTCTATTAATTCCAATCTTCTTGCGGAAAAGCGTTTCCAGAGTCTTTCATCTAGGAAGTTGAGTTTAGTTCGAATAGCATGTGTGACTCCCATTCTCAGAGTTGAAGCTGGAGTTGGCCCTTGGTTCGGAGTATCTCTTGTGCTATCGCTAGGCCAACGTGTAACTTTCACGTCGGATTCACCTGAGGATGGTGTTACTCTTGTAATGTGTTGGCTTTGGCTATTCGTCTGTGTTGTATTGGTGTGGGTTGGATTATTAATATTGATTTCGCTTTTATTGCTATCTCTGGGTGACCGAGACTCTCCAATGTGAGTCTCTCTAGAGAGCACATCCCCAGGGATCATCCCACTCGAATAATCACTTGAATGTACTAATATTGATTCACTCATCTTTATTTCGTAGTATCTTTTTTAAATAATTCATACAACGTTGCTCTCAGTATAAATACAATTGTTTTTTACTAAGATGATTTTTTGTATAGATTTTTTTTGATGACTACGAATCAACCGAAAATATTAATAATGGAAAACACAAGTGGCATCGACCATCACTCAGCCAAAAAAACCCAGACCCGAGAAACTGTCTTAGTTGCAGTCAGGCAAAGCTTCCGAGGGGCAAACTGGGAGGCGCAAGACCTGAGTGCTAAGGGGCATGCTGGGAGGGTTTTAGTGGAATTCCGGCTTATGTCTATCCGAAAAGTTGAAACGCACTAGCACTTGCTTCCATGTTCCATGGGGCTTCTATGGGCTGGTGACTAACGTGTTTAGATGATGTTTTAAGTGACAGTCAGCAGACTCGATGTTAATTGCTGGACGGGGAAATAGATGCGGGTAGCGAAACGGGTGACGAAAGTCTGGGGAAAAAAAAGCGCGATTATGTAATATGCTTTTTGACGTATTGCTGCAGTGTTTTGGTGGACACCACAGTGTACGCTAGGAGATAAATGGGGTTAGTCGAAAGGTTATCGTATATGAGGGAACAAGAGTACGATGATATGGTAATTCCCTTGGTTTGGTAATTCCCTTGGTTTGGTTATTCCCGTTTGAATATTACTAGCATGGCTTTTTCGCAACTAAATTATTGGCATACCAGAGGAAATATGGTTAGTTCTCTTATCGTATGAAATATAAGCCTTTATTTGACTTATATAACGAAGTGAGAATAACTTGAGTAGTTTTCCAAGAGAAATCACTGGAAGTTGTCAATAGGGGATAAAGTTTTGTCTATAATGTTAGTGTTCGACCTTTCTTTATAAAGTATTTTGGATATTATTTCATCATATCCTACACAATTACCATAAATTTACTATTGTCACTGCAAGCCTAATTCTTTTTGTTTTAATCCTCAAATACAGAGCTTACCTCCGATTTACTCTGATAATTACTCTGGTCTGCTTTCGTGAAAATACGGCTTACTATACTCTGATCATGATATTATAATAATGAACTCCTTTTTTGCGTATTCGACTTTATTCATGACCTGAGATTAGTATCTACACCGCTGACGTTTGTCTTTCTTATTGCAACCAAGACTTGAGTAAAATTGAATTACTATTTCAATGGATAGTCAGTTCAGGCCTATGCCATGCCCCGCGAAATACAAGTAGTGCCAGATTTGAGATTTCAGTATTTAGGCAAAATATTGTCGACTCTCGAGCTGTCCTCCATCTTTCAACTACATATCTATCAATCTTGACCATAAAATATCACTCTAAGTATTCCTACTCAATTATTTCTTTTGTTTTTGCAGTCAAACATCCAAAATCATAGAATCTGCGACAAGCTTAGTAGTCAAAGCGTACGAGTGTTCAAGAAAGGTAGAGAAACTTGGTAAGCTATGCCCCACTCATTAGCAGAGGATCATATTTGGTGCCATAATCAAAGTTAATAGGTAATGAACGATCATCTAGTATTGCTTCCGGTGAGTATAAGAATGCAAACACGAATCTCGCTATGGGTGCCTAGGTAGACATAATGCTAAATGGTCTATTTTCAATTCAGCTAACAGCAGAAGCTTTGTTGAAGGAAACCTGGATTCCTCAAGCCTAATGAAAGGCTTCAGCTAAGGTCGGCACCGATTTGCATATGCTTTGTCCCTATCTTTCAATTTGCGTGTTTCTACACTTGTTCTTCAACCAAATAGCTAACATTCCAATCCCCGTACCATATCTATGACTCCACTCAATTAGTTTGATCATGTTTTCACCCACTCCCACCCCACCACTTATACCACAGCTCTTTTTCACGATTGGCGAACTTAACTCCAATACAAAAAGAGCTTGGAAACACTCCAACTGACTACACTTGAGTCCAGACCTTCCACGATCTGCAAAATTTCACTTCGAGAACTTGCTCTCTAAAACAATACAGCGTGGGCCTCAGTACTGTTTAAAAGCAAATTAAACTTCGTGTTACCTATTCAACTAACATTTGGCAAGTACTCTTTAACCTCATCGCATTTGCCTTCATACACACCCTACTGTATCATCGGTAATGAGTGTCTATCCAGCTAAATGCATTCTCACCATACCCTCATCGCAAGTTGCATGCAGTATGATCATGTCAACTCCTGAAGAGTAATAACCTTTTTTTCAATACCAAATCAAGACCAAGCGATGACTTGACTAGTTTTACTCTGTGTGCTAGACAGCCAGCTCAAACATCGACTTTACCGAGGGCTTAATAGCCAAGGTTCATTTCCAACACATATTAACTCCATTGGAAAACTTAAAGAGTTGGATTGGGTGTTAGCCTCAACACACCACACTCATGTATACCTGAGCCATTACACACACGAACCATTCAACTGCCTCCAGATCAAACATATATCCACGAATTATGCGTAAGTATCATAACGTACTTTGAAAACTTTTAACATGAAAAGATGAGTCATTCCCAATTGGGTAATTGCAATTTGCATCGCTAACCGCGTTGTACTATCTTTTCAACAATTCCAACGACCCCGTGAAAAATGAAAACTGAAAATTTTTCAGTATAAATAGGTGTGGAATCCTCCAAGTTGATTCAAAAATTTAGTTTCCTTTTCTTTTATATCAACTTGATTATCTTTACTAAATAATCTTTAACAATAAACAAAATGTCTAAGGGAAAGGTTTGTTTGGCTTACTCTGGTGGTTTAGATACCTCTGTTATTTTGGCTTGGCTCTTGGAAGAAGGGTATGAAGTCATTGCTTTCTTAGCCAACATCGGCCAAGAAGAAGACTTTGAAGCCGCTGAAAAGAAGGCCTTGGCCATTGGTGCCACTAAGTTCGTTGTTGCTGATGTTAGAAAAGAATTCGTTGAACACGTTTGTTTCCCAGCTATCCAAACTAATGCTATTTACGAAAACGTTTACTTGCTTGGTACTTCTTTAGCTAGACCAGTTATTGCTCAAGCCCAAATTCAAGTTGCCGAAGAATACGGTTGTTTCGCTGTTTCTCACGGATGTACCGGTAAGGGTAACGATCAAGTCAGATTTGAATTATCTTTCTACGCTTTAAAGCCAGATGTCGTTGTTATTGCTCCATGGAGAGACCCTGTCTTCTTCAACAGATTCGCTGGAAGAAACGATTTGTTGGACTACGCCAGCTCCAAGGGAATTCCAGTTGCTCAAACCAAGGCCAAGCCTTGGTCTACTGACGAAAACATGGCTCATATTTCATATGAAGCTGGTATCTTGGAAAACCCAGACACCACTCCACCAAAGGACATGTGGAAGTTGACTGTTGACCCACTTGATGCTCCACAAACTCCAGAAGACTTCTCTGTTGTCTTCGAAAAGGGTTTACCAATTAAGTTGGTCCTCGATGGTGGTAAGAAGACGGTCACCGACCCTGTTGAATTATTCATCGCAGCCAATGCCTTGGCCAGAAGAAACGGTGTTGGTAGAGTTGATATCGTTGAAAACAGATTCATTGGTATCAAGTCCAGAGGTTGTTATGAAACTCCAGGTTTGACTTTGTTGAGATCTACTCACATCGATTTGGAAGGTTTAACCTTGGATCGTGAGGTTCGTGCCATTAGAGATCAATTCGTCACTCCAACTTACTCCAAGTTGTTGTACAATGGTATGTACTTCACCCCTGAATGTGAATACGTCAGATCTATGATTGAGCCTTCTCAAAAGACTGTTAACGGTACTGTCAGAGCCAGATGTTACAAGGGTAACTTGATCATCTTGGGTAGATCTTCCGAAACTGAAAAGTTGTACGACGAAACTGAATCCTCTATGGATGAATTGACTGGTTTCTCCCCAGAAGACACCTCTGGATTCATTGCCGTTCAATCCATCAGAATCAAGAAGTTCGGTGAAGCTGCAAGAGAAAAGGGCTCTGTCTTATCTTTGTAAATCAAAACGCTCAAGCACTAACTTGATTAATCGGGATTATCAAGTTTATGTAAATAAAATAATACAATAATAAAAATTATATGGATACGTATGCTATTTAGTGTCTTATCCCCATTGAGTACTTGCTTAATGGAGATCATCGAATGCAGTTACATCCATGTCAAATTTCTCTCCAACCAAGGACTTAACGATCAACATGATTTTATCGATCCTTTCATAGATTAAATGCCCCAACAACAATGACGTTGTGGACAATTGACCATCGCGACTGAATAAACGGTCAAAATCTAAATTCTTAATGATAGATCTTTGCACTCTAGTTGAAACTTTTCTCAACCCTAACTCCTCATTCCATAAAGCTATTGGATCCTCTGCATAATCACCGCTTATGATACTATCATCAAGTCTTTCACTTTGATAACTGCTGTCATCTGAATCTGATTCTTTAGTTTTCTTAAGTTCTATATTGCTTGAATATTCTGTGTTATCTTCGGTTCCATTGGCAATACCGGATTCTCCTTCCTTTTCCAGGAAATCAGTTTCCAGATCACTTCCAACTTCATGCAGAAGATTGTCTGCTTTCCACTGTTGACCTAACAATTCAAGATGTTTCATAGACAAATTTGATGCAGTTACCTTAGGCAATCCATTCTTGGTTAACAATGCATCTGCAGACATATGAATATTTGCAAAGAGAATTGAAAGGATACTTGAATTTGTCCATCCCATTCTTCTGGTTATTGTTGCATTCCATTCTTCTGGATTCTCTACTTGATTCAACAATGCAAAAAGCAAATAATATAGCTGTATAACGTCGTACAACAACGAATGTAATTTAGAATATGTCTCTTTAGGCCAATAACCTGTTAATGGCAATTCATTCATTAAAGATACCATCATCGCATCTACGGCAGCAACTTTCTGGAATGCTTCACTGAACTTGTCGACGACAACGTAGTCCTTTAAGATGACAGTGAATTCTGGGTTTTGGCGTCTATGGCAAGCAAATTTGGAAACCAAGCAATGTAGCTCACCAGTCAGAGTTATTGTATCAGCCAATTTCTTTCTATGAACGGCAGTACTTGTATGTGGCCTTGGGAAGATACATCCAATGAATCCAATTGTAATACCAATACAAACACTGACAAATCTAATCCAGGCGACATGGAATCCCAGCCCAATGTCAGTAAATCCCGGATGCAAATTATTATAGTAACTGGTCGCTAAAACAAGGGAAGATGTAAGCCCAAACAAAATACTAGGCATAATAGTCATGTGTAGCGAAAAGTGTCTGTAGTAGATGAAATAGACAAATACAACACCACACACAACTACAAAGCCATATGGATTACCCTGACAAACGTACCAGGCTACCATGCCAACAATACTACCAATAAATGTGTAGACAAGACGACTAATAAAATTGTAGACACTATCCCCAGTCAACTCTGTATCTGTCAACATCACCATGATAACAATCCAAACCAATCTATTCTCATAATACCAATGAGCAGTGGTTCTAACAAAATAAGGTGTTGCAGCAGCCACTACTAGGCCACCTGTCTTAATGAAGAACCAGAGAATTCGATCCGATAGGATTTTGTATAAACTGACGAAGCGTACCCCCAATTTCTGATAGAATCTACTTGGGGTCTCAGAGTCTGGGTTTCTTTCCTGAATGTTTGATCTGAAGACGCGTCTCTGTTCTTCCATGTCGACAGGCTTATCATCTGCTCTGGTCCTGGTAAATGGAGTCATCAATTTTGGCCTAGGTCTGTTTTCATCGATTGCTATGAGGAAGTCGATGATGTTGACTAAATGCATACAGTGACTTCGAAGCAAATGTGAGAATATTGCAATCTGACTGACAATGAATAGCAATACATCTTCATGACCTTTAATGCCTTCAACCAACTTTTCCAAGGCTGCTTGGTTACTGAGTTTAACAAGTCCATCAAGAATCTTCTGCTTCGTCTTGACTAATAACTCAGCATTTGCTTTCTGCTTTTCTACATGAGAAGATGAGCCAAATATGGAGTAAGTTCTGAAATCGTTAGCATCTGTCATCCATTGCACAATTGCAGAAAACCCATCACCTGTCAGATCAAGGCACACGGAACAATGGCGCACTATTATATTAGCAGTGCTATCAAGCTCTTCCATTGTCAAATGGTTACCCTCATTGCTACGGCGCATTCTATTTCTTAGGAGAATAGTCCTCTTTTTACGTTCGAACTCACCAACTTTCTTATACGATTGGTAGACAGAAGTGAAAAGCTTTGCACCGCCGTTGGTTGCAGTGGAATTGGAGGTTGCAGTTGTACTCTTTCTCGACAATGTCATGGTGCAATCAGCCCAATCTTTTCTTTCTTGAAAAAGTTCGTGGAAGTAATCGTAACCAGTTGAAACACTAATCAAAGCTTTGACCAATAGAAATAATTCGGCGATTTCATCTCGATCAAATCTACCATAGGAAACATCAAACTTCATGATACCAGCGAGAACTTCTAAGGGAGCCGTCTTGTTCTTCAAACTATGCACATTTTCTTTAAAGTTTTTGAAATTCAGGAAGCTGTCCATTGATGGTTTTAGAGTATTGAAGAAGCGAATGTGATTAGCGTTTTCAAGTTTCAAGAGCAGTAAAAGAGCCAAATTCCCACCCAAGATTTGCCAACTTGTACTATGGGGCCAAAATAGAATGCAGCAGATAACACCTAAAGCAGCAGATATACCAAACGGCTTTAGCACTGTATAACCAAGAAGGATAGGTGAGAATGTGGGCCAGAAATTACCGTATAGTATAAGAATAACTGAGGAAACCAGGCCAGATATGAAAACTGGTTTAATAAATATACCCTTCTTAGTCAACAAGCCATAGAATACCTTCGCAGAAATTAATCCCAACGCAGATACAGCAGCAACCTTTGCATTTAAGTATCTACCTGTGTAAACTTGTTGAGTTATACAGGTTTGTAAAGTTGGCCCAGCGGTACAGGTACCTTCGTTTATCAAGTCCCTCGCCAATTGATCTATTGTGATATTACCGTGGATATGGTTGTTAATCTTCATACAAATTGTACCAAACAATACCCCAGTAACACATCCAAAGAAGACGCAGAATTGCATGTAGATACCAGTAGCAATCAGCATTCCACCCGAAGCAGCGAAGAATGTAGCAATTTGAATCAAATAAGGAGCAGATCCAATCCATGTGGAAATGACTGTGATGGCAGTGAAGACCAAGCCTGAAAAGAGCTGTATCCAGGTTCTCACCACCACCTTTGTATCCTTTCGATTTAAGTGATCTAGAATATAATAAGGACGAATGTAATCATAGCTGGTTCTCCAAAATGGAACCTTGTCATTTGAAACCACTGGTGGCTCATTCAATGCTGGGTCTTCATAGTACGCATTGAATACGTCCTCATATTCTCCCCCATTGCTTGGAAGTGGGTATGCTTCGATGTCACGACTATTCAAGTTTTCAAATGAACTTGAGTTTATCGAATCCATTTCTCATATACGGTTGGTGGGTTTATACTGCTAATCCAGCAGTGAAGTGTGTTATCGTTTTTATATTTTTCAATCGTTTGTTTGTTGTCACATCAATTTTCTCGTAAATTAATCCTCTTACAAAGTGGTTGCGATAGGCGACTTTCCGAAATGGACTAGGCCTCGAGAAGAGATGAGCTAGAGCAAGATATGGACTAGAGAGCATAAGTGTCGAGAGTTCCTGTCAATTGCGGGTGTTGGTTGGATATTAGGTTGAGGCTCTATCAATCTTCCCTGCATGATGGGCGATTAACGGTTTGTGAACGGCCTCGTAGATTCGTACATTAAATGAAGTATATGTAAGGGAAGGTGAACCCAGTGGGGGCAAGCTAGTTGAGAGATGATGCTGCAATGTTGGTGGTGTACTTGCAGAGGTTAGTATTAACGACTTGGTGGGACTTTGTGGTCCATTGAAGTTTCTGTATATGTGGCTTCGTTCATATTGAATGAAGTTCATTTGATTTAAGCCAAGTGCATGACGTAGAGACCTTGCTTCAAACATTGCTAACATCTTGTTATCAGTGATCAACACAAACAGGTCAATCAATATTAGATATTGGTCTAGTAACTGTCTTGCCATTCCTGCAATTTGTCAAGGTATCCGGCAACATCCTTCCCAATCAAATTAAACGGAATACTTCTCTTTGCAGTGGGGTTGGTCTTACTGGTTTGGTAGTGTTCTTCAAGATGTTCCCTAAGACATGAAATAACCTGCTTGCACCCAGCATTCGGTTCCAGCTTAAGTATTGTATCTTCTTTCTTATCATTTTGAACACCATTTTTTGCAAAAGTTATGCAAGCTTCTTTCTCAGCTTCTTTCTCAGTATTCGTTGCGCCAACGTTAATTTCCTTCTTCACCTCCACACCATCGGCGTTCTCATTCTCTCTACTCAATTGGTTCTCGAACTCTTGCTTGTGATTTAAGTAGTACCAACTTGTGAGCCACAAAACTTTGTTGAACATGGGGAATCTAAAACGCAGTGGTACTCGAGTCTCTTTCTCCAAACAATTTATCTCGAGTTGTTTGGACATATCCAGTAAAGTTAGAAAGTTTCCACCTATTACAATTGAGTCTTTTGGTGTATGGACCGCATGGATCCACCCACTAGGGATAATAAACAAATCTCCAGGATTTAAAGTAACCTTGAGACCTTCGCTTGGAACAACTCTGTTTTTTGAATATTCTGGAAACCATAGTGAGTTCTGGTCTTGCTCTAAGCACCAATATCGGTAGAGCCCCAAGTTTTGGGCCGTAGGTGGGAACATAATAAACGATTTAGCTCCGGAGCATACGGTATAATATACAGACGTGCCTCCAAAATCTATATGAAAGTCAGTGAATGCATCTGCAACTGACATAAGGCAATATTTCGTAACTTTTGATCTAGGCTGTTCGTCTAGGGGATCCCATACTTTATCGACTAAATCGAGATATCTGACCAATTCAGGACGTTCAAAACCTTCTCCAAACTCTTCAACGTCTGATATTTCAAGTGAAATGACGTTTCTGATTCTATCTCTCCCATCAGCATCTGTTTTGAAGTAGTCCCTCCACTTACCCATATTCCAAGCAGGCTGAACCCCTTGCTGTGAAAGTACATCCATAACTTCAATTGGAGTCTCTTCGCCAACTTTACTTGTTATATAGTCTAAGTGGATTTCCTCTGGGGCTCTGGGTAGTTTCATTCCTACTATGGGTAGATCAGCTTGCGGAACCAAAATCGGCAGACTTATGAACTTTTGGTCTAGCTTGTCGGAGATAACTAATGGTGACGGTTCACGACTGATAAACAGGAGGAATTGAGTCACATGGGGATGAGCTGTCTTTGGTACAAAGGATTGACCCTCATTAAGAGAGACATAGTCAATCAGTAACTTAGCTCTCTTGGATTGTCTTTTGTATACCGACGGTCCTTTCTTGAGACTGCAACCAGTGCAATGATAGGAATGTAGGTTGTTGATCTCAAGACTCGATAATTGAAGGCATTGGATGTGGAACCATTGTTTACATACATCGCATTGGAGCCAACTTAGATTCGATACAGTGTCTGATTCCTCGAGAGGATTGTTCACGCAAAAAGGACAAACATCAACGGACTTCATCGTTTTCACATATGCGTCTTCAACGCTCTTTTGGCTTGTTTGGAACGATTCTGGTGGAGGCTCTTGTTATGAGTGGGTGCATTTTGATCTGAAAAGTTTCGAATTTTAATTGAGTTTTGAACCAGTGGCCCCATGGAAGGTGTTGACCCAGTTATCACGAGAAAGAAATGTTATTTGACCAACAGAGTTGCTTTGCAATGGTCCTTGAATGGCAACAGTTCTCTTATTAGCTAGACGATTTTGTTGCTTGTTACAAAGGTAATTGATCTGGAGTTAAGCACCCTATCTGTGGTAACTGGATCAACTGATCATCTCAACTTATGTGCTTGCTGAACTGATATCAATGTTATTATTCAAGGGATTCACTATTTAAGAGTAAATCAGCATTCAAATGTCAAACTTCTGGTTTCTTAAAGTCAATATGTCTTCATAACTTCCACTTGACTCTTCCTCACAAGCTGGAACAGTCTCTCCACATTTCACGAGATCGAAATCTAAAATAAATATTTTCGAATCTTCGAATCTCTTAACATCATCTTATCTTCAACAATGATCGCTAGAAACACATTTAAATCGTGTCGGATAGCTCTCAGGAGCGTTTCGAAACTGACGGTAGCCAGTAACTCCCAGCCTGCCGAGCAGCAGAAGAAATTCCTCCAGGAATATAGGATCCGATCACTCTTGGAACAACCATTGTATTATTATTCACGTCAACCGCTTCCAGTGTATTCCTTGTCTCTGCTTTACGAACAGTCTCGTAACTTGACAAAGGAATCTATTCTTGAACATGCAAAAGTCACCATTGAAAGCTTGCTTATCTACAATGCCAGAAGACTTAAGGAATACCGTAACCTACCATATTTGGTTGTGCTCAACCCTGCAATTTCTGAGTCATATAATCTCTATTTGCAAGGCATGTCGACCTTAATATTAGCTTCCTTAAATCCTCCAACTAATGCAGCAGAACATGAGAGGTTCCTCGAAGATTTGCAAGAGTTCATGGAAATGCATGCCGATACTTTACCAATGCTTTCAAAAGGGTTCAATGAAGTTGTGCACCTACTTAGCGTTCAACAGATTAAAGACTTTTTGGATCAGCATTTGAAAGAACGTATCAGAATGAGGTTAATTGCTCATCAACACGTTCTGTTGTCGCAAAGTTTATCAGACGGACTGCTAGTTCCAGGAGGTGACTTCAATGGGGTTATTAAGCAATTGAATATGATGGAAGTCATAAAAAAGAATGCTGACTTGGTCAATGATCTTTGCCTTCTTAAATATGACCAGTCCGTGCCAATCAAGATCGACCATGCACTACAAGAAGACAATTTTTGGACAAAACAAGACCACATGAATCGGCTGGAGAACTCACAGACCGAAGTTCTTGCAAGTTTCCCTTATATCGAATACCATTTGAACTACATTTTCTCCGAGATATTCAAAAATGCCTTTAGAGCACACATCGAAAGTGGAACTACCGACGCCGTGCAGATCACTGTATCAATAGCTTCATCACCAGCTCTGTTCTTGGAAGTAAGAATTCGTGATAAAGGAAAGGGAATCTCTCCAGCAATATTACGTCACATTTTCGACTATTCCTTTACCACATTTGAATCTGGGGAAGGAGATGCTTACAAGACATTAAATGTACCACCCGGACTTGCTGGAAATACTGTAGCAGGAATGGGATATGGGTTACCGTTGCTGAAGAATTACATTGAAATGTTTAATGAAGATACAAACACACAGACTAAAGGTCTGTTGACTATCCAAACGTATCACGGATGGGGCACTGATGTTTATCTCAAAACAGTAGGGCAATGAAGAGCGTTTTGCCAAAATCTATTTAACGCGAGATTCCCTGATATGCAATAAGTATCAAGCTTGAGTCTCAATCATACCCTTGAACAAGTCCAGTCGTTTCCAAATGTACGAGTTCATTACACTTTTCTTGAAACTTCATTTGAAAATAAGATTTAAACTACAATCAGTAAGGAGTATTAAGGCGGAAAGTGCTCAATTGAATCCAAGAATTCCATTGGAACTTGGATTTTTGAGCTAGCTACACGGTATCCTACATGAAGCTTCTCCATAAGTGAAGTCTCTTTCAATTTCCTAAGTGTCAAGTAGAAGAATCCCATAGATTCAACATAGAAGTCACACTTGGCTCCTTTAAATAGCCAATAACAAGCTCCAACCTAGTATTTGTTTAATTTGCCTTCTCTCAATCTGGACTAATTGTATGACATACATTATACTCTTTGGACCCTTAAAGAGTACTCAACAGTGTTCTCTTGTTAGCTCGAAATTGGTAACGCCGCACCATGGTCTTGAAAATTTCAAGGCCATTCACGCCTCGAATTAATCTCTGGAAACACCATCTAGCCTGCTCATTGTACGCTCAGCTCATTTCCTCGAGCTGAAACGCCTCAAGTTCCACTGCTTATTGTCAATTGGTTAGGTCGCCAATATCTCCATTACAATTACCTTGGCTCCCTATAGTAGCTTCATAGGATCTTCACGTTGAACTGAAATCGCTGACCCTTCCCCAAAACACATACTTGGAGTACAAGGAACAGGACTGAACAGCAATCCCAACACATAAACTATTCTTTTCATGTACTCATCTTGGTCAGATACGGCTCCACATACCACCTTTCCCCTAGGGCATCATTTGATATTTGCAGCAACCACAAGCATTCTGATAAGCGAATTAGATGATCAACTATTAACGCTATTGGTCAACAGTGACCCAAATGCTTGCAATGAAAACCTATCGATTTTCCTCAAGTTCATCGTGGATAATGTTTACTTGGCACTGGCGGACGAAGACGATGCTGAAGGAGAAGTAAATGCACGCTCGTACCATAATATCTCAAAGTATGCATTGAAATTGCTAACCCTGAACTTATTCATAAAAAACTACCAATTCTGTGTGGGTAAGATCCTAGCATTTTTGGATGCATTTAATGCTATGACCGACTTGTCCGAAACGGAGTCCACTTCAAACAAGGTGGGATATGAAGCGGAATGCTTCAAGGAGTTCCTTTGTATTATATTGTTACTATTACTAAAAGTAAAAAATACAGGCCAAGTTACTGACATCCATTGTCGAGCCCTTGACTCAATCGATTCAAAAGACTTGTTTGAGACTCTAAGGGAATACAATTTTGTTCTTAATATGTCTGGTTTCATCACAAATCATGTTATAGCCACGAACAGAGGTAAATCTTCATTCATTTTACTTAAGTTTGGCTGTGACGTCTTTTTCGAATACCTATACCATATTGAGTTGTTGAACGATGCAGAATTCCATTCATTAACTCAACAATCAATATTGATACCCACGGTCATAAAGTTTTTACTTTCCAATGAAAATTTCGATAACTACGATATCAATGGGGACGATTTTGAAGACGAAGACAAGCTCATTGCCTACGAGGAATTCAAGCTTCTATTATTGATTAATGAACAGTATTTAATGAAGTGTTATTCGAGCGAAGATATGAAAAATGAAGTTTTTGAAGGACTAATGAAAGTCCAAGAAAATACTCAAGTGAATCATGCCAACATTTCAGGGTTCATTAACTTGTTGATTTACCACCTCAATAGAGAAGAATCTCAGATCATCAAGATTCTCATATTGAAGTTCCTATATTTGGTTTTTACAACATCCTACACAACCAAATTGATTTATTTGAATGATTTGAAGATATTAATTGATATCTTCATCAGAGAGTTGAACAGTTTAGATTATACAACGAATAATGAGAATCGTATTTTGCTCTTTGCATATTTGAAGGTCATATACCCTTTACTAATGTTTTCCCAGTTGAAGGAGTTACAATACAAGAGACCCGAAATTCTTGATATACTAAGTAATATTGTGCTCCATTCGAGTTCTCAAGATAATATTACAGAAGACGAACAGAAGCACAGAGAAGGAATAATCAAATTGACCGTTAAATGCATGGCAATTGATTGGATAAAGGAAAAGAGAAGAACAGTAGAACACAAATCAAATCCATCCAAAACACCTAATTCAACAACCACTACTCCGAAAGATTCACCAACTGCATCACAAGCTAACTTAATTTCCTCAAAACTTAATTCGAGTTCACCTAACATCCCTTCTGAAACAAGTATAGATTTATACGAGTCTGAACATAATAACTCATTTGATTCTCTTGGCTCCTTTGCCAGAGTTGCTTCAGTCAGGTCTTCCTCTAGAGGAGACTTTTACAAGCATACCACAGCACGAAACCAAATCAAAAAACAATCCATATTCCTTGAGAATAATAATAACATTTTCATGCAAGATGCTACAGGATTGACAGTAATTGAAACTCTCAGGTCAAGACCAATGTCTTTTGATTCCGACACATCGTCACCACCTTCCGAAAGAAATATTCTTGATTTACCTAGCGAGTACTTGAAGTCTAAACCATTACCGCTGTTGCCTACATTCAAAGAGGGTCACGAAGTGCAGAGGCAAGGTAATTGGGAGCAGTCACCATCCAGCTCAGTATCACTGTTGGTAATAAAAGCATTAAAGAAGAAGGCTCCACCCCCACCTCCCCACCACATTCACCAACCTACAATCAACATTGCGAAGTCGCAAAGCCCAAATGTACTCAGCAATTCGCATAGTCCGCGTTACTTCAATAGTCCGGCTAACTCCAATATCTCAGTTCACTCAAACAATTCGAGCTACTCAAATAATCCTAATCATCAAACCCAGCATATTTCGAGTAACAATGCCCCACCGCCACCTCCTCCTAGACGTAGACGTTAAAAAGAGAGTTTGGAAACTTTAATTCTAGGCATTTGTCATTAGCTTGCATTTGAACTTTATCTTACCTTGATATCATAATGCCCTTGAGGAAATGACCATTTCACATAACGATGTATTCACAACTGCCGAGCCGATGTTACCTCTTGCTAACCATTTAATTTTGCTATCATAATCTCCAAAAGAGCATTGTGACCCCAGCTTCCTATGTGATATTTACAAAATTTAATCAATATTGTTGATCATTCGCTACTGCAAGATGTAACTAATTTACTTTACTTGTATTTCCTATAATTAGACACATCAGCCCCAATTCACAGCTCTATCGAAGATTCTTTGTCTTCGTGTTACATGGATATATCTCCTTTGAAACTCAAGACCTCATCGAAACGCAAACCGTTGATTTCAGTTCTGGAATATGATTCCAACTCCCTCTGTATAACTTCATCACTTTCGTCATCTGATATGTCGTATGATGCCACTAGTATCAATCCACGAGATCTAATCAACGGTATCAATTTTGGGACCAAATTCAACAAATGAATGGAGGTTATGATTCCTATTAAATTGTTGTTGATGGAGAAATTCACTGCCTCTTTGATAGATCGAATAGTAACCTCTTGGTTGTATCCAACTTCTTTAAACAGTTTATCGCTTATATCAATATCCATATCGTCACCATTCCGCTTCCCATTTTTATGGCTCATTGGCTTGATGTCATCAAATATAAGACCATTCGTTGTACGGGACTCAAATTTATTGATTTTATTGTTGAATGCAATCCCATTCATTACCAAAAATACCGGGAAATTTGGTTGCTTCCAATTCAAGATCTTGCAAATAAGTGAATTAGAAGAAAGAAATATGATGGATCTTGTGTTGCTGCCATTGGTGGAGTTATGCTTAGATACAGACCGAACGTGATTGAAAACATCATTCAAGGTGAAGTCAATATAGTTATTCAAATTCAGTCGAATATTTCCAATAAATGGTAGACTCTCCAACTCGTATGAGCTTGGAAAAATCAATTCCAAGTTTAAGTTGATCTCAATGCTTAAAATTTCTAGCAAGAGGTTCAATGGGAGGTATATAATCTTCAAAAGCTTTTTAATCAACTCGATATCGTTGACAGTTAACCGTGATAAGTCGTGCATTACTTTCTTGTAGTCAAATAAGTTGCTCGTGATAGATTCTAACTGGTGGAGGGACACATTTGGTAGGTATAATTCGATATTCTCAGTTATTGCAATTGACCAGCGTGGACATACAATTGGCGTACCGTCGTTGAGCAAGCAAATCTTGATTCGAAGATACTCTCCTGATAAGGAAGTTGCAGTAACAACTGACGAAGGAGTGGAACCTGACACTAGTTCATTAGTCGAGGTTAATGTACTTCCAAGTATTGCGGTACTTGCAGGGGTGGTGTTTCCGGTTACTGCACCATTCGTAGTATTAGATACATTTCCAATACCATTACCACTACCAACCGTTGAATTTATGATTGATGGTGATAGAAAGTTATTTGGGGATAACCCCCCAGCTGCATTCAACTTCAATGTCTTACTATTCTTAATAAAGCTTGTCGAGGACTTCCAGTAGGTATCAAACTTCGAAGTTTCTAACAAGCTTCCCGCGAAGGGATATATAACTTGGTAGTTGAATCTTAACTCACCAATATTACGCAATCTCAAGTCAAATAATGGTAACTTGATGGAGTTTATTTCAGGAGACAGAGAATCGATTTGTGATAATGATAACGCTGTGGTCTTGGCAATCAAGCGAGTTCCAAACTTGGGAAATATCTCAAAATCAATGCGGAATTCATATAAGGAATCCACATCAGTTTGGAAAACACAATTATTATTAGCTTTAGTCTCATCAGTGACTGGAAGCAAAACATTTCTTGGAACAATGTCAGTTATGTTCGAAGTAAGAGTGATTCTGCCAGGTTTCAAATCAGCAGTCAGGCTGAACAAGTTTATAAAATCTTCTGTCGGGAAGGTTAACTCAATCAAAACCTTTTGCTCCAAGAAGTTATGGCCGTACCTGCGAAGTGGTAGAATTGGTGGAGGTAATTTCAAATCAGGTATATTGTCGCCAAGTTTATCAACACTTCCACTGTCTTCCGAGTCTTCGTCATTTACTAAAATTGACATCTTATTGTTATCACTGATTTCTTTGCCGATAAGATTGTTAATTGAATTAACGTCAGCTTGGGTAGAGCTTGGAGATACCTGAGGCGAATTGGTGGAAATATTTTCTCCTTCATTGTCCAAGATCGTATTGTGGTATCGCAACAACTCGTTTAAAACCTCAATGTGTCCTTCTACTACACAGTAGTACAAAACGTTGTACCCATCTTCATCGACCATATTCAATTTCGCTCCAAATTTCACAAGTTCTTGAGTGGTGTTGACATGTCCTTCCAGTGCAGCAAAGAATATGGGAGTCCATTTATTTAGGCCATCTAACTTGTTCACCTCTGCTCCATGCGCTATCAATAGTTTGATCAAATTATCATGTCCAGATCTGGATATGACATGTAAAGGTAACAAGCCTTCAACATCCTGTTGATTCACTAAGAGTCTATTCTCTGGATTACTCTGGGAAAGAAGATATTCCAAAATCATGTAATCACCGAATTTACATGCGTAGTTCACAGGTAAGTATTGCGGTTTGCTATCATCGAACTTTGGGAAACAGTTTGCTCCCATCTCCACAAATTTTTTGATGATTTGCAAGTTCCCGTTCTTTATAGCTAACACCAAAGGCGACATTGAGTCATTGTCCAAACTGTCAATGTGGCTTTGTGGGAAACTAGGCAAAATTATTTCCAACATATCCAACCTGTTATTCTGAGAGGCATAGTGCAAGCAATTTCTCCCGTTAAAATCTTCACATATGAGTAACTCATTTCTAGAATCAGGAGAAAGGTATTTCATGATGTGCTCTACTATGAAGGTTCTCGAATGTTCAATGGAATCAGTAGAATTTACTACTTTGACACCATTGTTAATAATTGTGTGCTGTGTTTCATGAGTCAGGGATGATTGGATGGAACAGCACTCATGAAGCATTGTTTTGTCATTGTTGAAGTCGTCGTTGATAAACGAGAAGTCAATATCGTAGTTTATAAGATCAAGGAAAGATTCGAGGAAAGTATCCGAAATTTTGAGATTGGTAAGTGAAAGGAGGAAGATCTTCGAAAGTTTTAGTTTAACGCCAGATGAAGTTGTAGTTGAGTTATCTGGAGCACCAGTGCTAGTACTAATGGCATTAGGATCCGGTCCTTCAATTCCAGAATTCAACTCACTTGTAGATTGGGGTCTAGAACTTGAGGTCAATGTCGAACTTGAAGGAAATGTTTTGGTTGTAGAACCACTGGCAGTTAAAGTCGTAGCAGACATTTTAACCTTATCAACCCATCTCGCCAACAATCCTAAATCCAGATCCTTTAAGGTCGCTACGTTAACAAAACTCAGATAGAGTTCGTCTATCTCTCCATGTTTCAAGACTTGGCTATCCTTTAGAGCTTGAAATGTGATACTTCCAAGCAGGCCATGCCTTTCAACACCTTGAAATCCTAATGAGGGAGATGCGCTACTTGAATGCCCTGTGAAGTTCCTCAAACAGGCATACTCACCATCCATGATTGACTCCAAGTCAAAAAGCGAAATCGTGACCAAATCACTCAATTCATTAATTTCATTCTTGTGAAATACAGGTTGAACACTAACAGCAGTCAGTATGAATAGCTCCTTTGTATGAGACTTTGAACGTTTATCCCACTTTTTTACTACCTTTGAGAAGCCAGTCTCATTAAGTTCGATGTATTGTTGCAATCGTATTAAATCCTGGTGGATTTTCTTAAAGTTTTGGTATAAGTTAAGATATGATATTGAGTTTCTGAAGTCGAGCACCGAACTATCTGAGCTGCCACTCAGCTTTATAATTTCATGGGATTTCTTGAAGAGTTCATTCTTCTTCATGATGAGCAAATCCAAATTGACGGCCAAATTAGCCTGTTTCTCGAGGTAAAAGGAGTTCACCTTGTCTAATTCACGTTCCACACGAAAGAAGAAGGATGCTTTGTTCTCTTTCAAGCGTTTTTGGATCTCTGTTGTGAGTTGATCCAAGGCTTCAGGACCACTGGATTGGGCACTAGGGAATGCCAAATGCTTTATCAATTTCTTTAAGGACTTGTAATCAATGAAGTGGCCCGAGTACTCAGGGAGCTCTAACTGCCTAGAGGCAAGATACTTCCCAAACTTCATCGTAACCTCGTTGCTTGTTGCTTATTGCAAACATGCCCGATGTACTTAGTGCGAGATGCAACCTTTATATATCGAAAAATGTCTACGCCAAAGTGGAGCACACGTGGAGTGGGAGATTGGGAGACATTTCATGTCGATTTGGAGTGCTGATATACGAGACGTACTGATGGCAGGATATGAATGCAAGAGGTATTTTGACAGGAGTACGTTGATGGAGTGACTTAAAAGGATACGAGAATCCTTGGAGTTGTATAAGTAAAGAGTTTCGGTTTTTTACAGGCGTTGTTTGTGTGGGTACCATTGGGTGATATTTCATCACAGTAAAGAGAGGTCCATTAGCACTTGAACAAGTAAGTTTAAAGTTTAATGGAGGGGTTTATGGATTTGTATTCGCCCAGAAAGCTCAGTTTGCTAGAGTTTCAACTAATAGCACGTAGACTGTTAGTGTTGTTTTGTGGTGATTGATACAGTGTAACATCTGAAAGAGAATTATTATATACCATGGATGTTAGGTTCCTGGATGTATAACTGAGAAGCATTGTATCATCTTTCTTACTGGAAAGCCAATACTGAGGAAGTCTTCCTAGCATTATTTTGTTCAGCTTATATCTCAAGTTATCTGACTCTATATATATTGCACATACTTACCACAACGGAAAATTAATTGGTAGGCATGCTGATATCGACACTTCACATTGGATCCACAATTCAGTTAATGTACCGGCGCAGTTACCACGCTTTATATACAATGGTCTAGCTTGTTTCATTGGCGATGTTTAATCCTACTCCCACAATAAGTGTTAAGGTCCTGAGTGGCTGCAAAAAATATACGAGCTGCACCTTCTCTAAATCGGTCCGTGATAGTGTAGACGCAAGCACCTACAGCAGTTTGCTCAATTGATAGTAAGGAGAGTGAGATGCATTAGAGTCTATTGGGTGGGTTCCAAGAAGTGATTCTGACTTCATTTCTTCCCATGTCTTGGTAGCTGCTTTTAATGTTTTTTGAACTGATGAAGTATTCATTTACATGCCTGCAAAGCCCGTCGTTCACATAAAAGTACCTATGTTGGCTTTCGTACTAACTTAATTATTTCCTTGAGCTAATTTGATTTCAATAACAGCTTCTGTGTCCTCGAGCTTATTTATCATTTCTTTGCTTGCTCTAGCACGTAGGCATCTGTAGTACTTCACCTACTATTCTCGTCTACTAGAACCATACATCCTCGTCTACTAGAACCATACATCCTCATCAAGGTCCATGCCTAATGAGCGTGTTTGTAGGTCCAAAAAGTCGTCATTGTTCCCCGTACAGAAATTTCTAGTGTTCATTTATTCATATCATCTATACTCAATCAGTATTTACTCTGGTCTCTTTATGCGTGAAACCATGCGTCGCCCAATGGTGCTTCGTGAAGTTGGTCTTTCGTCAATGGAACTGCCTAGGGAAAGTAAGCTTACTTACTCTCTCATCCTTCATGGTGCTCTTGTCTGGTGCCTCCATCAAATACTTATTTCATTTTCACTTAAGGTTGTACTCCTTCGTAACTCTCCAATGCATCTCTCAATACGTGCAATCCTCCGCGACGCAGCAAACCACTACATTCATTATCCTCTTTCGAGCGACCTTTTCTATCCTTTGAATAATTTATTACTCCTCAACACTACTTAGATGCATCAAAGTGCTCCTTGAAATTATCAGCATTTTCCTTGTTACCGAAACGAATAGCCAATGTAAGAGCTTCTGGTTCTCCTTCAGCAATATCGGCAGTCACATTATAAACCCATGAACGGTCTGATCCAATATTTGGCTTCAACTCATTACATGAGGAAATTAAATGGTTGGCACAGACCTTCAATGTCTTATCTCTACGCATCAAGAGTCTCACCTTACCAGATTCCTTATGCTTCAAGAATTTAACATCACCAGTACCTCTTTCCTTCCATTCTTGAGTATCGGCATGGAATCTGAATAACTTAGCACGAACTTTGTACAATACCAGTTCTTCTTCTTCATTGGTCTTAACATCAACCTTTTCCAAAGAAACCAATGGCTCGAATTGAACATCGGCTTCTTCTTCATCGGCAACGTCGTCTTCAGCGTCCTTCTTCACTTCTTTTGTATCTTTTGTATCTTTTGATTCTTTGTCTTCCTTTGATTCTTCATCTTCCTTTGGTTCCTTCTTTTCTTTCTTTGCACCAAACATAGCAAAAACATTTGCGGTAGGCACAGTAGCTGGAGCAGGGGCAGCAGCAACTGGAGCGGTTTCTTCAACCTTAGGCTTAGTTTCTTCGGTTGACATTTGATTGATTGAAAAGTGGTGGTTCGTGTCGAATTAAACTTTGACAATGGCAAAAAATCGTTTAAAAATTCAGTCTAGATTCAAGAAAAATTACCCGGAGTGATCGTTGGCTAGCGAAGGTTGATGATGGAGCTGGTGAAGGATTGTCAAAAGGAAGCGAACATTGTGGAGATGTTAAGAGGTAAGATTGTAGTGTTTAATGAGCTGTTGAGAATGTCTCCTAGATTGGCTATATGTTGGAACAATGGGCTTCCCTCGTATACTGTGTCTTAGCTTGTAGTTTATATGGCGAATATCACATAGTGAATATATGCCCCCTTCTATTCAACCTGACGAACAAGCTTGTAGTGACTACCGCTCCTGCCTATGCTAGCCCTAGCACTACCCTTGGATCCCATTACCATCCTTCTCCAATATCCTTAAACTATCAAATCATGCATTCGAAATATATAAATACTCCAATCTTCAAGCATTTACTGTCTTCTCTTCATATATACAAGTCTTATTCATTCAACTTTGAATCTGTTGTGGCCAATTTGAACCACCCATTCAAACCTCTAATTTTTATGTGCTAGAGTTTCTCCTGAATCCCAAACACTAATACTAAAATGATGCCCAAGGAATTTAGAGGCCTATTTTGTTCTTGTCAAAACAGAGTTGGTTAATAACTCTAAAGCACTGCGTGCGTCTGATTCTGGCAACGCGCGCAAGTTCTCTAATGCCTTCTGGCAATACCCTTCTGCCATCTCGCGGGTCTTTTCCAACCCTTGGTACTGCTCCACCTTTCTTCTCGCTATTTCAACATCACCTTCTTCCTTGAATTTACGAGCAATGAGCGCTCCTACCTCAGGCAGTTCACGCCATGCAA
Source organism: Kodamaea suecica (assembly GCA_030558315.1). Taxonomy (NCBI): domain Eukaryota; kingdom Fungi; phylum Ascomycota; class Pichiomycetes; order Serinales; family Debaryomycetaceae; genus Kodamaea; species Kodamaea suecica. The sequence goes on along the minus strand of JAJMSH010000008.1, from coordinate 74,889 downwards.
AGAGAATTGGAGCAGTGGCCAAGCCTAATTTCAAATCAGCTTGACTGGGCTTGCCAATGGCTTCGCCGCATGAAGTATAATCCAACATATCGTCTACTATTTGAAAGCACAACCCCAAGTTGCGACCGAATTGATAACAATTCTCAATAATTTGATCATTACATCCCCCCAAAACTGCTGCCGCACGAGCTGACTTCGACATTAACAGGGCAGTCTTTAAGTAAGTCTTGTGCAAATAGTATTCGAATGCAGCATCCACATTGGTGGCATGGTTGACTTTAGAAACTGCAAATTCGTGTTCTATAGTTGGGACTTTACCTGTTGCAACAGGCATAAGTTTACGATCACCATCGTTATTTATGGTTTGCGGGGAGTTGCTGAGAACCGTATTCTTTAATTGCATGAACTCTCCTTCAACTAAGTTGGCAATTGTCGTGGATAACAATTCAATTACTTCTGGGTTACGCAAACGCGCAATAGCGACAGAAGCACGTCCAAGAAGGAAATCTCCAGCTAAAACGGCCATTTTGTTAGTGAATGCAATGTTCCCACTTGGACGGCCACGACGAGAGTCTGATAAATCAATCACATCGTCGTGCAATAATGAAGCTGTATGGATCATCTCAACAATTTCAGCTAGTCTACGTTGTTTCGGGAGAACACCATTAGCAGCGTCCCAACTAGGTAAAACGTCCATTGGCTTAGATAATGGATCTAATATCACCCTCGGGTTAATGCCATGTAATACTGCTAATGGAGATATCGAATCATCAATGTTCTTTCCTGCAAGTGATGTGCTTGAGGGAGTACCGTTGAAGGGCTTCTGCTCAGCAACATCGAGAAAATCAACGGGTATTCTATTACGTTGCTCTATTGGGATCTTTGCCAACGCTTTTGATAAAAGTAATACAAGCAACGGACGTACATTTTTACCTTCAGCTTCAAAGTAGTAACTCAGTACACGGTTTAACGTAGGGTGCCCTGAACCAATTAATGCTGCAATTGACTTCGCCAAGTTGGACATTTCATGGCTCACTATCGAGAAAGGATCGTGGAATCCAGGGTCCTGTTGTGGCTGGACTATTTTTTCAGCAGCCTCTATAGCTGCATTGAATGTGTTTGTTGAATGCTCTCTAGGAATGCATACCTGAGCCTTTGTGGATGACTTCTTGATCCTTGCAGCCCTTTTCACGCTGGCTTTAAGTACGTTCATACTTAGAAAGATTTTTAAGAGGTATGATTCGTTTCCTGGCTGGTAGAAGATCTAGCTGACTGCGCTGCTCTGGTATTCTTGCTTCGTCTTGTCGTCTTGGTCCTCCTGAAACTTCTTCAGTTTTTCATTCGTTTTTTTTCACCAGCCTAGATCGTGCAGGACCCTCTGGGAATGGAACAACAATAGGAAGGAATGGAGAAGCTGGTGTATGGTGGCCAAGGCATATGTCGTCCACAAGGCCAAAGTTCCCCATAGGTTTGCTCTGAGAAATTTCTAATTTGATTCCTCTTTTGCAAGGGGCTAGAGCAGTGCTTGCATCACTTCGTATAGACCCTTCCTGTACCTCTTAAATTCAGCTGTATTATTGCTGTGCTCTTGATTTGTACGATAATTGCTAGACTAACTTCTTGTGTCAACCATCTATGACAGGCAGAATTAGATCTGGTTGCTTTCAAACCTTAATAATTACCATTTGCGTACCCAATACGACCAAACTCGTGAATTTTGCAACCAATCGCAAGCATACTTTTCCTGTTCCTTTCCCCCACAATTGGTGTATATGGCTTTTAAAATTGAATACTTCGCAATAAAATACATTGCAATACTTATATAACTTAACAACTATATTTGAGCTGAAACTAAATAAACATTATATGTTATCATTCGAATTGCTTTCTCTGTTCAACATGCATTGCCAGTAAGAATACATCCGGTGAAGTTAATGTTCCCAAACATCTTGTGGCATGCAAATTCAAAAAGGTTAGTCCAAATATATAACTTGCATTGACCCAACCAAACCCTTCTGTTGCAACTCCCTTAAAATCTAAACCTTGATTCCCATATTCAGCATCAACACGATGTGCTACTGCCCCCCTGGTCACGTTATACTTCTCGACAACCACACCATTGTAATCAACAAAAGCCTTGGTCATCATGAAAAGCCAACGGTACGCCAAACGACGTGCTACACCGCTATAACCGTACTTATCAAGCCCAATCCACGCCAATATTTGTTGTGGTGCCCAGCCAAATGGGTAGTCCCATTGACGAGATGGTCTCTTGATACTAACAGAACCACGAGAGGCGAGAGTTCCTGCGACTAACCCACCGTACTCTTCAAGCTTCGAGACAGAATTCTTCACCATTTGGCGAGCCTGGTCTTCGCTTGCCATACCAGCCCAAAGGGGCCAGAATGTGGTCGCGGATTCGTATCCGGTTTGTTCCTTTGTCTTGACGTTGTAATCGTAAAAGATGGAATCCTTTTCATTCCAGAGATACTTTGTCATGTTCTGTTTTCTCTTTTCTGCTCTTTCTTGCCATAATTCAGGGGTATGCAATTCATCTTCATACTTTAATTCACCATCGAAGTGCTCCCTGAGTATAGCTGCAATATCAATTTCGTACTTACACAAAAGTGAGTTCAAGTCTACGGTCGCCAAGTATGCAGCTTTTCCTTCCAATCTGTAGGAAGTATCGTGGCCAGATTCACGGACTGCACGATCATGTAAGAAGTACTCATCCAAAGCAGCCTCCTTGATCTTACCCAGGTTGTATTGTTCAATAAAATCTTCCTGAGAAATTGAATACTTCATCACATATGGCAACAAAATGGCATCAAAGTGAGTGGCCTCTGTCTCTGGTGGCACACCAAGACCTTCTGGGTGATAACACGACAATCCTGTCGTAATGTCAAGTCTTGGCTCACAACACCACACAGTCTCATACTCTTTAATTGCAGCCAAAGTTGACCTCTTCAAGAAGTCAAGGGTGGCCTCCGCCTTTTCAGGGGATACTTCCATGGTTTTCTTATAGACTCGAAGAGTCATGTCAGTCAAAAATGGAGGTTGAGATCTTCCCAAGTAGTACAGCCTATTTGCATTTAAGATCTTTCCATAGTGATGGATTTCGTAGATGAAATTCTCAGTCATACCTCTAGCTAAGCGAAGATGTTCGAGATTCAGGGTTGCAGTGACATCAGTTAAAAGACCAATTGTTTCCATGTATGAATCCCATCCATAAAGTTCATTAAAACGGCCACCAGGTACAACGTACGGTTCATTGATCAAGTTACCGGGGTTCTCTGGATCAGGATGAGCTGCAAGAGAAAGTAAACCAGGCTTGTCATTAATAGACTTGATAAACTCAGCGTCGATTTTCTTGGGTAAATATTGAACATCAAGATCGATTTTAGGGTCCTGGAGCTTTATGGCCATGAAATAATCGTATTGGTCGGTTCTATTGTAAGGAATGTATATTCTATGGGTAGCGCTTTTAAATTGAGTTACACCATTCTCATCGACGTATTCTTCTTTAAATTTAGTGTCTTTGGCCATTTCCATGATGTTCTGAGGAGTGATTTCACGGGTAAGAGACCTCCAGAATTGAGTGCTGATCATACGTTTCATACGGCCCATTGGGTTTTCATTTAAACGTTGTTCGTCCAAAATCATCAGAACACGTCCATACCTTTTTGCAATGGTCAATTCCTGCAACAAATTAGAAAGCATGTACGTTCCACTTACAGGAGTTTGACGGTATCCATTCAGGTTTATTGTACCCAACTTCAATACTTTAGGACCTGTATCTTCGATTGTTATTTGATAGTTACCATCAGTGTCCTCTGAGTCTAACAATTCACTTAAGGTTTGTTCAATATTGTTAATGTAGAACTTCTTAGGTCTAATTGAAGAAGCATCCATCGAAGAACGCCTTAGTTGGATTTTATTTGGCTGTTCGTAGATTGGGACGATTGAAGGAACTCGAGATTCACTTCTGTACGTAAGAGCAGCAGCTTCATCTAGCTGGTCTTGGGTTAGTGGTCTATTGTCTGGAGTTTGATATTTTTGAACGAAGAAGGGGTTGAACAATGGAACGGGAACCAGTTCAACCTCGTCAGATGCGTGCACCGGACTTGGTTCTTTGGAATTCTCGGCCGTACTGGCCTCTTGTAAGGTTTCGGACGACGTTATGAAGTCCTTTCTGAATTGATCATAATGCTTTGATTTGTTTTCAAGAACCGAGAAGGTTCTAATACGCCCGAACTTGGACGTTTTGTTTGCCGTTCCAGGGTTTGTTTTGGCACCGTAGTAGGTGTCTGCGTTATCAAGGGGATCGCTCTCTCCTGAGGAGATGGAGCTTGTTCTCTGATGTGACATTGTGAGAGATTTGTGGGTGCGGGGACAACTGGTGGCACCTTTGTAATGGCAATAGCAGATGATACTGTAAGCTCCGTGATACCTTCCTGTGCTTGTGCTCTGTGTTCGGGATACGGGCGATCTAGCTATGACCCCGTGTGTTCTTTGAGATGCTTTCTAATGACCTGGTACTCTCCGTATCGATTGCCAATACGGTGTGCTTGTTTCTTTGAAGAACGTATCTGGTGCTTGACTCTGATCCGGTCCAGTACTGTAATGCGTAAACCAATAACTGTATTTCACGCAAATATTGTTTCTGCAATTGTGGGGATATTTATATTAAAGATAACAAGTTACGAGCTTTATTGCGAGCAGGGATTTTTCACGTAGTGGGACCCTCACAGAGTAACAAAGGCAGACAAGAAATTAGAGCGGTGTAGAGGAGTCTGGTCAACGGGACAATTATGTAGAGAGAGGGGAAACAGAGCAGCAGGCCTGGGTTCTTTTCACTTGGGTTCACCTTTATCTCATACACTTGTTTACTTATTGTGCTAGCTATTGTCAAGGGAATGGCTTCGTCAGTGCGGCATTCAGTACGTATTCTCAAGGTGCTTCTCTTATTCCAATAGAGTTTCGCTTGAAGTGACGTACGAGGAGAGTTGAGGCAATCGAGAAAAGTATTTTAAGAACAATTTCAGTGGAAACGACGAGAAATAGCTTGACGTCTATGGTGGTATTTGCATCCGTTTTCTCTTGTCGTTCGATACTCAGCTGTCATTTTTATTTCTCTTAATTGGCCTGAACGGATTCTACAGTGCCGGTAGTAGAGGAATGTGTTGCGAATGTTGTGAGTGTTGTATATTTCCTTTTTATTGGAAACCGGCGAACGTGATTGGTGTGATGTCGTGTCGAATTACGGTTATGTGAAGTTCGATTATGATCGTTTGAAGGTAGGTGTGTTCGTCATCATGCTCCATGCTGTCATCAATGTGCGACTGGCTAGCTTACATCAAATGATTACGTAACAAAATGTGAAGTATGGCCAACGGAAACGTATAGCCAAGTGGACTGAGTGCTAGTGCAAAAGGGTGGTAGCGCATAGGAGGGAGTGCTAGTGGGTTTGCTGAAGAACAAAGAGCAACACACTGGCACTTCCATTTGAACAAAAGGAATGAAGCCTTTATACAACTCAATCATCGCATTTTCTTGTGTGATTCAATCTGTGTACATTTGCATAAACCATTCACACATCTGAAAGAAACCATAAAACCCTCTTGGTGGACTCTTGGGCCCTGATGATGTTTCTTGTATATTTGAACTGTTATTTCTTGGGAACCTCTACACACCTCTGGACTTTCTAGAACAACATTGCGCAAGTAAGCCAACAGGTATGACGCTTCCTCTCTTTGAGTCTCGCAAACTGACTACACTCATATTTGACTCCCTGATCAAAGGGCTTCCCCTGCAGGGAACTCATCTCTTGCATGGACTCTAGGCTTGTTGTTTACACTTCGTATCCAATGTCCTCCGATAAACCTTGTTTCCCTTCCAAATGGATGTTCCTTCATACTAAATAGTGATCCATGGCAGCAAAAACTGAAGTGTTTTAACAGTACGTTCGAAACTATATTACCCTGCGGACGGACAGGAGAATATGCCAAGTCAATTGATGATGATACACTGAATAGAAAAAACAAAAGACTAGGTATGGTTTGGCATAGATTGAAATCGTTCGAATTGGTATTGCAGCAGGTAATGAGTTGCCTGCATATATTATGGAGAGGTTTTACAAATTTTAGCAGTATAACCACGCTTCGAGCTTTCTTCGGGATTTTACCGTTACTATCTACCTTAATGACCACATTGAACGTTCTTGCCTCTTCAGAATTATGCTTACCGTTCATTTTTTGCGTATCTGAGTGGGTCTATGTGGTGTACCCTTTGTGTCTGCATATAACTTGGTTATATTCTCACGTTTGAAAGGTTTGTGTCGAACCCATTCAACAAGCTCTAGATAAGTAGGAAGCTGCGTGATGTTGTCGGTGTCGGCAAGAAACCAATCCGGTCTCTGGTGCTCCGATACTGCAGTACTCTGAGCTCAATTTCAAATTACTTAGGCTCTAATGCCTTGTTACAACAACTTGAGGCTTGAGTGGCTTGTTACAACAACTTAAGGCTAGAGTACCTTACAAGACAAAATTAGGAAAGCCACGCTGATCACTGACACTACGACCACCAATAGCTACCACCAACCGCTACCACCAACCGCTACCACCAACCGCTACCACCAATCGTAACCTCCAACCATAACCACCAAAACATACTACCCAACTCTCTACAACCACCACCACCACCACCACCACCCAGATGTCTCCGCACGTGAAAATTCATGCAGGCAATTTCAATGCTAAACTCCCGGCAACTCTAATGCCCCAGCCCATAAGATTGTGCGTTTCCACACTGTATCATCCCGGGTTCCTAGTCTCGATCTGAAAAGAATCTCTTCATCCAACTCTCTTCATCTCTAACTCAATCCTCAACCACCACTCTTACAACTGTCCACCCAGAACCCCTGTCTCAACACCTTCAAAACTCCGATACGCCCCGGAGGTGCTCGGAGTTGTCTCAGATGCAGCTTTGTCCTCACACCCACCAAACTCAACACCAACCTGCTCTCTTAACTGTACATCCCCCGGACACTCTCCTTTACACAATGTCACATGCAGTAGCATGGTCCTCATAACCGAAGCAAATACCTAATTATTAAAGTTCACTCATAGGTTCGAACTTTTTGAAAGACAATTGCACTTTATTTGAACCGGCCATGCTAACTTCGGAAGAGGGATAAGGTAGTATTCCTTGTGAAACTTGATTTCTGCTAACACTCCCAAAATTGATGTTGCGTGCACTCTTACAAATTTGCTCTGTGAGCCAATTACATTAGAGCGTAAGCCACGCAGGGTGTTTGGGGTGCGTGTAGGGGTGGAATTTTCTTCAGTAGATAGGGCTGTTGGGATGGTTCCTAAACCCCAGTTTTTTGAAAAGTATAAAGCAGAACGATTCCCCGGTTTTTTGTCCACCCAGTTCCAGTTGAATAACCATAGTAAAACTTGACAATTCGATAATTTACTAGTTATAAAATGGTTAAGGTTACAGTTTTAGGTGCTGCCGGTGGTATTGGTCAACCACTTTCTCTTTTGCTCAAGATCAACCCAAATATCGATGAATTGTCCTTGTTTGATGTTGTCAATGCCCCAGGTGTCGGTGCTGATTTGTCCCACATAAATTCCGACTCCGTCACTTCTACCTTCTTGCCAGCTTCGAGAGAAGACAACACTGCCCTTCTTTCTGCCTTAAAGGATGCCGATTTGGTTGTTATCCCAGCCGGTGTCCCAAGAAAGCCTGGAATGACCAGAGATGATTTATTCAACATCAATGCTGGTATTGTCAAGTCATTAGCCGAAGGAATCGCCGAAGTTGCTCCAAAAGCTTTCATTTTGGTCATTTCCAACCCAGTCAACTCCACCGTTCCAATTGTTGCGGAAACTTTAAAGGCTAAAGGAGTTTACGACCCAAAGAAGTTATTCGGTGTTACCACCTTGGACATTGTCAGAGCCAACACTTTCATTGCTCAATTGTTCCCTGGTGAAGCTAAGCCAACTGATTTCAACGTCAACGTCATTGGTGGCCACTCTGGTGAAACCATTGTTCCGTTATACTCCCTTGGTAACACCAAGTCATACTACTCTAAGTTGTCTGAAGACCAAAAGAAGACTTTGATTAACAGAGTGCAATTCGGTGGTGACGAAGTTGTTCAAGCTAAGAATGGTGCTGGTTCGGCCACCTTATCTATGGCTTATGCTGGTTACAGATTGGCTGAATCTATCTTAAAGGCTCTTTCTGGTGCTACTTCCTCTGTTGTCGAATGTGCATTCGTTGACTTGGATGATTCCATCAAGGGTGCGTCCGAAGCCAAGGAATTGATTGGTGGTTTACTGTTCTTCTCTTTGCCTGTTCAATTAGGTAAGAATGGTGTTGAAGAAGTCAAGTACCAAGTATTGAACGAAGCTAGTGATGAAGAAAAGGCTTTGTTGAAGATCGCTATTGAACAATTAACCGGCAACATTGCCAAGGGTGTTTCTTTTGTTAAGAAGTAGATTAGTCTTATTTTATTTTGTCTGGTATTGGAGTGAGTAGAGTATTAGAGGCGAACGGTAGTAGTATGATGTAGATGTCTTATGGACTTGACCGTTTCAAATGATCATGAGGCTATATGTCCTTTATGAAGATCAGCATGTCTTTTATTGAAGGAATCTAAAGTATTTCCAGTGTGTTGGGATTGATGTGTGGCTGCAAAATTCGACACCATAACCGGAAACTCCAAAATATACAACTACAATGCTATTCCAAAAAGAGTGTATTAATTCAAAGTTGATAAGTCTCCATTAGGTACGTACCAGGAAGATTCGAGGAAAGTCTTGAAATCATGAAACCATGAAATCACACCAGTTTGAGTGATTCGTGTTTGATGAAATATATGTTTGAACTAATGGAGTAAACATTCAGTGTCCTAGGTCATTTATTGCCATGAACTAGTCTTCATAGGCTTGAAGTGGCATTCGTTAGTACTTGTTTTCTAAATGCTACTGTCAAAGTGTTTGTTGGCTTATAACTAGTTGTAAGGAAAAGCGAACCTATCTAGCCTTATTTGCTAGAATTTTGGCTAATATTGAACAAAAATGATGAACTCGAAGTAGAATAGGATTAACAAATCTACATCACAACAACGTGAAGTTTCATGAGGCTACCATTCACAGCTGTTTTATGGCTACTTAAAACAACCTGAGGTAGTATTCATTCCCCCTTCACAGCTACTCTACACTATTCGGAGCGTTCCGTATCTAACTAATCAACTACCAGAGCCACACCAGCAAGTCCTCCTATCTTGAAGTTTCGCAAAATCAAGATAACTATTCCTGATATCACCACTTACATCATACCCTCAACATGCTCTAATTAGAATAGTGACACTAAATTCGCCCGCAATCCTCCTCCTCGTGGCCCCATTCAACCATGTTTCCATGATATGTCACCATGATGATCTTCAGTAACTGCAGCGATACAGATTTGCAGCTATTAATTTAGCGGAAGAAAAAAGTACCAAACACTACGCCAATAATTGGCACATGGGCCTAGCAACAGTGAATGAACAGTGGCAAAGGAGGGACAGATGGAACTCCATGATTCCCAGCGGCGAATCAATTCCCAATACTCCAAATCGGATCAAACCGATCATCTATTCCATCTCCAGCCACGCCCAATACCACCCTTACTGATAAAACGCACAAATGCCCTCTAGCCCTCACTACTCCTACGCATGGCGACCCTCTACTAATTCCAGAATTACCGCGCTATTTCCTCCCTAAATGTCCTCCCTAAATGTCCTCCCAATGCCCCCCCCTCCCCCAAAAAACAAATGAAATCGCAAATCGCAAATCAAAAACTGAAGCTTGCCACATAAAAAAACAAGCAAAAAAAAAGGCGAAAGAATTTAAAACATCGACTAGCAAACACTTCCTACCGTTTCCTTGTGCAATCAATCATCAAAGAGTGTAACAAATAACCTCAGTACAGCATCACAATCAACACTGCTGTACCAAGACTGCGTTGCCTTTACACACTAACTCCCTTTTCGTACTCTATTTGGCCCACCTAGTGAAAGGGTAGTAGAAGAAGACGAAGGACCAAATCACCTAGAACAAAAACAGAAGAAGAAAAAGAAGAAGAAGCTTTATACTATGGAAGGAATTCTTGATTTCTCCAAAGAGTTGGATACAGCCGTCTTTGATCAAGTGGTGGATGCGTTCTACAAAGGATCGGGCGTGGAACAACAGAAAGCACAGAGTCTCTTGAGTCAATTCCAAGAACACCCAGAATCTTGGAAGAGATCAGATCAAATTCTTTCAAACTCAAATAATGCCCAATCAAAGTACATCGCTCTCTCATGCTTGAACAAATTGATTCAATATCGTTGGAAAACCATCCACGAGAATGAACGTGTTGGGATTCGTAACTTCATTGTTAATATGATTATTTCTTTATGTGACAACGAAGCTGTATTTGAATCTCAACGCGCTTTGATTAATAAAATCGATTTGACTTTGGTATCGGTATTGAAACACGAGTGGCCTCATAACTGGCCCCAATTCATCCCGGAAATCGTCATGAGTTCCCGTTCAAGTTTTAATGTGTGCGAGAATAATATGACTATCTTGAAATTATTAAGTGAAGAGGTTTTCGATTACAGTCAAGACCAGTTGACTCAACGTAAAGCTCAACAACTTAAGTTGTCCATGAAGGCTGAATTCGAAGAGATCTTTAAGTTATGTTACGAAGTCTTAGACAAAACTACAAAGCCTTCTTTGATCATCGCGACCCTTAATGCTTTGTTGAAATATATCCAATGGATCCCTTCAAACTATATTTTCCAAACAAATTTGTTAGATTTATTGTCTAATAAGTTGTTGGCTCCTGCGGATACCAGAGCTATTGCTTTGAAATGTTTAACTGAGATTTCAAGTTTGACTTTATCTCCATCTACCCCCGATATCGATGCTAAAGTAATTCTTTTCTTCAAAAATTCAATGGACCAGATTTATGGAATTATTCCAACCTCAACAAACTTGCGCGAATCTTACCAATCTGCAAGCTCAAATGTTCAATCCTTTTTACAAGATTTTGCCATGTACTTGTGTACTTTCTTGTCTAATCATTTAGTACTTTTGGAAAAAGACGATTCACTTTTAGACCTTTTGCTCAGTTCGCTTTTCTATTTGCTAGAATTATCCAGGATTGATGAGCGTGAATTGTTCAAGACCTGCTTAGATTTCTGGAGCTCTCTTGTCCATGGCTTGTTCGTTGAGATCCAAAACTTACCAAGTAATGAGTTATCTCCATTAAACCAATTGACTTATGGTGCCAACTACATGGCCACTTCTTCTGGCGGTGCCCCAGACCCTGCTGTTCTAGCCAAATTTCCTTTGAGACAGCACAAGTATGCCAAGATCATGTCAAAGTTAAGATTGGTTATTATTGAGAACATGGCAAGACCAGAAGAAGTTCTTGTTGTTGAGAACGACGAAGGTGAAATCGTACGTGAATTCGTCAAAGAATCGGATACTATTCAATTGTATAAATCTATGAGAGAAGTCTTGGTTTACTTGACTCATTTAAATGTTGTTGATACTGAACAAATTATGAGCGAGAAGTTGGCAAGACAAATCGACGAAAGTGAATGGTCGTGGCAAAACATCAACACCTTGTGCTGGGCTATTGGCTCGATTTCAGGTACTATGAACGAAGATATGGAAAAGAGGTTCTTGGTATCAGTCATTAAAGATTTGTTATCTTTGACTGAAATGAAACGAGGCAAGGACAATAAGGCGGTAGTTGCTTCTAACATCATGTACATTGTAGGGCAATACCCTAGATTCTTAAAGGCACACTGGAAGTTTTTAAAGACTGTGGTTAACAAGCTTTTCGAGTTTATGCATGAAACACACGAGGGGGTTCAGGATATGGCGTGTGATACCTTTATTAAGATCACAACCAAGTGTAAGAAGCATTTTGTTGCGATTCAACCACAGGAGATGGAACCATTCATCAACGAGATCATTAAGAATATCCAATCGATTACCGAGGACTTACAACCACAACAAGTACACACCTTTTATGAGGCATGTGGTATTATTGTAAGCGCGCAAACCCAAAAGGAAGCCAGAAATAAGTTATTGGGTGAATTGATGGCTTTGCCTAACATGGCATGGACTTCCATCATCCAAAGTGCTGCTCAAGACCCACAATTATTATACAGCACTGAACATGTAAAGGTAATTGCAAATATTATCAAGACTAACGTCGCAGTTTGTCGTGCCCTCGGACCTGGATTCTATAGTCAATTGGGTTTGATGTATGTTGATATGTTATCTCTTTACACGGCTGTATCAACAATGATATCAGATGAGGTTGCAAAGGATGGTTTAATAGCAACCAAAACCCCAAAAGTGAGAAGTTTGAGAACGATCAAGAAAGAAATTTTGAAGATGATCGAAACTTATATCAACCAGGCCGACAATGTACAAGAAATCGTCAGGGATTTGGTTCAACCATTATTTGGTGCTGTTTTAGAAGACTATAGAAACAATGTTCCAGATGCTCGTGATGCCGAAGTCTTGAACTGTATGACTGCTTTGGTTAACAAAGCAGGTGGGTTGATTCCCGAAGGTGTCGTTTTGATCTTGCAAAACGTGTTTGAGTGCACGTTGGATATGATCAAAACCGATTTCATCGAATACCCTGAACACAGAGTTGAATTCTACAGATTGTTGAAAGAAATCAACTCCAAGTCATTCAAGGCATTGTTACAATTGTCCGGTGACGCGTTCCAATCCTTGATAAACGCTGCATTATGGGCATTTAAGCACAATAACAGAGATGTCGAGGACAATGGTTTGATTTTAACCATTGATCTAATTGAAAATGTTGAAGGGTTAGGCGACACTTCATTCACGAAGGCATTTTACGAAAACTTTTACTTCCAAATCTTATCCGATACGTTTTATGTTTTCACGCAACCTGACCACAAGAGTGGTTTCAGGTACCAAGCACAGTTATTAGCTCATTTAATCCACTTGGTGGAAGATGGAGTTATTAAATACCCATTGTACACTTCTGAGCAAGCTCCCCAGGGCACCACAAACTCTGCATATTTGAAGCAATTCTTGGCCCAATTGTTGTCATCTGCTTTTGATAACTTACAGAAAGAGCAGTTAGTAAACTTCTTGAATGTGTTGACTTCGATATACAATGAGTTGCACAAGTTCAAGGCTGTTTTAAGAGACTTCTTAGTGCAATTGAAGGAGTTCGGAGGTGACCCAACAGATTATTTGTTTGCAGAAGATAAAGAAGAAGAGAAGGAGCGCAATGAGAAGTTGCAGAGACAGAAAGACTTGCAAGTTGGTGGATTAATCAAGCCATCCGAAATGGATGATTGAAGGGGTAGTGGTGAAACTAACTCAAACTGAGATACTTTCGTCTGAGAGTAACTGCAAACCTTGAGTGATCCAAAGATCTTGGTGCAACTGTCATTTCTGTATTATACACCATCGCTAAGCCGAACCAGTTTGTTGGTTTTCACGAACCTTATACCATAACACATATGACAACACCACCATCACAATGTCACACATATTGTTTTGTGCTTATAATTATACTCTAGGCACTATACAATCATTTTAAATTAAAAAATGCCTTGAATAGATAGATCTAATAGTTTTTTTAGTTTTTTTTAACTGGAAGGTTAAATTTATTGAGAGTGAATTGAATATCAGAAGACACTTGAGCCGTAGAATGTGACCAGTGGGTTATTTAGCAATCCTTACAACAATCAGTTCAATTGCGGTGCTTTACTTCCTAGTTCGAAGTGACTTGATGGTTGCAAATTCTGGTTATACTTCTTAAAAACATGTTACCCGGACATATTTGAGATGGGAGTATAAATACCGAATGGCTGCTGCATTTTTTTAGAATTTGTTTGGACTTTTCTTTATCGCCAGAAGATCAGTCTCGTAATCGTACATGGTTCTTGCCTTTTACCAGAACCATCCGGGGGCTGTCTTTGCCAATGGTTGATCAATTACTTTTTGGAACATTCTTTATATTTCATATCTTTTGATGTGGAGCATATACACCTATTTTTCAGGCGGACTATCTGTGGCCAGGTAAGCTGTGTGAAAGAGAGGATTATGTGTGGGAGAGGTTGTGAAGGGCTGTCAGATAGAGTGTGTTGTGCAGCCAAGCGTGGTGTGGGACGGAGAGTCCTGTGAATGGATTGGAAGCGATTCTTTACAGGAGTTGCATTATTCGACAAAGCACCCACAAATTTTAGTGATTCATTGTACTGAAACAGCTGCGATTTGTTTTCATGAATGAACTTGTATATTGAATTCAATAATGTAAGACAGTCGTTAGTGGATCTATGGTATCCCTGAAAGCATATCTTCAGTACTTAGCTATACTAAGGAATATCTATGTTGTGGCTAAAAATCTGTAGTATCATCAGCAATGCTATAAGGTCGCTTTTTTATCTAACTTAATGTTTCGTGCTCACGATTTCTGGTGACCCAGGATTACTTCACTTTACTATTTCTAAGCTTCTTAGTTCCAGTGTAACTACATATATTTCCTTAAATATTGTTCTTATTATATACATGATTAGTAAAGAGGACCCCTCTCTACTTCATTTAAGGACTTCCCATACAACTTCTTTGCGTCTGTGATTTTAATGTAACTTCTGTTGGGTCCTGGAACTTGGCCCTTAATAACCAAGATTCCAGCTTCCCCATCAGCGTGCAACACTTGACAGTTTTTCACTGTATGTTTTTGTCCACCCATTCTACCTGCCATCTTCTTCAATGGTAAAACTCTACCAGGGTCTTGGTTACCACCCATACCACCAGCAGATCTATGAGCTTTGGTTACACCATGGGATGCATTCAAACCAGCAAACCCATGTCTTTTCATTACACCTTGGAACCCTTTACCCTTGGTGACTCCCTTGACATCTACTAATTGGCCAGGAGCAAAGAAGTCTGCCTTGAGTTCTGAACCTAATGGCAATAAACCGGTGGCATCTCTCACTCTGAATTCACCAATATTTGCCTTTGGTGAGACCCCAGCGAGTTGGGTCATTTTAAGGACAGCTTCTGTGATGTTCTTTAATTTATCAATCTGTCCCAACACAACAGAGGTGTATCCATCAGTTTGCAAGGTTTTATGTTGAACAACCTCACAAGAGTCAATTTCTATCACTGTAGCAGCATACTGCTCACCGGCTTCAGTGAACCATGAGATAGAACCTCTCTTGATTCCAAGTAACCCAGGTCTTTCAAGTAATGACTTTCTCTTGTTCGATAACTCAAGCGAGTGGTTCTTTGGCAAAACAGCAGTTCTGACGGACGGAATAGCATGGTGAGATGTGATTTGGGCCACTCCACGGGTGAACACTGCAGAATGACCTACAACTCTACCTGCAGCCAATATATTGTTATTAAACATCGTGGTTGACTTGGCTTAGTGAAAACTTTTACCATAGCTTAATTTTGATATGCGAAACTTTGATGTCGTTGAATTTGTATGCAGGTACGATAGACTAAGGTATAAGCCCAAAGGATGGAGAGTTGATTTTGCAGACTAAGTTATGTGGATATGTGAAGTTGTCTAGTTTCAGCGAGAGGATACAATGGTCTGGAACTGAGTCTTGCGGCGTTTTGTTTTGTCTTCACGTTGTTCCAGTTTTGGGCACTATTGTTGTACATTAATTGGTGTGTCTAATGTAGCATTCACTGCACTGCCCCATTCGGGTTTACAGCTCAGGTATAGTGAGGTCACTTGGCACCTTTGCTATTTCCCATGTATTTATGCTGGTGAGAGTATTTGAGCTAACGAGTATGTGCAAATTAGCTTATAAGTGCAAAGTCCCAATGCAAGAATTGAACCAGATCGTACAGAACAACAGTGGTAGTGTTCATTTCCACGAGCAAACGTCAACAATGCCTTAAAGCAAACATAGCCTATTTCGCTATATTGATGTTGGATATCCCTTGGTGAGTCGAAATTGTAAGATTTATAGCTTTACACTTTATAGTAGTACTTGCCAACACTTTTTTGTTTCATCATATCGAAAGTAGTCTCAACATGACCTCCTTACACCCAATTCAAACTCAACTACGTCTACTCCCACTACTAAATCTAAAACTTCTTATCCGTTTATATATATACAGGGTAGATGCAAAATCAAACTATTTAATCTTCTTTTCCTTCAACTTAATGGTTTCACTGTTGACGAATATCCCCTTACCCTTGTATGGTTCAGGTTTCTTATAGCTTCTGATCAATGCAGCAAACAAGTTGACTTGTTGAAGGTTCGTTCCTTCAATCAAGAGTCTCGTTGGATTTGGTGACGTGACAGTCAATCCCTCTGGCACGGGCACCTTTGGAGTATATGGCAACCCAATTTTAAGTTGCACTGCCAATACACCAGTTGGTAAAGTCTCTATAATTGCTCTGTAACCAGTCCCGACAAATTTTACAATTGCCAAATGGCCTTCAGTTGCGCCCAACATGTTATTCTGGAGCAATGCTCTTGTGGTTCCCCACATCGACCTCTGGAGTTTGTCTTCCGGGTCTTGTACCAGTACAGTGAGTGTGTTTGCCTTAGGATCTTGCGTGACTCTAACAAATTTTGGCACCTCGGTCTTCAAGATTCCCTTTGGACCCTTCAAGATGATTTGCTTGTCCAAGATGTAGGTGGACTTGCCTTTGACGAACTTCTTGCAGAACTCATATGGGACTTCTTCGACGGAGAAACTCACTGAATCTGCAACCTTAATGGGGACTTTTCCGATATTGGAAAGTTGAGCAGGACTGCTCGAGAAACTACGAATAGCCACACGGCCTATTC
This sequence comes from Kodamaea suecica, assembly GCA_030558315.1. Classification (NCBI taxonomy): domain Eukaryota; kingdom Fungi; phylum Ascomycota; class Pichiomycetes; order Serinales; family Debaryomycetaceae; genus Kodamaea; species Kodamaea suecica. The sequence continues at coordinate 58,022 of JAJMSH010000008.1, read as the reverse complement.
CAGGTATTCTAAGCATCTCTAACCGGTTTAATATCAACTGAAACGAGACTGCTGGTGGTGGATTGACTGTTCAATTTTTCATTGGAAAAAAATTCGATTCAAAACTGACGGGTTATATGCAGGCAATAATAAGTGGTACACTGATGTGAGAGGATGGTGATTGCAGAAGAAGGCGGATGTAGAGTTGAGTTCAGGAGCTATAAGGAGGTCAATTGGCTTATAGGGGAAATATACAGAGTACATCGAATCGGTTGAACCGAATACAGGTGAATTCTGATGGCCTCTCGTTAGGTGGTATCGATGTATTGGCCCAATGTCGCTAGTGAGCTGCGACAATTCTGATCATTTCGAATAAAAATTTGGCATCGCATCTCAAGATTTTCAGGCCACTGCTAAACCATCAGCACGTAACTGAACAATACACATTAAGTACAGCACATTACATTTACAATATGGTTAGAGCATTGAAGCATCATGAGCAGAAATTGTTGAAGAAGATCGACTTTCTTAATTATAAGCAAGATCTGGGCCACCGTGACACTGAGGTCATGAGAATGTACCATATTCAAAACAGAGAAGATTACCACAAATATAACAAGATATGCGGTGACATACGTAAATTGGCTAGTAAATTATCATTACTTTCGGCCACTGACCCATTCCGTATAAAGCATGAACAACTCATTTTGGAAAAGTTGTATAACATTGGTATACTAGCTACTAAGTCAAAGATAAGTGATTTGGAAAACAAGATTACAGTTGCATCCTTGTGCCGTAGGAGAATCGGGTTTGTCATGGTTAGACTTAAGATGGCCGAGAAAATGAGTGATGCAGTGACTTTCGTTGAAGGCGGCCATGTTAGAGTTGGGCCTAACGTTATTACTGACCCAGCATACTTAGTAACTAGAAACTTGGAGGACTACTTGACCTGGGTTGACAGCTCTAAGATCAAGAGAAACGTCCTCAAATACAAGAACAAGGTTGATGATTATGAGTTGTCATAGGAGAGAGAATAGACGTTGGCATACGTTTATACGTGTATATTAGCACTAATAAATATGGAATCTTTCATATCTTTAAATTTCAATTGTAGGACGAGTGGATTACTCATTTTTGTAAATGATTAATGGGCATGTATTTAACTAATTTATAGAGAAAGGCATACCAATTACATGAAGGTCTAAATGCAAGAAATAAAATAGGAACCAAGATCAATAAGACAAACAAGAAAAGAAGCAAATTAGCAAGATCAGCAAATCAGAAGCATGAACTGCCTATTTTAAAAGTTCGTGTTCATCATTCTTCTTACATCACTCTTTCTATTACCTGGAATCAAATCTGAATCACCTTCACGCATCAGAGTGCCAAATTCTCCTTGAGGAGTAGCAGTAGGGAGTGAACCGGCTGGCTTGAATGTCCTTCCCTTTGTAATTTCCGTTACTGGATTCATCATCACTACCGAAGAACGCGACAATTGGGTTGCGGATGGAGCTAGGTGCTGTGTTGGCCCATTTAGGTTGTACTGCGATGTGGATGCTGGAAGTATAGATGGTTGGGTATTACCAGAATGGAATGAAGTCTGGGAATGTACAATAGGACTATTTTTTGGAGACCATCCATCTGTACCGAATTGATTCTGAGTTGGAGAGGCTACTTGTTGTTTCTTTGGTCTGAAATCGGTATATGTCTGAAGTGTTGAGTGACGGATATCACTTGCATTTCTTAATGCTTGCAATGGCGGTAAGTTTGCACGAGGTACCACTCCAGTTTGTTCTTGATATGGTTGATATTGTTCTTGGCCATTAAAGTATGCATTATTGTCTTCATAGTATGCGCTATTATCTTGATAGTGAGAATTTTCTGGTTGGTATGTGTTGCCTGGGCCATACTGTTGCTCAAGTTGCCCTTGCACGTTAGACTCGGTGTAAATAGAAGAGGTTGTGGTCATGCGTTTGTTATAATCGGTATCCATTTTCAAGCTGCTATTAATGCGTTCTTGAGGGGCTGATGAAAGCGAAGACTTTGCAATTATTGGTAAGGGATTGGAGTGGTCAACTTGGAAAACATCATTTGGCAAGTCATTTACATGTGCGCCTGATTCATCACCATTTTCACCATCAAAGTAAACTCTATAAACGGATTTCATTCTTTTCAATTGTTCCTCTTGTTCGTCATTGACTGGTGGTACCGAGACTTCCTCGTCATCGCTATCATTCTTCAAAAGATTGAATGCAGATATACGAGGAGATTTTCTTCTGCCAGTTTCATCTTGTGGAGTAGTTAAATGTTGACCGGAAATGGCTTTGTCATTAGTTACTACGCTTTGATCATAACTATCCTCAGCGGCGGTCGGTTCCCTGATCTCAGAAGCATCTGTTGAAAAGTTGAAGTCGCCCTCAATTTCGCCAGTATCTTCTAAATTAGGATAAAGGTCTTTATGTTGCTCTTCTTGGGAAACTTTTTCATCCAATGTAGTTGATGTATTTGTAATAGAATCATCGAATGGAGAAGTGACAGTCTTTTCTTCGGCGGAATCTACCACAGGTCCAGAAGGATATTTCTTTTCATATGTCAGAGCAAATAAATCATCTTCATCGGAGCCAGAATCCTTTTCAGAATTTGTGACGTGTTTGCGGGCAAGGGAAGAAGTCGAGATGTTAGGAATCGTAGTATATTGCTTCCCATCAACTTTTTTGACAGGACTTACTTGAGGATTGACAGCTTGCATAGAATAAACTTGAGATTGGGAATCGAGGCCACCAATTTGACTGATCTGGCCAACCTGACCGATTTGCTTTGTTTGCCCATCTTGAATATGTTGGTGATGCTCAACATTGAATGTGTGCTCGTATTCACTGCGTAAATGAGCAGATCTCAGAGGAGACGGAGGGCCCAGCAGTTGAACGTAAGGCCCATTTCTTGGTCTACCATAGGCAGTCGAAGCACGCAGAGCAGCGTTATATCCTTGTAGGTTGGTTATCAGCTTAGCGTAGTCATCAAGACTTGCCTTGGAGCCCGTTTGGTGCTGGTAAGGTAACACGAAATGGTCCAAGTATGGGTCCGAGCTTTGATTGAATTTTTCGGATCTTATTGAGCCCCTACTGATTTGACCAGGGCCACCGTGGAAAGGTGGATGGATTCCAGCTGGAAATGGAGAACCAACATTCATATCATTTGGATATCTGACAGAATTTCTATTGTGGAAGGGGTTTTCGAAATGGTGATTCGGAAAATCAGGCAAAGCAGTAGCATCACCATTTTCATCGAAGTCAGGATCATGTTCTAATGCCTCCTTTTTATCTTTTTGATAGTTAACCCAAACGAAGTATCCTAAAATACACGAAATTAATACAACTGGCAAAATGACAGCAAGTGTAATGGTTAATACATTTTGAGTCTCTGGTTTCTCACAAGCAGCTGAGTTTGCGTTTTTGCCGGAGCATGTATCGGACGAGCTTGCGCTAGTGGTAGAGGAGTTGGAATCGGATGAGGTTGAAGTTGAGGATGCTGGAGATCTCTTACCAAACCTCCAGTGTACCTGCGAAGGGTTTAAATAGGTCATGACGGTGTGTTAAAGGGGCATGTGGGTATGGCAGTATGGGATGCTGGGGATATACGAGTGATATTTCAGTCAGTTATCTGGTAGTGAACGTAGATTTGGACGAATAATATGAGCTTAGGGTAGTGGAAATAGCTGAGGACGTCTCTTCTGAGGTGAAACAATGTCAAAAAGTGAGTGGATTAATGAATACCAGATGTGTATCGAAGGTCTGAAAGATATCGAAACACTGAATCAACGACAATGAAAATGTATAACAACACGAATTAAAGTTACGTCAAACAACTCCGATTCTTTCTTCTTTCCTCCCTGGTTGCTTTAGCGAATGACAGAGACTTTGTCTACTTCTCAGTGTTCTACTGCTCTAGATCAATAACAGAAATTTTTTTGGTCTTGGAAATTAACGTGTTAAATTAACGATTTGAAAATTGTACATACTCCAAACTAAATCTAAACTTCAAAACACTAGATGCAATACTTCCACATTGAGGTGCAATCTTTCAAACAACAGGAGTGTCTCCTATTCTTTGTCTGTTATGACGAGTCGTGTGGCAAGGTTAGACTGTATAGTGCCCGTGAAAGTTACTCAAACACGCTTCCATCTAAGTGCGAATATACAAGACTGGATCAAATAACCACTGGTGCTTTGGATGAAGGAATAAGGGAAATGTGAAAGGGAGAGAGAGGGAATAGTAGAGGGAAGTGTGGAGGCTGCTGAAAATGATTGTAAAGGTGGATCTAGAACTCGTTCTTTGTTCTTGGTCTGTTTGTTCCTTGTTTCTTTGAATGTTTAGTTTTGCCAAATTGTTCAATAGCTAGGTATGTGCTTGTATTATGTGGGCCATAGCCTAGTATTCTTATCACAAAATAAGGTTTTCAGATCATTCCACTCAAGTCTAGACCGTCAAAAGGCTGATTTTGTGTGCAAGTGTGAGATGGTGTGGATAATTGTGTAATTGGTTGATCTCATTGGCTCGTCACCAAGGCATCAATGTTCATTGCAATACATATTGGCATGGAAAAAATAAAAGCCTCCAGCCAGAATCGAACTGACGATCTCCTCATTACTAGTGAGGTGCCTTACCATTTGGCCATAGAGGCTTCTTGTTGAAGAGTTTAAGGAAATAAGATGATAGATGATTATGAGCGCAGAGTGGATTATATAGGATTGGTAGGAATATTGACATCATGACAGTTGAAGGTGGTCATAGCAGAGAGCCAAAAGCTAAGGGATTGTAAAGGGCTGAGTATAACCAGAGCGAAGGAAAAGTCTCCACCAAATACAGGCGTTGAAGGAACTGCCTTAATAGGGTTGTTCGAGAAGGTGGTTCATGAAAGCAATTGTGGGTGTGTGACATTTTTAAAGTCTGAGATCCACTTACAAAGAGCAGCTTCCTTAACTAATGGCAAGTACATCATTTCTGAATTAACAGAAGCGTAACTTGAGATAGGCTTTTCTGCTCAATTGCTCGATCCACTGTCTTTAGCAACTGCCAAACTACATTTTCAATACAGTACACTTCTAATTACAGTGGCAACCTCCGATACAATCACCTGAGCCTGTCCAACGAACTTCACTGAGTCCAGACTTTACCCTGCCACAGCCAGCACATCGTTAACCTTATGAATATAAGTGCCCTACTCTGTATGCACTAATCCCTATCCTACTTCAAATGGCTGCAAAAAAAGCCCAAGAGAGTAAAAACGACCTCAACGTAAACGTATATTAGTAAATATTAGTATAAGAATCTTACCACGATTGGAGTTCTTCGAACAACTCGACTCTGTGTTTTGATTTCTCCAAATTTTGAGCAATGCTTTTTCTAGTATCATCAACCATAGATCCATGTGCACATGTCATGAATGCAATCGGTCCTTCAGCACTAACTATTTCGGATTCGACTATTTCTTCCATGTTGGGTCTTACTTCTCTGAACTCGACGAACTGTAACTTTTGCTTCAAAATATCGACATAATCTCTTGATTCTTGGTGGACACTCTTCTTTTCAGCAGACTCAGCTTCTTCTTCTTCTTCTTCATCTGAGGAATTTTCCAAAGCAACATGAGCAATTGGCTCGACTAAACCAAGCGTTGGTTGCGTCACGTACACAACAACATTGACTCCAGAGTTTTCTAATTTGAGTAATTCAGGGTAGAACCACTCAACAGATCTGTAATGGCGCACAACCCAATATAATTTGATCGATTGCTTAGTTATTCCCTTTTGGACAATGTCCAATGCATGTGAGTATAAGCCTGGAATACCTGTACCACCACATAAAAAGACGATATTTTCATATCTGTTGACTGCAGAACGTGTTCCGTAAGGTCCTTCAATAGAAATTTTAATGTTGGCCGATTTTCCTGGTTGAGTGGATAAGTATTGATATAAGCCGTGTGTGATACCACCCTTTACTTTTAAGTAGAATGTAATTGTGTTCTTATCAGAAAAAGAGTCGACAATAGTGAAAGGGTGTGATTGCCAGAAACAGGTTGGTCTCAAGAAGTGAATGAAAGCAATGCAACCTGGGAAAGGTTTCCAGTAAGCTGGTCTTGGAACAGAGACTCTCAAAACTTCGTTTGAAATAAGTTGAACCTTCGCAACTTTGACCCCAAAGGCAATCAATCTGCAGACTCTAACGGTTCTATCCAAGGCCCAAACAGCAGAAGCAGCGTAATACCATTGTTGGAACTGTTGATCAGCGGTATGTATCCAACCACCAACAATAAATAACACTCCCATGAGAATATGGATAGCTAAAAACAATTCGTAGTTCGCCTTGCGGAACAGCATCATCGATTGGAATACCATAATAGCTCCTGCAACAGTGGCAACGTAACCCCAATGCATATATTCCTTAGCATTTCTACTAAGGTATTTATTCAAAGTCTTACCGTTAATTGTTAAGCCAACACCGTGTACAACAATAAGTAAGAAAGAGATTCTTGCCAACCACTTGTGGATGGTGATGAATCTTGCTTGAGACCAACCTGAAAACCAAATCAAGAAGTTATTTCTACCTGCGAACAAGACAAGTTGCGGAATCAAGTATAGCACCATTATACCTGTTCTGTCACCAACCTTTCTGGCCATTTCACCCAGGATGTTGCCAGGCCAGAAGAGATTTGGCTCATTTCTCTTAAAGTTGACAGAAGAGAAGATGACAGCTAAGGAGCACCAAACGAAAACCAAGATGGTCTCTAATCTGGTTGGGATTAACACCTGAATGTATTTGAACAACAGGTAGTGATGGGCATGGGACTTCTTAATCAAAGCAGGCAAGGAGACGTACTTTCTGTATGAGTTGATGAGAGCATTTCCCTTCAATGACTTGACAAAGCCAGGACACATAAAGTATAATGAATTGAAGACACCAGCTGCCAAAATCACGGCAAACCAATAACAAATCAAGGCAATGCCGTAGTAATGGGCTCTAGTATAGTTATAGTACCTACCTACTTCGGATTCCCAAGCCCCGGTAATGTTTCTTTGAGGCAAATAAAGAGGAAGATAGGTGATCTTCTTCTTCTTGAATTTAGGATCAGCTAGGGTATCAACCAAATGTGCGGTAGCATTCTCATAGGCTGCAAGGTACGCAGCTTCTGTCAAATTGTAAGCATCACAACTTTCAAGGAAGTTCTCACGAGCTTTAGCATACGGAATTCCTTCGATACAGTGGGCCATAGTTCCCAAAGCTTGCTGGTTCTTGACATCACAGAACCCTATTTTATCTGTTGTGGCATTAAACAAGGTTCCTGTAGCCACGATCAATTTTTGACACCCATCTACAGCGAAATCGTCGTACTGATAGAAGTAGATCTGGGCATCTTCCGTCGCAGCCTTAGCAAGCGTTAAGATGGAAGTACAGGCAAGCACTGCCAAATATTTCGTCGAGACCATGGTGTAGATTTGATAGTTTGACTCGAAGGTTTTAAAAAAGACTGAAGACAATGGCAATACCCATCTCTTTTATACGGGAGACGAAATTTCTAGCTATTAATGCGTAGTAACTCGACTCCGGATAAACGCTTGCCCTACTTTAATTCCATCGCTAATGGAGTCTTTCCATTTGTGAATGCAAAGATGAATACCTTAGACTGCAAATTTTGCAATCTTTTCCATCTGGTCGGAATTCGTCAGTTACAATGCCAAAAAATACCTCAAACAAGGCAGGAGCCGTAAGGGATGTGGCAGGTGCCAGAAACGACCGTAGTCGAGGCAATCAAGTATGAACTAGGCTTTAGCTAACACTTTGTAACTAGGTTTGGGGGTTATATGTGTAGTGTTATTGCGTTATTGCGTTATTACGTTATTGAGTTTTGCGTTTCCAGCCCCCAAGGTACGATTGAATCCCTGCTAAAAGTACCCACCTTGTAACTCAATCACTTGGGACAAAGGTCAACTGGAATCCGTACGAAGGTGATAAAACTGATAATGCAATAGTTAGATGGAGTCGGAATCCAAAACAGGAGAAAATGCTCGTCACACACAATACTATTTGGAGGTTTTTGGAGGCATGTTTCGAGTAAACGTGCCAAATCCATAAGCCTCACTTTTGACACGATATCGATTTTATCTTTTTGATCTTTTTGATCTTTTTGATCTTTTTGATCTTTTTGATCTATACCATGTCCATCAGATTGGACGCTTATTGGCTTTTACTAAGAGCAAAGGAGTGTCCAAGTGGAGCTGAGTGTTAGCCCAAGCCACTGTTGTCTATATTACCACCCCTGAAGCCTTCTTTCTCTCCTAAGTAAAATGTGCAAAGCTAGAAGCCAGCAGGCGAGGTGAAATCCAATATAAGAAGTCCTATTGGTCGATGAAGAGTCCAACTCTCGCAAACAGTGCCCCTCCTCAACATTTATTATCTGATCTCGTCTTTGAGATATATGTTACTTCCGGTTGTTAGCAAAAAGAAAGGTATGCTGTTTGAGCTCGTCTTTACGGCTGTTCTTACCAATTAAAAAATATATATATTAGTACAGCTTGCATTGGCCTATCACAGTTGGCCGCACTTAAAGCTTTCCCATACACGGGATAATCTATTCGATCTTTTGAACCAAGCATCACCTGTTAGGAGCCATTCCTTTCGCATAATCTTTTTGATCAGATAACGGTGGTGATATGTGAAGTGCTGGAATTTTATACCCGGGGCTATTATTTTTGAGCAAAGAAGCCGAGCGGGAGGGTACAGGAAAATTCTCGATAGCTAAAGGAAGGCTTTTGAATAGCTTTTCTTTGAATCCAGGGTGACATCCATTGACTTCAAAATGTGAAAAATTTCGACATAATCTAAATTTTTGGAGCTCTAGTTGCGGACTTATGCTGCATATTTCACTTTAGTGGAATTTGACACATTTAAGATGGCATCAACATCCTACGGGGGGTAGAGGGATGGGTGAGTTATAGTTGAGGGGATCAAATATGGCAACAAGAGTGAAAAGGGCAACGTGGGAAAGATTATACAGAAGAATCTCTCGAGGGGCTTTAGTGAGGGAAGGGGCTGAGGGAAGAGGCTGCTGTTGAAGAAAGATCTGATTCGACTTCATTGGCCAGATTGAATCAAGCCGTAACTTTTCAGCTGACTCCCAAGAGATCATAAAAAGCTAATTATTGTCCAGAGACCCTCATTAGTCCAACCAACTAGATCACAACAACCAAATAGGTTGTTGTACTCAATTCCAGAGCCATTCTTCCAAATATCCAACGACTAACCTACAATCAAAGAGCCAAATAGCCCCCACTATTATATCTTACCTTATCTATCCTCTCTCCCCACTACCACATATATCTCACTGCCTTATCTGAGTTCTTCGTCTTGTCTCCATAATACTATTCCAGTTGATTTGACTGGAATATGCAACTGGTTCTTTGATGAACTAATCATTACAAAAGATATATGTACAAATGTTATTGCTCTATATACAGAAAAGTACTGGGCACTATTGTTGATGAGCAATAGCGTACAGCATTATGGTCCTCTATAGATCTTCAAAATGCTGGTTTTATTATGATTGGTTCTTTCATTATGATTCCAGCTATTGTCTTTTTACAGGCCTTGTCTTGGCATGATCTTTCTTCGATCTCTTTCCCTTTTCTTGATCCCCTTGCAGCTTGCATTATCATAGTGGCGTTAGCTTTCACATTGACTGAACCTCAGGTGCTTGCAGCAATAGGAGCAGCATGGGCAACGGGAACGTCAACTTCCTCAACGGCCTCTCTAAGAATCACAGGCTCCCTCATGGGCAATTGAGGTACAGCTGCTAACTCACCTTCAGTATAATGAGCCTTGAAAAATGAATAATGCAATACTACATCTTCAATATTTCTCATTGTTGGGTCCTTTGCAAACTCTGGGTCTATGAAAAAGAAGACAGGCATCTCAACCTCTTCTCCAGCACTCAAACGTTGCTCTTCGAAACAGAAACATTGAATCTTGTTGAAATATGGTGCCACATGATCCGGAGTGACCGAGTAAGTTGCCATTCCAATGATATCTTCCTTTGACATATTCTTTGCTTTGTAGAATGCCAATGCTGTTTCTCCAGGAACAACATAAACCTCTCTTTGCAATGGAGTGAACTTCCAAGGTAAAATACCCGAGCTCTGACAAGTGAACTGGATACGGATTCTCTTGTTGGTGTCTACCGGAATCAACTTTTCAGGTGTGAATTGGGTAGAGTCAGTAATAGGGATACCACCGAACCCAGTTCTTTGACAAATCGCTCTGTACAATGGAACTGCTGTGAATGCAAGTGCAAGAAACAAGACACCCAACGATGCGGCGTAGTAACCTGCTGTTCTATTTCTGTAGAGTCTCCTAGCATCTATGTCTTTCTGCATTTTGGAGAGTCTTGCTCTTTCCATCTGAATATTTGATTGGAGCTGTTTCAAAGTGCTGCTAAATGAGCGTGTTTGTCTCTGCCCGATCCCAATACCGAATCCCCCGGCATTGCTTGTTCGATAAACTCGAACCAACGGTCCTATATTGACTCTCAACATGATTCTATATGTACTTCTTTCTGATACTTCTCTGCTTCCTATTGATTTTTGAAGTTTTTCTGTCAGTGGGTGCAGGGGATAGAAAATTTGTAAAGGAAAAGTTGGGTGATACTTTGAAGCAGTGAAGGAAGAACTACAATTGAGGGCATCTATGTTTAACTTTATTAGAAGATACTCCACTATAAGGTTCCCTGAGCATGTTCGGCCAAAGCCAAGGATCGGTGAGTTTAGAAATGCTTTATTCAATACATTCCTAGTGGCTAGTTCGACATGCCTCTTCCTTCATTCAGTCTGGTACTCCCTTGAGTATACTCAGAAGTTGAAGCAATTGGAGGCAAAGGATTCAGAGTACGCTGAGATAATCCAGAAGTTAGTTGATTTGAAGAAGGATGAGATCCCAAAATCGAGGAAATGGTATCAGTTGTGGTGATGGTGTGAATTGGGTGAATCAATGGGATGAACGAAGTTTTTCACCCCTGGTTCGAGTTGCCTTGAATAGACTCTTTGTGGGTTCTATGAAGGTTTCATATATGGCTCTTCAAAGGGAGCTTGTTGAACTCTTTGTATGGATGTATTGAATGACGTTGTTGTATTCTCATTCGGTTGAATCATTTAACAGACTCTTTAGGTACTGGTTGAATGATATCGCTGAACGCTATATTCTAAGGCTCATACTATTAGTCGACAATCGAACAAAATTATTGATTTGAATTGGATGATTTAACGGAAGAGTTGAACTACCTAAGGTTTGACTTTGGAGTTCATATCGCGATGAATATACTCTTAAGTACCTTTGACAAGAATTGGTGAACAAACTTAGGTGTGTTCACGAGCAGTAGTCATAATCATTTGCTCATAAGTTAGAAGACATCCTCGTGTCACCAATCTAACTCATGATACGCATCAAGCACGCAAAAGAGAGCCATCCTTTCTTGAGCTACAATACATGTGTGCCTCTATAGCCCACTGATTCGGCCCTTCGCACAAACCAATTTGCTGAAGGAAGTGATGGCGATAAGCCTGTTATAGGTAAACTTGCTATGTATATGCTAGTTGTTTCTCCTAGCCTATTTCGTCACTGACTTACCAGAAAGTTAAAGACACTTGGTACGTTTGCATCCTCAGTCTAATGAATAGAAAGTAGACTAAGTTGGTTTTTACATCGAATAAGGGCCTAGATCAAAACACCTCCGAGATGTTATTAATACCTCAATTGCATAAGTCAAAGGACCTTTGTGTCTTTTTCTATCAGATGGTGTGTGCTGGTCGCAACTCTGGATGTATACAAACCCGGAAAATGGCAAAAGCAGCATAGGAAGGGACATGATTCATGATTCATGCATGTTGCAGAACTCTACGTTAAGTCCTGAACTATGTCAGGGAGTACCTATATGGCCGCAGCCAATACAATAAAATTTATTACTTCAATAAGAATTGGCCTGTTATGCAGCTGCCAAAGGTCATTGGGAGCTATAGTAGATTAAATACATAAGTCTTGGCAAGATCTTCCTGAGCTGGAGCCAGAACCAATAGTAAAATGGCGAACACTCTAAATCAACGGGCTGTTCATAAAAGGCATGTTGATTTTGTCGAGTTTTTGATGAAATTTTATTTAAATATTCAAAAAGCTATTCTAACACAAACGTCGTGACTAAACAGCAAACGCCGCTAGTGACAATTTATTAGTGTTCCCCCTGGTCTCAGAATGATATTGGACTACACCCAATTCATCTTTTTATAAGTGAAATCCGGTCAAAGGTTTCAGGCGATATTCTCTGTAGTTGTACATATTCTCTCTATTTATAAACCAGTCAACTTTATCAATATAGTACAAACAATGTCCCAGAACTTTGTTTTAAAGGCATTCATCTTGTAATTCGTTAAACCATCCATTAGTCGTAGCCTTTTATGCATCCAAGCTCTCCATAATCTGTCACCTCTGATGCGTTGAACCATATATTCGCATTTCTTCATTTTAAACGCGTTTAGACTATCCTCTTTCTCTTAATTAAAGCTCAATATTCTTTCTGAACTTGCTACTGAACTTGGCAAACTTGGCAGCAGTAGAAGTAGTAACAATGCTAGTCTGGTCAGAATTCTGCATTGAGGTGTTGTAGTCTTCCCCATTTGTACCGGTATTCACAGGCTCCAACTCGTTATCTTGGGAATATCCTTGCATCTTTGCGAGCAAGGCAAGCCCATCTTCATATCTGATTCTATCAAAATGCCTCATCCTAAAAGTAGGATTTTTTGTGAAATCATCATAATTCTTCAACTTGAGTAAGTCAATACATTGTCTTAACTCAGTAAAAGTTGACTCGAGTGCAACGTTACCACCGAACTCGGTGTCGGTTTGCGATTGGTGATACAAGTTTTTCATCGATGCTTCTATGTGCTTAATATCCAAATCAAAATTTTCAATTGCAATCTTGTTGTATGAATGAACTCCTTGTAACGTACTGAGGAAATATTCAGAGACAAAATCGTATGTTCTGAACAATCCCAATGTTTTAATAGAACTTGGAAGATTGGAGAAGATGGACGTGAATATGCTCTCCAAGAAAGAAGAAAAATCGAGAATCGTGAAGTTAGCAACCGTATTTCTCACAGTTGGAGACCAATCGTCATATTCTAAAGAGTCTAGCAACTCCTTGATCTTACCGTCGACCATAGTGAATATAGCAGACTCTGAGTACTTTCTTAGCTTGATGAATTGGTCCACTGCACGCAAGACATATCCATCATCGCTAGTATGTGTATTACCATTAGTCACTCTATTGTTATTGTTTGTTGTAGTGATGTTGCTGCTTTCACTGTTACTATGAATACCAATTCCAGTATGTGTTCTCAAACGCCTGTTGACCAACTTACCAATCTCATAAAGACTGTACAAGTAATACTCTAAGTTGGTATAACTTTGAGAGGTAATCTCCTTATTTGTGGAGTTCTTCTCAATGAAATCGTGAATGTCTGCACCAATCCCATCCCCTTTAACGTCACTCAACACCTTTTCAAATACATCATTCACAATTATGTTGTTTAACTCATTGAGATCATACCCATAATGTTGGTCTGTGAATTGTAAAATATCATCGAGCAATTTATGTATTCCATAACAAAAGTGCACGTAATCTTCACTGAAAGGGAATGCAATGGGCATGTCCTTATCCGTTTTTGGAGGGGCAAAGTATGAGTCTGACGGGTACCAACAGTACTTTGAAATAGTCTCATATTCATGGTATTGATCGACGGCGAGTGGCATGTAGTGGTCCGATTGAATTGAGTGAACGAAATTAGTTCTGAACTCATGAATCAACCGTGGTGCATAATAATCCCTAAACACTATTATCAACACCTCATATAGTTCTATGATATTGAAATTGTAAAGTTCCATAATCTGTAAGAAATCACCAAGGATATCCTTGAACTCGGTTAATTCTTCGACATCACTAAAGGACTTTTCGTTCAAGTAATTGAGCAAGGCTGGTTTCAACTTGGTGACGTATGAATCCCACAAATCGTTGGAGTTCAGATTAGATCGGAGTTGGAATTTTGTAATCAAGTTAAGTTGTTTATCCATAATGAAAAATGTACCAATTCGTTGCAAGTATTCCTCCAATTTGTCCAAGTCACTAAAGAGAGGAGCATCTCCATTTTTCTTATGCAAAGAATCCGTGGCCAGGGTGATCGGCCTAATGATTTTGTTATATTTCTTAATCCATTCCTTGTTATATTGTGAAGACAACAGATCTAATTCATTCAATGTCAGGTACACTAATATTGCATCATATACCACAGCCAAACTGAAGTCTAACTTTTCATCACCGAACAAATTATAATTGAGTAAAGGATCTCTTAAGGACAACTCAACTGGAGAATTTAACCTGTGGGTGATGATAGTTGAATTCGTTCTCTTCAAGTCACTCCAGTTCTTTTGCAAATCATATAGGTTTGCAAACAAGTTTTCGCTAATGCTGGTCAATTTAGTATTCAAATTGACAGCAAGCCAGTTATCCAAATTGGCGAACGATTCATCCTTTATACTCTTGGTCAAGTGAGGAATGGATTCGTGAATCTTCACAGCAAAGGAGAAATTTTCAACTTTGGGGACATGAATGTTGACCAATTCATCGATTAGCTTCAACGCATTGAAGTACTTCTTATGAGCAATCAAGTCATGGATCTTATTTGTGATTTCCAAGACCTGAACACACAAATTCAAAACAATGTTGGTTTCATTAATCTTTGTAGCCACCTCCTTCGACTTTGTCAAGTTCTTTTTCTTTGAAATCAACTCGTAAACTGATTTATTCAAGTTTTGGCTTACTTGAGTCAAGTTTTGGTTCAATTCGTCTGAGTCGTTGTGTATAGTATCAATCGTGTCGATGCATTTATTGATTTCATCAGTCGAACTCATGGAAAGCTCAATGAGCTCTTCGTCTTTCTTCTTGACAATGTCATTCAACTTCAGAATCAAGTTACTCAACCCATTCAATCCGATAGCGTCCTTTATTATAGGAGCCAAGCTCTCGAGGTAGTCCTCTGAATTCAACGATGTTTGGAAGATGTCTTCATCACGGAGCAACAAGTTCTCTAACTGGAGTATGTGGGCATCGGACATCACGGACGCTGGGATCGCTGGTTTGTCAATCCTCTTCGAGATATGTGCTGCTGTCATTTTCTTTGCTTTATCGTTCGAATGTTTTGTGCTGCAACACCCATAGAATCGATTGTGATCGTTTTTTCATGGCGAAATGGTATGGGCTTTTTTGTCGCTAAATTTCACACCCAGAAGGTGGCAGAAGGTGTGTTCTAGAGGGAAAGAGCAGTGTGATCCCAAACGGATGATAGCGAATCATGTTTTAATCTTAGGGGCCCCGGGAAGCGGTAAGTTGCGCGTTGCTGATCATATACTGTCGCTCAATGGAACCACTGATAGTGATCAACCGGTTCCAGAGGATACTCATTGCGGTATTATACGAAGAACATCCATATCAACCAAGTACTATACCATGGATTTGAATCTTATGATAGATGAATTCCCTGAAGTGAGGAAGAAAGACTCGGCTTACTCAGAAAAGGAAGTATTAGACTCGTTTGCCAAGTGGATGGACGAGTTCAATGGCAATGATTGTCAGGAACTACGAGATGTACTAGATGGTATAATCATATGCGTTGACCTGTCAAGAGACAAAGAAACATACGTTGAATCTCTCATGGAGAAAATCAGCACTATAAGGGATATAATACGAAATGGTGAAGATCTGTTCGTTTGTATCGTTGATATCTCCGAAGACATCAATGCCGAAACGGAAACCTTCGAAGATCACGTAATAGTTAACGGCTTTGAATACATCAAGTTCCAAGAAAGTGGCAAGAATGAATATAGTGAGTTTATTGGAAAGGATAGACTTACTGAGTTGATACAATCACACGAATGGTTGAATATTGAGGGCAAGGAAGTCGAATCCAATGCTAATTCGAAGCAAAGTGGTTTGACATACGAAGAGAATAAGAAGAAAAAAGTGAATGAAATGATGCAAGGGTTATTAGATTATTCTGAGGATTCTGATGAAACGGAAGAACTGCTCAACCCGAAGAAGGCAATGGACCTTGATGTTGTATTTCAAAAATTGCAACTAGCAAAGGAAGATATTAGTGGGTTGTCTGAAGAACAAGGAAAAGAGTATGCCAACAAGTTTATCAGTGATATTATTGACTACATATGAAGAAGCATCTGCGAAGTTTTGGTCGAAAGATTCTATACAGAGAATTGGGCCAAGAATACAAAGCTCATTGAACAGCAAATCTGTCTCTCTTTTTCCAGAGCTTACTAAAAGAGCAGTGCTATCCTGTTAGAATGGATTTTGAAAATCGTGGGTACATTTGGGAGATCAGAGCTGCACTATAATTGGCACATTCACCGTTGGCAAATAGCTACATACAGCGACGTGGACAGCCATCGCTCGATTAAAGATCAGTCCAAGAGTCCTTGACGTTATTGTGCTTCTATATATGCATAAATATTGACTTTCAACTCGAGTCCCAGCATTCAACAGAATAGCCTTGATTTTCTTTTGTTTTATCTAGTGTATGCCAACAATAAAGGTTAATCATCTCTCTCTGAATATCTTCAAGGTCTATAGGGCCACTAGTCTTCTAATTTACTCTTATGTTGGATAACCAGAAGTATGGCTGCAAATTCAAGTAGTAAACCAAAAAAATCAGCAATTTCAGAAACAAATACTGAATAAAGACACTTTAATATACAAATAGGTAGCTACCTAGCTGAACTCATTTTGATAGCTTTCCCGTGACAATGCTATTCCTTTTGGCTATGCACTATTACTCTAAATATTGTATTAGTAACTAAGAATAAACATAAAATAAATAGAACAAATCAATGGGGCATAGATGTAATTTGATGGAGAGTCAAACGATACACCAACAAACCCTATTGAAGCCATTTTCTAGTTGTCAAATTGAGCGATCCAAACATATTTTCATGAATCACAATTTAGCATTTATACAAGTTGATGAATCAGCATATTTGATGGAATACCCTGGTTTGAAGTAGCATTCTTCACAGTCTTCATTGGTAACACCGTTTTCACTAATCAAAACAGCAAAATCAAGATAAGGAATGGACTCATCAATAACAACCATTGGTGCGTGCCACGTACCAACTCCATAAGTAATCGATTGGTTTCCTTTGCACACAAAGGCCCTCACTGTAGTAGGGTCAGGCAACTTCTGCTCACTTGAATCGTCTACCTTAGCCACTATGACCAAATATGAGACCTTATTCAAATCCTGACCCATTGGAATGAATGCTTGGGTACTATATGGGTGTCTTTCAAGTACTGTGGATTCGTAAGTTTTGAACAGTCCTCTTTTATTAATTAGTCTCCTTGGAGGGGAACTTCTGAAAACATTCATGTGAATGAATGAGGGTTTACCACTTGGGCAATTCTTAAAGTTATTGGTAACTGGGACAACATCAGTGATCTTGACAGCCGTGCCGTAGTTTGCACTAGAGGCATTAGCATGGTTAAGTTGGTCATTCACGCTGATAACACCACCATAAGGAGCAAAAGCTTCCGGAGTAATGGGAACGGCGAACACTTGGCTTGGAACACTAGTCGTATCGAACGTCTTTAAAACCATGTTGTTTAGTTGAGGTGGTACGAAGTAGATAAGATAAAATTTTTGATGTTCGGTCAACTGCGATTGCGACTCGAGATCTTATCGAGATGTGGAGGTGGTAAGCGGAGGAGCGAGCCATGTGTGTTATAAACCAGCAAAATGAGCAATCGCTCAGTAAAGGAAACTTGAAGTGACTGAATTGGCCATCGCTCACTTCGCGGGTTGGTTAGAGTGGTATTTTCTAGGACAAGTATTGAGTTGGGGTTCCTGGGTAAGTTTATGCAAGTGTTAGAACAGCAGATGAGAGCACACCGTAGTGTTGTTTGCAAAAACCCTGATACTCTTTCAAGTACTCACCAGAAAAGGGAGACTAATTATGCTGATCACTAAAGGTCTAGCTACCTTAACCTTGCTCCTTAATGACAAACACGCACGAAGTTGCTCCTCTGTCAAGCATTTAAGAGTCAACGGGCAGCTTGTCACCCAATTAGACTTGGATACCCTACCAAACAGGTATTGCCTTAACTCCTAAGAAAAAATGGCACCACATTGAATCAACCGGCTTGCTGTCATCTTTTTCAGTCTCATACCCAACAAAGTACCACCAGGCAACACCAATCGTCTGCACTATGCTTCTGATCTCTTCCAGCAAATCAACAGACTTTAGCGACTTTTTTGCATCCACCCTTCATGCACAGTGGCGATACTTTTGACAAAGAAAAAATGAAGGCAACAGAAATTTTGATATTAGGTACCCCATAGACAAGCCAAAACAATGAGCATTAGCGAGTTCTCGAAGGCCAAGCCTACTGATGAGTATGGTGAGGAGGTTGGATATTCTCACGGTATCCAAGATGACAGTTTCGACGATGAAAATCAGGCAAACGACGGCTCTGTGCCCGATCATGAGTTTGACGATACGGCTACCTTGATCACAGCAAATGAACTTCTAGCTAGAAACCCACTGGCTTACATGACATATGATAACCATGCTGGAGCATTCGATGACTCGAATACTTTGGTAAGTGGACAGGAAGGTTCGTCTTCGAAGATCACCGGTTTCCAACCAAAACGCCAAACTCCGCATAGTGCCTTGAATGCCTCTGCTCAGCAATTACATTACAATGAAAGTAGAATTGCTTTGGATAGAGCAATTAACCAAACTACCACGCTTTTGAACGAGCTAACAGAGGAAAATAACCAAAGACCGGTGTTTTACCCAACAGTTATTGAAGATGGCTCTAATTCCGTATTGAACTCGAGAAAAGCCCACTTGGCTTTGGTTAGAAATCAAATCTCAGAGAAGCTGGCTGAAAAGACATCGTTGGTGTCTAATCCTGAAGATGAAGTTGAGGATTTGCCTGATTTCAAAATCTTGAAATTGAATCTTAAAATCGATCATACTGATAGCAACTTCATCTCAAACTTGGATAAGAAATCAATTGCAAACTTGTTAAGCAAAAAGTTTTCACAACAAATTAAGTACTTACTTAATTTGAAGGAACGAATTGATGATACATCCTCAAAGGTGTTTGTCACCGGTGATTTGAATGCTGGTAAGTCAACGTTTTGTAATTCTCTTTTGAGAAGAAAAATCTTACCAGAAGATCAACAACCATGTACATCTGTATTCTGTGAAGTAATTGATGCTTTAAAGGAAAACAATAGTATTGAAGAGGTTCATGCTGTGCCAATAGGCAAAGTTTATAAGCTTAAGGATGAGTCTACTTATTCTATACATCCTTTGAAGCTGTTGGAAGACTTGGTTTATGACTGTGATAAGTATGCGCTTTTGAAGGTTTATGTGTTGGAAAATCGGTCTTTCCATGAAAGTTTGCTACATAACGGTGTTATTGACATCAAATTGATTGACGCTCCTGGCTTGAACATGGATTCCTACCAAACAACTCAAGTGTTTTCAAGACAAGAAGAGATTGATTTGGTTGTGTTTGTCGTTAACTCTGAAAACCACTTTACGCTTTCCGCCAAAGAATTTATCACAACAGCAAATTCAGAAAAGAGATACGTTTTCATCGTGGTGAACAAATTCGACAACATCAAGAACAAAGAGAGATGCAAGTCAAGAATCTTGGACCAGGTCAAGAGTTTATCTCCGGATACTTACAAAAATGCTCATGATTTTGTTCATTTCGTGAGTTCTAGTGAAATTTTGGAGAATTATGACGGAGGAGACGGAGGAGATGAGGATAATGACCCAAATAACAACAACGACAATTACGACAATCCTGACTTCGATCACTTGGAAGCTTCCTTGCGTAAGTTTGTACTTGAAAAGAGAGCAATCTCAAAGTTGTTACCTGCAAAGTCATACCTTATGAACATCTTAAATGACTTGGAAACACTATCTGTACTCAACGAAAAGATATATTCTCAAGAAAAGAGCGAAAAGTTGAAAGAGTTAAAATCAAGAGTATCCCCTAAATTTGAAGAGATCATGATGGCAAGTCTCAAGATAAACGACTCGATCACAAGTTTGATCGACGTTACGACTACTCAAATATACAATAACACTAAAAAGGATGTGTTGACAACACTCAACAAATTAGGTGATTCTCAAGTGGTTGAGTACAATGGATTACAAGCGTTGTATGAGTATGCTAAAAATACGCAAAAGATTATGATCTCTAAGATTACGGATGTTGTGAATACCAATGAGGAATTAGCAAGATCCATAACCACAGCGAAGGTGGATGAGATTATTAAGTTTGGTCAATACCATTTAGGAGAAGAATTCTTACATGATAAGGTATTCCAAGCTGATTTGATGTTTACTAGAAAGCGTGATAATTTGATTAAGAAGTTAGACGACACCATTGAATTCACAGATTTCTTTGACCCTTCATTAGAGTCGTTCTTCCTTTGGGCTGGTTTACCAAAGGAATTCGTTTCGAATTCTAGACACCAGATCAATTATTACAACCCCACTCATTTGTTGAACAGCATACCTACAGCACAAGACATCTCCGCGTCTAGCTTGACAATCAAGGAACAAATAAGCTCACTGTTGACATTGAACACTGTATATGCATCTGGTAAATTACTTACAACAGGTGCGCTTATCCGTAAATTATGGACTGTTTCGAGTTTGGTATCTACTTCTACTCTAAGAAAGGTTGCAGCACCAGTGATTATTATTATTTCAGGTATTACAGTGTATTACTTGATCAATGATATACCTAATGCTTTCCCTCGTAACCAAGCCAGAAAGATGAAGGTTCAAATTCACGGAATGGATTACGCTCATGTTAATGCCAGTAGAATATCCAAAGAATGCACTAGAGTATTGAACTATCCTTCTAGGCAAGTCATGAATAATTTCCAGACCAGTATTGATAAGAGATCACAAGAAAAGAAGCAATTGGAAGATTCGATTAAGGATGCTGAAACCAGCTTCAGCTACTTCCATTCTCTCTTAAGAAAAATACAATATCAAAAGGGCCTAATCGAGGATATCGATTTAGAAAGTGTCTACACTGTCGATTAGTGCTGTTGATTACGAAGTTATCTTCATACCAAAATGTATATAGTGTTTTTATCTTTGTCATATGTATATAACGCCTTGTAATTTGCTTTCTCATCTCCTTCTTTGGACATAGATCAATATTAATGTAGTGAACAAAATAAGGTAGCACATGAAGAAACTGAATTTAAATGCTCCTCTGTAACATCCATTTCCCTTGTAACAGATTCCGGTTTTTGGATCAGTATTTGCATCGTATAACTTACCAAAGTACTTGTTCAAGCTAAACAACACGATTAAAGGACCGGTGCATATTAAACCCCAAGTAGTCGAAAATGTCCTAGCTCCAAACTTATCTGCTATCACTGCAGGATATGTGCCGAATGTAAGGCCATATGACATACCAATGATTGTCGAAGCCAAAGTAACCAAGTGTGGGTTGTTCACATTAATCAATGAAATCAATTGACCCAGACTAAGCAAAATTGATGTAGCAGTTACTATCCATAATCTAGATATGTGGAACTTCTTGTAAATCAAATCGCTAACCACTCCTGAAATCAATCTTCCTGAGAATGAGGCGATAGAGATAAGAGAAACCTGCAAGGCTTGCAATTTTGCAGCACCACCTGTAAGTGGAGGTGAGCCGCTCATAGCAGACACACCACGAGCAACAAGATTCACGAGCACTCCATTTGCAGAATCATCGCTAATTACATGAGCTCCATCGTAATTATATTGGGCCGTGACAATAAACCCAACTGAATAGATGTACATTTGACCAATACCACTTGAAAGCGCAACCACAAGATAATGGGTCAAGAATATTTTGTTCAGCAACCTTTTTTTGATTGTATGTATTGGAGATTTTAACTTCGGTTTTGCCTTAACAGTTCTTTCCCCTGTTAAATTTTGCAATTTGCGGAAGGATTGTGATTGCAAGAAACTGCTATTTCTAGATATAATTTCTCTTTCCAGCAGCTCACCAGCTTGATTTTGTTCACGTATACCTTGTAACATTGGAGCAATTTCGGAAGCAGTTGTACTAACAGAACTTCTAGGAGTTCTCTCACCTACACCCCAGAATG
Source organism: Kodamaea suecica (assembly GCA_030558315.1). Lineage (NCBI taxonomy): Eukaryota > Fungi > Ascomycota > Pichiomycetes > Serinales > Debaryomycetaceae > Kodamaea > Kodamaea suecica. Next base: position 35,745 of record JAJMSH010000008.1, on the reverse strand, counting down.
AAAATGAGCCACCTAAGGAATAGCTTCTTGATTTCTTCATAGGTGTTGAATCACCACACACAGACGATGAATCATCTGTAGAATAGTAAGGAGTCACTGGAGTTGAATTTGATGAGGATTCTTCATCGGATGGTTTAGGAGGGTCTGTAATAGCATCTTCTTCCAATTCTTCATCCTCTCCGCTGTGATCCCAATGGATATTGACGAAGAAAGAGCCTCCAAATGCCACAGCACCGCAGAAGATTGCTAAGAATAAAAGCAAACCACCAGTATCATTATTAAAAGCAGTTGCAGCAATGACCAGGAAAATGGTAGCAGATAATCCATAAGCACTTACTGGAAATGCACCAGCAGCACCCCTATGTTTTGGAAAATTAGCTTGCGCTGCCTTCAAAGTTGCGAAGAAACTGGTAATAGATCCAAATCCAACGAATACCATAGCAGCACAAATCAAAGGTAATGATAAAATCCTTTCGAGGTATATTCTATACAAACCATAGTAGCCAATGAATATGCATATTGATCCGAGTAGAATGGAAACCGCTGGACCATAATGATCAATAATGAGACCAGCAGGGAGACCACCGACACCAGAGCCTAAGTTGCTTGCAAGTGAGATACTAGCGGAGTCAGAAGTGGTCAATCCACATCGTTGCACCAACTGTGGTGCGAAGACACCATACATGTACGGAGTTCCTGCTGCCAAAGCAACAAGCACGGAAACTATCAATGTGATTAATCGCTGGGGCAAATGCGGTTCATTATTCGGAATGAGTGATGACATTATAGAACCAGCTTGATAAGTATGGCTTGGTTGTAAAGATTTGAACTACTGATAAGAAATAAAAGCAAGAATAAAAACTGAGAGACGATATTTGCGAAAACCATGAAAGATTGTGGAGTTCCACCACAAAATCAGGAAAGAGTGTAGGAAGTATCAATGGTTGTATGGATTAAACAGCGATTGCAGGTGGTGCTGTTATTCCGTGATTTTGATAAGGAAAATAAGATTATTTATAGTTACTTAGGTAGCTGGGCTATTTTGGTAAGGAGTGATGCTTTCGTACTGTGGTCTAGTACGGTAATTTGACAGACTAGTGACAGCTATCACTACATTCGTGAGCGGAGGTATTTTTCTCACTAAATAGGGAAGTGGCAGTAATTTTCTCGCTAAATCAAAAAAAAACAGATCAACAGTATGTTCGCACTTCTTATCTCGTGGTGTCTTAACTCAGGGTGTGTGAATTGAGGAAAAATGGGAAATAAGTACTGAATTAAGCTAATTGGACTATTGTTAAAAGTTTCAAAGGATTATTTGAAGATAGGAGTATAAAAAATCGAAGTTACTTAACGTTGCTGGTCTCACTACTGTTGTTCTAAGATGTATCTCTAGGTGCTCGACCTACAAATCCTCGCTAAGGAAAATAGAAAAAACTGATCGAAAATTTTTCAAAATCTCACCGCACTAGAGATCACTCAACACCTCTATCATCAACGCACAACCACGGAACTCATCAACACAACTAAGGAGAACTTTGCAATATGGGCAGATTGGATAATTCAGAATTTTTAAAACAAATTGAGGCTGTTTTAACTACAAACGGTGGTAAATCATCCGTATACTTAACTCAAAAGAGGTTGGCCACAGAGAAGCCATTGGAACCAATAGACTTGGCCACAAATATTGTCGATTATAACCGTGAAGTACAACCAAACGATTCCAATTACCCTGTTTTGGTGAGAATATCCTTGAATGGAAAGGAAAGAAAGGATAAAAAGGACAAGATCAAGTTATCAACTGTAGTTGAGACCGCACAATTGGAAAGCTTCTGGACGGAGTACTCCCAAGTGATAAAGAATGGCTTTGTTGGCTTGAAGAGGAAGGAGAAGAAAAAGACGAAGAAGGGTAAGGTTTCTAAATAGGGAAAACATAATGAAAGAAAGGCTCTTGAGTAATTTCTCGGAATACCTTCAATGACAAAGGAATCCATATTCAATAATCTTGACGAAGACCGAACGGATGCCTAGACTTAGGATATTCAGTTTCTTATGGTATCTGGAGAATCTTAAATGCTTGTATACATATATAATAAACATTTAATTGAAGGCACCTCAATGTAGTTCCGTCAGTAGTCAGTATGTTAAAGATCATACGTTTTAGATGTATTACTGGTCCTCAAATTCAATGTGTCTCTATTTTTCAATTCTTACTCACTTTCTCCTCCACAATCAATAGACCATTGGGGTAAATCACTTCAACATCCCTAATCAATAATGATCTCTTGTCGTTCAAGCTAACTCTAGGAGGCATAGGTGATGTGAGTTTGAATGTATGCTTCAACTTAAACCTCTTGAACTTTTCCTGAGCTTCAATGTGGGATATAGGAGGTACCAGTATATTATTATCGAAGTACCCATTCATCGATAGTTCTACATACTCAAAGACTATCTCAACAGGTTCGCTCGCAGGAAATAACATCGTACTTCTCGTTCCGTCTGGCAATTTAATGGCAATCTTAGCTAGTTCACCCCGAGCCAAGCTATCCGAAGCAGATGATTTCAATTGCAAGAAGTAAGGTAGTCTATGAACTAAGTATTGCTTCTTTAACTTTTCGTATGCCTTTGCATTCTTCTTCGCCTTATCTTGTGCAAGCGATTTTTGATAGTTCAATTCTTGTTGTTCCTGCAACAATTGACTTAAGAACTTATCTCTCAATTCCATCTTGATCAAATCCAACTCCTCTTGATACTTCTCGATCTTTTTAACGAATTTATTTTCAATAATTTCATTTTCATTAACATCTTCGCCGAGTGTTCCCTGTATCTTCAGAACCAAGGATATTTTGGGGGCAGATTTCAGTGCACCTTGAAGGGTCATCGTTGTCTTTCTAGTAAGACATAAGAGTCCCAAAAACGGAAACTTGGTGGCATTTAAACTATTGGCTAATTGGTAAGCCTCCAGGTTCGTTAAGTCACCTCCCCATATTAACACCTGTTCACGTTGGCATAATGCAATGAATTTGGGGTTGGTTATGACTTTGTTGAAAAGCATCGAGGATCCTTCAGTACTTGGGTTTGCCAAGTATACAAATAAATATTTGGCTCTATGAGTTGCCATGTAAAGTGCTTGGGTGTAGCTTCCTTGAAAGAATGGGGGTAAGTTTCCACCATGTGTTAACTGTTCTGCACTCAAATTATCCTCCAAGCTAAGTATAAATTTACTAACTTTGTCCAACGGATGAGTATCTGATGAATTTGAAGTTGATATAGTACTGAATAATGGATTGTGGCAATACATTAGTTTTATTGTTGTAAGTATAACGTGAAGTATTAGCACTATGACAAACATGATTGGTTTAATTAATAATATGGTTATCCAATGGTAAATCAAGTCCTTTATCTGTGACATTACCAGTGATGTGGTCTCCGATGAATCCACTAGGGGTTCAGTAGGGCTGATTTCACCATAATAGTTGGGTTGGATGTTTGCCTCCAAATCATCCTGTGGATATGATCCAGGAATGTACTGTGTCAACAAGGAGTTTGAGGACTGGTGATAAGCCAGGTCATTTCCCCGCACACGATTATACCAAGCAGTGGCACTGTTATATAAGGATGACATGGTTCGATGTGCTAACTAATGAATGCTTCGTGTTGACACCTGGTTTGTTCTAAGGCACTTCAAGTTATCTTTGAGGTGTCGTGAGTCCCGACCTGCATATAATGTAATATACATTTCGTTTTTAGCCAAGTGCGAGCAGGCAGTCAATGGTAGTTATCTTCAAGGACATTGTGATAGAGCTGATTCAGAGGAGTTGATAGTATATCTGATGCTACAATTTGCTGAATGCTTCTTACTAATCCAAGGTGCTGAAACCCGAAGGTCACCAAGAAGTGAAGGAGAACCACAGCTTTCATTGAGAATCAGAATAGCCTGCGTAGCGTAATGGTTAACGCGTTTGACTTCTAATCAAAAGATTCCGAGTTCGACTCTCGGCGTGGGTTCTTTTTTTGTACGTCCAGCAAATAAGTTGTAATAAGCTAGTTCCACACTCGGGTAAGATGGAGCTGCTAGGCAAGTGTATATGTGAAGGGCATTCAACTTGCTGTCATCCAACTCTTGAATGTAAATGTTGCTAGACACGATCTATAATTTGTCAGTTCTTCCCTCACCCAAAACTTTATTTGCAAGCATTAATTTATGGAAAAGTAAGGAACTGGTTAAGGTGTTTGTAATGGGGGGCAGAAGTGTAAGAGAGTCGTTGATCGCATGGGCGTGTTGTTATTGGGTTGAGTTCAGAAGATCGCGACTTGAGCTCATAGGATAAACTAAACCATCGTTGGACTCCAGTTCGTCAATGAGTACGACTTGCTTTTCATACTGTTGCTTTTCATGCTCTATGCCTTCGTACTTCATCTAGATGGCTAGCCAGACAACTTCTATCGCCACCTCAAACAATCAGGAGTTGGCTAATTGCCTTGTAAAATACCCAAATGAAGCTGTTATAACTAAGAATGAACCCGTTTCATCATTTCTATTCCCTCTGACTAGTTGGAGCACTCCATGCACCTTCACGACCTCAACCTCATTCCCCAATCAAGTCCCACAACTTCCACATACAGCTAACAAAACCTTGTAAGACCTAGTCCAGACAATATAAAAGAAACTCGAAGGCAACCCTTGACACCTTCTGCGTATCCCCAATGCACTAAACTTTCCAATGCATCTGTTCACCACAGAACACTTTCATACATAGTGGTGTCCCAAACAAGCAATACGCTCGAAACATCGCCAACTGAAAAAACCAAAAAAAAATGGCTCCAAGAAATAATAGTCCACCACATCAAATATCGATTGACATTCGTTGCAACTATATAAAATGGATGAGAACAACCAGGAAAAGGCCAAATACATCTTGGGTCTCTTGGGAAGAAAACGGAATTCCATTACTAACGTACTACAACTGAATTTAACAGACGCAACAGAAAATCCACAATTCACAGATATTATAACAGACTCCGACAATTCCCTGATATACGAAGATATAGTGTCCTCCTCGACATCAGCCCATCAGATAAAAGAAGTGCTATTGGAAATGATCAATCAACCTTCTACTTTCCTCCCATCCTTGCCTGTTATTCTAGATCCCTATATTTCAGAGACAACTGAATTACAAGACAATACAGAGATCGAGATATTAAAAGAATATAAGAATATAGCCGAATTGAACTTCGATACTCAGCTGCATGTTAAATACCTGTTGACCAGCTTGAAACGAAAGTTGCCTGCTGGATATAATGTGTTAGAAGCAAGTCATCCCTGGATGGTCTATTGGCTTACAAATGCCTACAATTTAATAGCTGATAACGGAGGAGATTTCAATGCCGAGATGGTCCATCTCATTAATCAGAAAATCGAACATTGCATAGTAGATAATGGCCGTGGTGGCATTGCTGGTGGCTCGAATCAGTTAGGTCATGTTGCAGCCACTTACGCAGCGATTCTCACGTTAGTATCTACTTGTAATTATGAGCTACTAGACAATATAAAGGGTAACCTTTATCAATGGTTCATTCTGTTGAAGAGATCTGATGGGTCTTTCAGTATGCATAAAAATGGCGAAAGTGATGCCCGTTCAACGTATTGTGTTCTTGTTGTATGCTCCCTATTAAATATCGTCACTCTCGAATTGACTGACGGTGTTATTCCATGGCTTAACAAGACTCAGACTTATGAGGGAGGGTTTGCTGGTGTTAGTAACACTGAAGCTCATGGTGGTTATACATACTGTGCATTTGCCTGCTACTTCTTGCTTTACAGTGACAAATCTGAGTTCTACGACGAAAAGTCTTTCAATTTGAGCTCATTAATAAGATGGTCGGTCTACAGGCAAGCACAAGTGGAAGGATCTCTATCTGGACGCACCAATAAATTGGTGGATGCTTGTTACAGTTTCTGGATAGGTGGAGTATTCCCTCTCATCGAATCAGTTGCCACAGATTCTCATCCAATATTCCATCGAGATGGGTTGTACAACTATATCTTGAGATGTGCACAATCTTCGAATGGAGGATTTAAAGACAAGCCAGGTAAACTGGTTGACTTCTATCACACAAATTATACCTTGTGTGGGTTGAGTATTTGCGAGAGAATGTATAGGATTACGCCAGATAATGATATTCCTTTAGCTTATCAACTTACAGCTGTCGCTTTTGACTCAGCTTCAAAGAAATTCACTCAACCTGTCCATCCTGTGTTTGGTTTGCCAATGGAATCAGTGACTCGCTGTTATGACCATTTTTATAGATGACTGAGCCCTTTGGATGTATAAGTATGTAGTACATGCTCTTTTAAGGTAATACAAGAGAAGCTAAACAAACTACTATTATTTTAAAGTAAACGTTTATTTTCAAGGTAAGGTTCATTGTATTGCCATGACTGTTCCATCAGTATTGAAAAGATTCTCATAGATCTCACATTCATCATTAAGCTTAGTATGAAAGGGAATCTTACAGACTGAGTCTTGAAATCACATTAATTTTATACGTCCATACTTACTTATCTGCTAGTTAGATTTGACACTCTTGGAGTATGGGCTTCTCAATCCCAGGAAATAGTCGTCCCCAGAAGCACCTACTAATTTGCTGTTGTCATTAGCACTTGTAGAACCCACTTTCACAACTTCAGTATTGCTACTTTCCAACATCAAGTTACTAAGTGGAATGTCACATTTGAAATTATCAATATGAGTTAAATAATAAAGGAGTATCTCGTAGCACACAATATATTGGTCCAAGTTCTGTACCATAGAAATTCGCTGCTTTCTTTGGTAGTGGATCAATTTATAGATCATGTCATCGCCACTGGCTAAGAAACGTACATGGTTAGACCTGAAAGAGTTGATCAAGTTATCAATTGTAATGAAAACTCCAGTACGTCCACACCCGGCAGAGCAGTGTACTAAGATCTTGTTGTGGGTTTCAGCAACAAACTTATTATGGTATAAGCTATTCTTGAATTGAATAAGCAGCAAGATGGAATTGAAATCGCTTGGAACACCAAAATCAGGCCAAACTTTGAATTCAAAGTGGTAGATGGATTTGTTAATCTTGCGCACCACTGTAGCATCTGTTCGCATAAGTACTTCTATATCGTTGGCGCCATCCATGTATAGCAAAGGGGAGTTATCCAAGCTAATGATAATTTTGATCTCCTCGCTGTTAATTATTTGCCAGAAATCATCAACAGTGTCTTTCAATGGATTTTGAGTAGCAATGTAGGTAAAATTAGAATCCATCATACAATGGCAGTTAATGAAGTTGGCATTGAAGTAATCATCATCATTTTTATCGTTTTGCTGCAATTTCACTCTAGAATGCTCATAAGGCCAAATATTATTATATCTATTCTTGAATCCATACTCTATTCCTTTTGGTATCTTGTAATGAGTGTCATCACAGTCAGGACAAAGACCAATTGGAGAACAGACATCATTGCCCGTTGCTGGGTTGTGAATAGGTAAAAATCCGTGCCCGTCTTCTTTGTTGTTTGTGACTAACGAGTTCAAGCGTAATTTCTCCAGCAATTCGATCTTATTGAACTTATGAAGGAGGTTCGAAACTATCAGTTCGTTTGTAGAGTTCGAAATGAAACCAAGCCAAAGAGGGAAATACTTGAATTCACCGATTGACTCCAGAGTGTACGATGAGGGAAACCTAAAGTTATAGTTATAATTGGAGCTCGAGTGATTCACAGCAGATGAAACTTGAAGCTTTTCTGAATTATCTTCATTAAATACCAGGTTCTTTTTGATTGAGTTTATGAACTTGATCTTGTAATTAGTTTGAGATGGAAGTTTAAATCCAGATAAGTAATGTGGTTTCGAGGGAGAACTCAAAGAAGATGATGTGCCATTACCATCAATAGTCAAACTAGGTGGCAGAAATGAGGTCCGCATATCATGGGAGTAATCAATCATATCGTCTGTGAAATCGGGACTGGATGAACCGGTGCTGAGTGAGTTTGGAGAGACTCTTGATGGTGCCAGGGAAAAAGGCGAGCGAGCGGAATTGATCGATTTTTGTGGGGAGGTCTGACCATGATGGATGGTACCTTGAAATCCACCTTCTAAGTAATGCAATTTGAAGGAGTTTTTGTAATGGTTGAACTTCAAAATGGTTTGATATAATGTTAGCGATATGTGAGACTCATGGGAGTTTGAGTCATAGATCAATGCATTTAGTTTGTTCTTGGTCGTGTTTGTAGCAGTGCTTTCGATTTTGTTTAACAATAGGGTCTTGAATTCTATTGGAATATTTACCAAATTAAGTAGATGTGGTATGTCTAAAGAGCTTCTTTTAAGTAGGGTTGTTGGGATGCAAATGTTGACTGCATTTTTGAGATGTGAATTGGAATAGTTATTGAAGGGTCTAATATCTATGATGATGTCATATTGAGACAAGTTGCTGAGTTGCGATACTTTTATGACATCGGTTGGAAGTGGGTGCAGTGAAGTGAGCATTGTTGGTGACTTGGTACAAGACAACATGGTATAGTTCGGTGAGATGGGGAACAAGTTCATTGGTTTAACGGAAGCGATTTGGAGGCTTGAATTGGTGATCCTCGAGTTGGGCGTGTGACTGTCGCAATGAAGAGGATGGTCAGCGTGACATGGTACGTTCATTACGCCATTTTGTGTTGAGACGTGTTGGTAATTTTGTGCTGGCAGCTTCGATAGTCTTTTATTTTGTGATGAGATAACATCAATGGCGTACGACGTATTGTGGGCCGGTACCTTTTGGAGGCCATCTTGACCTGAGTGGTTAGCGAAGTGTGATAGTAGTGGATTTTCAGTGGTTGGAGACCATTCTGGTCTCCCGTTATTAGGCCCGTTATTAGGCACTTGAGACGTTACAGAATTCCCATTATTAATCACTGGAGGCAAAGCTGAGTTACCACCAAACGCAGAAGATGGTTCTCCAGGTACCGCTTCAATCAAGCCGCCGCTCGCTGCTCCCCCCTTGTCGTTCGTATCCTTCATTAGATCGTTTATCCTTTTTATTTATCCTTTGCTTCGTTATGCCCTTCAGCCAAAAGAACAAAATGTTGCTTCCAAGAATTTACAGTGCTTCCATCACTTATATATAATTTCTCCAGATATTAATGCAAGGACCTCAAACGCATGTACGACTTGTAACAGGTCACAGGTTCCCAACCAGCAGCAATTGTTCGTTTCAAGCACAAACTGCGCTTACCAGTTTGGATGACTTCTAGAACCATTGACAGGAGTCAAAGATTAAGGCCTACTGACGTCATGCGGGCTCGCATGAGGAAGCTTCTGACCTTTTCTTTTTCTAGGTGATGGGTGCCTCAAAGCGCCGTACAGGTACGTGCTAGGTCGTTTAAGGCAAGGACATCACAGTATTACAAGTTTGAAACGCTGGCGATTGTCATATGAAGATATGTGGGCAGTACGAAGGTCATGCTGCACGAACGGTAGTTGAAACGTAGTTACTGGTCCTGGTCGATGCTGCTGGGGTACGGTATTTTATGGTGCGCATGCGGTATTTTCCAGACAGCGTATGCAGAGTGAATCCAGAACACTGGCCCAGCAGAAGATGCTACCCCATAGTGAGCTCCATAGAGGTGGTTACTCTGTTCATGGTGAGGATGATAACGCAGGTATAAGATGATTGGGGGTTGCAATGGGGGCAATTTGGGCAGGGTATCTGGCGATATGCATGGGTCTCGTTTGTCCTTACGTTGGTGCATTCTTACCTGATGGGAGGTGACTTGCTCTACTGGTTCACTGATTTGGGCACTCTATACTGGCATCCAGTTTCTTCTGCACTAATGGCTCCTATTCACTGCTACATATTATCAGAATATCACTAACGAACAAGTCCATCTGCATTGCACTAATGACGTTATAATCCTCACTTGATTAGCTACTTTGATGGTGTTGAAGATCTAGTTCAAGTCTGTGCACATTAACATATCGATTGATTAACTTGTGAATGTGCAAGCACCCAGATATGAACGTTAAATGCGCTAAACAATCAGAAACAGCGGCGATGCAATGCCTGATCTACCTAGGAGACATGTTAGCTGGCTAGCACTGGAATGCATTCAAGTCGTCCCTCCTACATTACCAAATACAAGCTCCGAGACAAAGCAACTGCAGGGATAACCAAAGACCGTATTCTCTCTGTAATTCGTCATTGAGCACATGAGGTACGAGAATATCCAAGTAGCCATTGTTTCGCCGAACGGAATCCGAATTGATCCAGAAATCAGTTTCTACTGGCACCTGTTGAGCATTCATAACATCATTAAGCAAGTTGGCACTTGACATTATGTACCAATAATCTCGTTTCAGAATTCACCCTCAATTATCTCTTCTCCGTTTAAAACTTCATGAACTTGTGTAGTTCTCCTCTTCAACAGCAATTAAGGCTCGTCACCCATTCTATATGCCTTGTTTCCAGAGATTGAGCGTTGTGAAGTCTTCTGACACTATCACCTCTCTCCACCCCCATATATTTCATGGTTACTCATTTTGGGTATTCGGCCAGCTTGAGTTGCTTACATCTCAAGATTCCTTCCCTTTTTCATTTTATTGTCACCGTAGATAAACCAGGTTTAGATCGAATGTTCATCGTGAATCTACCAAATCTATTGAAGTTCCAGGCATTTTAGTCAATTTTAAATTTGCAAAATCCATCAACTTAAGTTGAACACCCAAGATGGATGTAGTTTCCTACAAAAGGTGACAATATATCGTTTTACATGTTATTGATAATCCGATTGCAAGCACCTCAGCCAACTACAAAATACCCGTGTCTTCGCATTGTTCAAACCTTCCTCTACTTCGAAATTATGAAATTTCAAGGGTTCACATTGCAGTCTCTCCGTCTCTTTGCGTAATGCAATTGATATTTCTTTAATTACGTTCCAGGAATGTTGAAATATGTATGGAATAACCTCATTAACATAACAACCACAGCTTGTTCTCAATAAAAGCAAAGTGAAATTTCTGAGTCTTTCAACTTCTTAGGCCTTCTCACCTCACATCCTACAAGTACTGTATCATATCTTGTATCTTACTCACATTCCTATTCCTTTGAAGCACCTGGTTCTTTGTCCTATTTATAAAGATGACAGCATAAATGCACTTCTTCCAAAGTAAACTGAAACGCTGCTTGCTTTCCTTTGCATGATGGGGAACACTTCTATACCTCCCAGTGTTATAGTTATCTTGAAAGTTTTCCTCACCTCTTATCAAAAATTCAGTGGTATTGTCCTTGCCAGAGCTAATCAAGTCTAGAGTGTTCATTCCAGTTAAATCCTCATCAATTTCGTTTATCATGCCCGTAGGGGTTGTAATATTGGACGATGGTCCTTTTCCATCACCAAGTCTAGCTCGACTTGCTTCGAGTGATAAGTATCTATTGATGTCTTTTAAACTTCTGTTTTTGCGTTCAAGGTCATCGATTTCCAATTTGAAAGCAAGTAGCTTGTTGCTCAATTTTCGAACAACTGATACTTCGTGGTTGTCATCTGTTCTCACTTTCAAAGCCAAATCTTGTTCTAATTTTTGTAGTTTCAACTCGTATTCTTGTTCTTGATACGATCTTTTGACTTCATCTTCTCGGACTCTATGTGCTCGTAATGACAATTTCTTCTTTAGAGATTGAACCCTTTCACCTTCTTCCACCAAACGTAGACTCAAACTGCGCAATTGTCGTTCATGTTTATCTTCCAATTTGCGCCTTAATTCAGCTTGCTCGCTCTGGTTGTCTTTTATTAGTTCCATTTCTTTTAGTTGGAATTCTTCTATAATGTCATGCCTCTCTGTATCTCTTTGCTGTAGTTGGATTTGCAACAGCTGTATAAGATCATTTTGTATTTGAATCTTGTTTATAAAGATGGACTCTCTTGTTTTTGATGATTCTGTAATTGAATGATCTGAAAGGTCTGACAATTCATCAAATAATTCGTCATCGTCGTAACTTGTGGTTGTCTTCTTAGGAAAGTCATACTGTGTATTTTTGATTTCATTGATTGAGTCTTTGAAGCTAGCCCATTTATGCTCCTTTTCTTTGGTATCTAAGGCTGCAGCCTTTCCAACATTACTATTACTACGTTGAAAAAAGCTTGTTCGTTTGTTCTCTCTTTCATTGTCAATTAGAGCTTTAGTACCACGCCCTTCAACTGGCATTCCATCCATCAGTCGAATAAACCTTACATCGGTTGCGTCGTCCACGTCTGCATCCATCAACTTACTAAGGCGTTGTCTTAATAATCGATTCTTCTTCTGTATTTGACTTATAGTATCATTCATACTTCCTACCACAAGCTGATACCAGCCTTTTCTCTTGTCTCTTCCACTGGTGCCTGAATTCTTTTGGTGTTTCACGCGTAAACAAAAATCATCTCAAAACAAAGAGAAATGTACCATTCCAAACCCACTTAGTACATGCCAATGGAGTAGATAGTTCATCAGAAACCAAAGATTATCAATCCAAGTTTATCATAACCTTTCCAGATCATGGTACGCCGTCGCGTTAGGAAACAACCGTTTCTTGTCAGAGCCAAAGCATTCCCATTCGATTTGTTTCTTTACCTAAATGAAGCAAGGTTGTCTATCGATTGGGATCGTTATTCATTGTCGCTAGCACTTCCTCTAGGTACCATTCTAATAATATTGTCCCTTCTAATAAAGCCAGTGATAAACTACTACCAGTCTATAAGCTCAACTTCGAGTAATGTCATGTTTGACTCAGGATACTATGAATACCAACATTTGAAGAATACCTTCATAAATAAGAAACATAATCAACACTTTGGCCCCCAGTATGCCGAACTCAACGTTTCGCAAAACATTTGTATCACAGCGACGTTGGTTTGGTTGCTCAAATTTGTCAGATCGCTTATATTGGTCGTATGTCTTGTTAACTCATACAATATTGTCACTAGGGCCAAAATCTACGGATTGCTATATCGTCAAGCTAAGCCCAACTCTCCTTCAGTTGTGAGATCTTCTTTGGCAGGTCTCTCCTATGTCTGGCAAATTTCGGAATTAGTTTATAGATATGTCTTCAAGAAGCAGTCCGACAAGAAACCTGACCAAAAGCTATCTGAGGGTGAAATTTGGCAATTGAATATATGGGATCCAGCTAAATTCTCCTTATACTTGTTCATTCCTTTAAATCCGGTAAATCTTGTGCTTATACATAATGTTGGTAATGCCTCATTCTTATTGGTGGTATTGCTGATGATTTTGGTTTCAATAACGCTCCATTTCTTCATCCATGAGTTCCTAAATCTCCTTAAAGATAAACAGATATTGTACGAAGAGATGTTCAGTGAGTACAACAACAAATTTGTTAAGCCCAAGACAAATATCTTGAAGAAAGATGTCTTGATAGATGCCACCCATGGCCGATCTCATTCATTTATCTTAACTGATGTTAAGCCTTATGGCATCGATAGAAACAAACTGAGATTGTTTGTGACCCATGATAATAAAGGCAAGAAAGTCAATGAGTATTTACGTGCAAGCTCATCGAGCCACTTAGCAAATTCTGCCAACCCTTCAAATAACCTCTATTTGGATGACTCAAACCAATTGCTTAATCAGTTAAAATCGGATAATGATGCGTTGCATGCTAGAAACAACGAATTATACATGCAAATCGCTCACTTAAGTAATCAGAATTCTTTTGTAGAAGAGAATGAGCAGATGGAGTCTCCGCTGAAAGCGTATGCCAACTTATCGGTTCCTTCCTTGGTGAACCAAGGTAATCACAGTCAAAACAGCTCTGGAAGACTTTCTTCTCCAGGTAGACCTATTTGGTCACCCCATCAACATCCAGATCCCAGTGGACAGTTTCAACAATATCCTTTTGATTCATCTCAAATCTTTCCACAAATCAATAATCCACATTTTGATTCCTTTGGCTCACGTAACCAGTCCCCTCCACTTTGATGTTGGTATGAGCAGGATAAAGTTCAATTTGCCTGTGCTTCACACTGAATGTGTACCTGCAGCAGAAATTCGCTGCTTGAGTCACTACTAATTCACAAACGTATATCGCTAGATCTCCTTCACATTTAATGAATATGTGGGCTATGGATGAATCATGCCCAAACTGCTAATAACATACCATTTCTTATTATTTCTTTTATTTATATGTATCTTTAATATGGTAAACAACCAATAAATTCTAAATAATAGCTGATTCCTTGAATTTGATATTCAATTTATAATTCATGGAATCCAAACAAGTACTTGGAAATAGAACTAATGAATCCCAACTTCTCCAGCGGACCTTTACCGTCACCATTTTTCGTCAACTGGTCATTTTCAGTGGCCTTGAGGAAGAACTGTGAACCATCTTTGATCTCCAAACGAGTGGTGTAGCTAGCCTCATTAGGGGACAGTTCTCCTAAATCCAGCAGTTGTTTCCCGTTGTAAGTGCTCAAGTCAAGATTTCCAAAATCTTCAAAATCTGTTAAACGTCTTTTCTTTAACTTTTCGATAGCAATTTTGTTGTAAGGAATTACTCCCAAGAGTACATCATTGAAAACTGCACCATTCTCTTGTAACGCATCCACTGCAGAGCTAGTGTTCTCATAAGTTATCTTAATCCAATTCTTACCACTGAAGATTGGCACCATTTTCTTTGGTTCTATATTCTGTGCTGCATTGTTGGCCAATAATTTATTCATTTCGAAGTCTTCCATTATATCACCAAATTCTTTGAAGTGTTGGATCACTTGTGCAGACAATGATTCGGGGTACCCAAAAACTAGTACCGCAGATTCGTGGTTAGTAAGGGGACTGATATCTGGCTCAACCGTAGCATTCTTGGGAGTTTCATCAAAGCGATTGAATACATTATTGAAGTTTTTAGGGTCCTTGCTAATAAATGAATCTACATGTTGTTTTGGTTTATTCAATGAAATCAATACTTCATCGTTCAAATCGTAGATCGAACGCGTTGGAGGCATGTCATCATTCGACTGTGTGTTTGTATTATTCAAGTCACCGCTGAAAGACTCATCGACAGTTTCATCGAATAAAACACTTCTTTCGCTAGCATTGATATACTTTCGTTGCTGGGAACCAAAAGACAAAACATTGAACTGATCTTTTGAAGATGTAAGCAGTGCAGCTGAGCTTTGTGAGTTATGATCTCCTGTTCCAGAAGAACCTCCGCTGATCGATCTACGAGATGTTCCCTGATTGCTGCTTAATTTGGAGGTTGCATTGATATGGAAACCCGGCTTCTTCTTGGGAGCTAAATGATTAGGAATTGTTCTTTTCTTATGATTTTGAAACCATTCTGGTTGTGACGATTGATGTTGGTTAGCCAGTTGTATCTGCTGATTAGACTGTGATTGCAGTTGGAAGTTCTGTTGGAACTGCAGCTGTTGTGGTTGTTGTTGATTTTGTTGCTGGAATTGCAGAGGGTATTGGTGCTGTTGAGGTTGTTGCTGCAGCTGTTGAAACAGGTTTGTTTGTTGTGGTTGCAGCAGCCCAAAAAGACCACCTCCAGACAGCCGTACCAGAGACGTACTGTTTCCAAATAAAGACATAACTAAGTTTGAATTAGTTGTAAGAACAATGTGATTCAAGTTGTTGATCATTTTGCAGACGACATCCTTCGCTGCCAACTCCATGCCTTACGTAACATATGTAAATTTGGGCGGCGACATTTCAAATTTTTTGAGCAGCATCGCGATATTTCAAATACGAGAGACTCAAGAAGTAGTATCCTTGATATAAAGCAGTAGTAATGATCTTATCACCAGCAGAAAGATCATATTTGTATGACTCATTAGCACAACAACCCCCAATAAGACCTGATGCTCGGTCAGATCACCAATTCAGGCCGTTGGAAGCTAAAACATCATTTTTGCCTGGTCTGAATGGGTCTGCTAGAATCAGATTGATGGATGGTAGTGAGTGCATTGTAAGTGTCAAACTGAAGGTAGTGTTATTGCTGAAGGAACCCACTTTGCTAGAATGTGACGTGGATGTATCTGGATTTAGAGATAACTCGAATTATGTGTCGAACTTGAAGTTCCACTTGACAAACTTGTTACAACAGAATTTCCCACTGAGGTATTTGAAATTAACAGCTCGTTATGGTTTTAAATTATTCATCGATTGCATAATAATAAGCCATTCTTCATATCCATTGAGTTTGTTGAGTTTGACTAGTTACTTGGCTTTGAAGACCACTAGATTACCATTGCTAACTAGTGATATTGATGATGCAGATGTTGCTGAATTACCGACCTTCTCAGATGATTGGGATAATTCTAAATTCATAGATGAGTTGTTCCAAGAAAGCGACGGTGCCACTTTCCAACCTCCAATATTCATTACCCTAGGTGTAATTGGATCGAATCTCTTATTGGATCCATCGGTTGAAGAGGAACAAGTCTTAGAGAATGGGTTGATTGTGAGTTTCTATAATAACAAGGTCATCACGCCCATTTCCAACATGAATTTGGCTATAAATTCCAATAATTCCAACTTCAAAGGTTTGCACAAGAGCTTAATTATCAAGTCAATATCGATGTGCAATAAGTATTGTGGGGATGTGGTAGCTGCTTTGGATGCGTTGATTGACCAAGATACTGCTGAGGATTACAAGGCATTCTAATTTGTATTATAGAATAGAAGTAGTTTAATAGATGCTTGAATTACTATCTAGTAGGTGGTTGGCTTCTCCAATATTAGTAGTTATCATTTCGAGCTGGACTAAGCATTTGAATAATATTTCCAATCTAGATCTTCCTGCCATTTCCATACTAAAAAGATTTGAGTTGATTTAGATGAAAGTCTTTGGCCATAAATACTTTTGCATCGATGATGGTCAAGGAACGATACTGCTTGAGATTTAGATAAACAGTCTTATATTGTCTTCCACTGGGTCATTGCCAGAGAAACCCTAGTACATATTCATCATATTTTGCATAGGCCACGATACACCAACGATTCATTCGGTTACAGATGGCTTCTATAAGTTTCTATTAATATATAGTAATTCGTAAGAAACATAAAGTAAATACCCCCGGGGTACGATAAATATTCATCTCTATAAGTATTTATTAGCTGAACAGCACTAACAGTGTTGGGTGGAATAAGCGTGCACAAGAATTGCTGTGGCAGTTTGAATGTTCATCGATCTAACAACTCCAACTTGCTTGATTTCTACACAAATGTCAAGTTCGGCGAGCAAGTCACCTGGAATACCTTCCTTTTCTCTTCCTATCAAAATCAATGATTTCTTTGGCAACTTCAAGTCGTTGTTCAACTCTACAGACTCATCTGTCTGTTCTAAACCAACCAAAGTATAACCCTCTCTCTTTTTCAATTGCAAAAACTCTATAATTTGGGTAGCCTTAACTTGGATCATAGGCATCCATTGGTCTGCAGTCACAGCTACACTTTTGAATGCAGTATGGTTGATAATGTTGATGTCATTCAAGGTAAGTAAACCAGCACCTAAAACATCGCATAATCTGCAGATACCTCCAAGATTAGGAGGTTTGTCAACCAAGGAAGAGACAACGATCAAATCACTTCTGATTATGTCCACACCTCTATTAGTGTCGTCAACATCCATTACAGCGTTCCAAGCTCCACTTTTTGTTTGCAACGGTGTCAGCTCCTTTTCAGTTGAAGGAGCCATGCTTTTGAGCTGGAATTGCTTCCTTTCCTTAATCCACAACTCTTGCTTGTCCTCCCCAATAGGATGAGTCAAGAAATCCTTCTGCTCCGGTGACAAGTACTTGTGGAAATCAGACTCTTCAATATTCTCAATTTCTTCTCTATCGCTTAACCTCAACAAGACGCTACCTGAAATGCCCACTAGACTCACGTCAGCAACTATGTCCCAAAGCAAGGCATCTCCACTTCTATATTGAAAGTAATCATCCAAGCCCAATGCGCAGTTATACATGTTTTGCAACATCCCTGTCAAGCTAGAGTCCAATACCATTCTTTTCTCAGCAATCTCATTGTAGATCGACACGGTCAAAGAGACTGAAAAGTGTCTAACCAGTGCTTTGTTGGATGTCGCTCCTGGAATCACAACAGCAAGTAATTTTGAAAGTAATTCTGTCTGACGAGCTCCACTATACTGTTGGAGAGTCAAGAATAATACTCGTTGGTATGATATTGTAACCGTTGGTTTCAAAAATGCCGAACTTCCCTTCTCCAACAACTTGTCAAATATTTTGCTTGTATAGTGTTCGTTATCCATCAATTTGTAGGAAATGATCCATTCGACATATGTACGTGCCAATGGACTTGGTTCAGTTTCAAGCAAACTAAAGAATACCTCGAAATACTCCCCCATGTCAATCAAATCAACGATACAAACAATAATTGAGAAGAGTTGTATTCTTCTCCATTCTCCAAACCCATCTGCTGTCTTCACGACCTCAAACAAGTCGTACTCAGCAGCAATTGAGACCACATAGTTGAATAATTTGTTGGCAAATGCTGTTGACTTAATCGAGTTCAACATTGCCATTATGTTGATCTTGGCACTAATTTCCTCTGGCCCATTGACCTCATAATACAAGTGACTTTCACCAGGGTGAACTTTTTCATCAAAGAATTCACCAATTATATTTTCCAATTTGAAGATGTTGCTTCGCAACTGGTAGCATACTATTGCCTTAACCAATACTTCTGGAATCCACTCGATCTGTTCGAACTGTGGGAAATTGATTTGGAATTTTGACAAGCTCTTTGTTAATTGAGGCAATAAGCTGCGTCTTCCTGGAGCATTTAGAATAACTGATAAGCAGAACTTCTCCACCTGTCTGCTGGATGACTGGTTAATTGATGTGTTCAAAACGTTAGGGTGTAGGAATGCTTCAATGAACATGAGGTGTAACTCCTTCTGGTTTAATTGTAAACGGGTAGTATCCAAACTTTCCCATAGTTCTCCCATAAAATCACAGATGTCTGAAATAGTGTTGATACTATTCACATCAGTTGAGTTCAAATCGGTATCCAAATAGCTCTGTACCACTTTGATCATTGAATAGTTACCTTGGTAATTAGAACAGTTGGCATCCATCCAGGACAAAACAGTAGTGAACTCTGTTGAGATATCATTGTGCTTGCTATAAATTTCCAAAGTTCTGAAAAGTTCACCATTGATTTCTTCTTTAAGCTTGTAAAAGTTATTGATTGTTTTGGTGAGCTCAGCAGCGTTAATCAACATCTTACTGTGAAACTCAGATAGTGGTTGGAAAGTTTCAAACACGTTTTTGATTTCATACATCTGGTTGAAAAACCTGTGCTTCAAGGCAGCAGTAGTTAATACATGGTAGTCATCCAGCTGAACATCTTCAATTATAGAATTCCACAACTTGAGAAAGTCAAAGTCTTTTGGTATCAAATGAATGTAGTCCTTGAAATTGACATTAGCTAATGTTTTAAACAGTCCTTCACAGCTCTGGAATGCAGCATGGTAAAGTTCATCAACATCACTTGGTAAAGTAACTCCAGTTTCCAAGATCCCAAATAATGTATGAGGGTCGGTGTTGTAAGAGCAATAAAAGATTGCCCCAAAGACTTTATTGTAATTGTGATCAGCTGTGGAGACCACTTTATCATGTTCATTCACAAAGTCCTTAATTATGTCAAAGTTATCAACGAATAACTTATAGCTATTGAATTTGGCAAATTTGCTTAAAGCATGGTAAAATAAACCGATATCGGTTGGCTTAAAATTCAATAAGAGCTTCAAGTTGAGGGATTGCAAAGTGGTTTCAAATACATCTCCCTCCGAGTTTCCTTCAAACAATCCAATTAAAGGAATATCATGCCTTCCCCATTGTAGACATTTCTTTCCTTTCAATCCATCTAAGATACCATAGGTAATGTAGATTCTTGCTGGGTCAAATGAACCCCTAAGTTTACGCAAGACTCTCAAAATAGCAATCACTACATCTTGATGCTCTTCATCTTTCTTCAAGTTTTTAAGCATACTGGAAATGAAAGTTACCATTCTAGTACCAAAATCACATTTGCCGTCTCTCACAATATAATGTGATGCCAACATCGCATAAGGTAAGTAAACTTCCTCCAAGAATGCTAACCCATATTTGATTAAGTAGATGTGTTCATTTGCAACAGCCAATAACAAGTTAAGAGAAAACTTCCTTACTGAATCCATTGATGCCTTGAAACCAGTGGAGAGAAGGCAAAATCCCCATGATGGGTGGATTAAAGAATGCGGAGAAATGAACCCTGTGATCTCATTAGCTCCAGCTTCGGCCTGATGCAATGAAGTGTCAATTCCCATGATTTCAAAGAGGGTAATAAATCTAGCCCATTCTTTCAAATGTAAATCTCTTTTGGAGTTATCCCACAGTATGAGGCTATTTGTGAAGTTGAAATTGATTGACTTAACAGATAATTGCAAAATGGAGAGACAGAACTTTCTATGGTCATGAGAATCACTAACCAATCCTGTTTGCAATATTCTCCAATATTCTTCACTCTTGATAACTGACTCAAATTTTGCATCGCTTTTGAAGTTTGGATGGTTCAAGTACCTTAACCACAAGACTAATGAATGGGTCTTGTGGGTATTCACATTTGTGGATTGTAATGTGAAGATAATATCCCAGATCTTTGAAGAGTCTGCAGTCTCGGCGATTATATTTCCGATTCTCCAACGCAATAACTTCGAAATCGAATTTGAGATGTTTTCGTCATTATTACCAAGAAACATAAGTAGAAGTGAATCGATTTCCACATTACTACTGTCAGTCCTCTTGAAAAGTTGGTCTAAAAAGGCAAGCAACTGGCCAACTGAATCGCGGGTCACGTCCTCATTGATCTCCTTATCGACTTGTATAGTTAAAATTTGGCGGAACTCAGGAATAAACCACCCAATGTTCTTGCTGATATATTGCTTCAAATGAACAACGATTTGGTCAAGTAAATCAGTGTATAATTGATCAATTTTGATGGCAAACTTCAAGATTGTATCATAGTTTTCAGCCCGACCTTTATAAAGTAGAGTTTGAAAGAAGTTGAGGATATTGGTATAGATCTTCTCGTGGTTCTTCAAGTCCAAGCCATCAAGTAGCTCGTATAAACCATCAATATTTTCGCTACTTTCACCCAATTTGGACGACAAGCTTAATGC
Source organism: Kodamaea suecica (assembly GCA_030558315.1). Taxonomy (NCBI): domain Eukaryota; kingdom Fungi; phylum Ascomycota; class Pichiomycetes; order Serinales; family Debaryomycetaceae; genus Kodamaea; species Kodamaea suecica. The sequence continues at coordinate 14,547 of JAJMSH010000008.1, read as the reverse complement.
AATTTCTTCTTGAACGTGTACACCTAAGTACTTGGTAATAAGAGACACTGAACTCATTGTTTGGATTACTTGAAGCTGAGAGGTTGCATGTTAGCAAGATATAAAAAATTTGCAGATATCATCTCGTCCCAAAGAGGAAAGGTGTGTCACGTGAAAATCTATGGAGTTCATGGAGTGTTATTATGCATTGATTGATCTAGTTGAAGGAGGTGTTTCAAGAGAGGTTCATGTGTCCTCGCGGATGATATGCTTATTATAACAACCTTGATATTGTGCATTGTTAATTTCAGAGAGATTTACGTCATTACCAGAGGATGGATCAGGGAGATAATGGGGTGTGGATATTCAGAAAGCTGCAAATGAGTAGGTTATAATATTCCAGAAGCATTTTCTTGCAGGGTCTGGATTCAGTAGGAGCAACTTGGTGAAGCTGTTTGTTGTCTTTATGCACATGGACTCGGCTGCTTGGTCTCCAAGCCACAGACCCTGGTTCCATAGGGGAAAAGAATGGCTGCAAAAAGCCAGCCGCACAGACAACTAACGATTTTTGTGAGAGTTGCATGAGAAGTAGCAAGGAGAGCAGTTTGAAGGCTTATAATAAAAGGAGATTCTGCTGAGTATTGTTGTGAAAGTGAATGCAAGAGTATGCGATACTGGAGGCAGAAAGTGTTGCCCTAGAATAGCCAGGAGAATTGGTTGTTAGTTGTTGTGTAGTTAGTAAGAACCATTTAATGATGGGCAAGCTTGACTTTGTTTCGCCGTAGTGTAAACGCCTACTATTGCAGGAAACTTTACTTGACGTGAATCGATGTCCTCATTTGGTATTCAACAGCGAATAATACAGTATGCTCAGTAGCACTTTTGTTCGAAGGGATGGAACTGGAAACCAATTACACTTCCTCTTTTTTTCCTTACCCACCATGCATATTTGCACTCCTTGGCACATCTCTTCCACCTCACGGCTCTCATTACTCCACCTAAAGCACCTCACTTCCACTCCACCAATACTCCACTCATCACTCATCACTCATCGCCCTCCACTCATCGCCCTCCACTCATCACTCCCCACTCATCACTCTCCACTTATCGCTCTCCACTCATCACGTTCCACTCATCACTCGTCACTCATCCCAAAACACACCAATTACACACAGGTCTTCTGCCCCCACTTGAATCACTCGGCGGTACCTGTCATCGGGGTAATGTGCTCGATGCGGGTACCTCCAAAAAGTGACACATTCGCAAAAGGCAGGTAGAGCCACGGTGGTAGTTGGCGTATAGGTAAGAGACAGGTCCCTAGATCGACGAAACATTTACTAATAAAACTTAACAGCATAATGTTACCCAATTCAGTCCTAACTACCATCTGCATTAATAAGCCAAAACCTAAATCACAAAGTTCCTAGAACTTTCACAGAATTGCGTCCATTACTAAAGCGCAAAATTGGTTGGGATGCGAAATCTGAAATATAAAACGAGCTCAAAATACCCCTACCGCATTTCTTTCCATAAACCTTATAATTATAAAATGGCAGGCGTACCAGATACATTCAAAGGATTCGGAGTGGACGACCGTAAGAACTGGGCCAACCCTAAATTGGTTGAATACAAAAGAAAGAAGATCAACCCAAATGACGTGGTGGTAAAGACTATCTGTTGCGGTATTTGTGGATCAGATTTGCACACTGTTCAAGGTGGATGGGGTGCCTTGAATAGAAACGACTTGGTTGTCGGCCATGAAATTATTGGTACTGTCATTGCCATTGGTGACGAGGTTACCTCCATCAAGATTGGCCAAAGAGTTGGGATTGGTGCTAAGAGTTCTGCTTGCGGTGAATGCGCTGCCTGTACTGGTGATAATGAACAATATTGTGAAACTTCAGTTAGTACTTACAATGTCAAGGACGCTAAGGCTGATGATTATGTCACGCAAGGTGGATACTCTTCTCATTCCATTGCCCATGAACAATTTGTATTCCCAATTCCAGAAGAGATTTCTTCTGAGGTTGCTGCCCCATTGATGTGTGCTGGTTTGACTGTATTCTCTCCTTTGATTAGAAACTTAGGCGAAGATGCTACCGGCAAGACTGTGGGTATCATTGGTATTGGTGGGTTGGGTCATTTGGCCATTCAATTTGCTAATGCTATGGGTGCTAAGGTCATCGCCTTCTCTCGTAGCAACTCGAAGAAGGAAGATGCCTTGAAGATGGGTGCTTACGAATTTATTGCAACCGGTGAAGACACAGAGTGGCACAAGAGGTATACTAACAAGTTAGATCTTGTTCTCTCATGTGCTTCTGGTGTGGACATGGACCTCAACCCATATTTCACCTCTTTGAACATTGGGAAAGAGTTTGTCTCCGTTGGTCTTCCAACCGTGGACGACGATTTCAGCTTTAAGGCTCTCGCGTTCTTTGCATCTAGCTCAAAGTTTGGTACTTCTCTTTTGGGTTCCAAAGTCGAAGCTTTGAAAATGTTCGAGATTGCTGCTGCTAAAGGTGTCAAGCCATGGATTGAAACGATTCCAATCAGTGAAGAAGGATGCAACATTGCATTGACGAAGGTTGACAAGGGTGATGTCAGATACAGATATGTTTTAACTGATTTCGATAAAGCTTTCGATTAAGCTTTTGATTGAAGTAGCGCAGAGCTTGAAATTGCTTTATTACTTTCCAGCTTGCTGACAGTCTAACGATAATTGTCTCATCGCATAAATGTAATTAGACCATTGGTGCTGTTTCCGTTATTGTTTTAACCAAGAAGTAGAGAAGTTGATCTTTTATATAGTATCCAAGAAAATAGTACTGGAGTGGTTATTCTTTCGTATCTGTAGGGTTGCTGTCACAATCATGAGTCTATGTGGATGCCTGGTTTAAATTGTAACAAGAATCGCTTGACTTTGGTTTCTTTTCTGTAGCATGTCAATTAGGAATCTCTTGACTTGGATGTCAGATATGCATTCATCGAAAATTAGTGCTTGACACCTGTACAGCTAAACGCAGTTCAGCAACAAAAGAGCTGCGGACCTGGCTCAAGAGCCAATAGATCTCAAGCTAACCTAAAGAGCTGATCCTAATGAACAGCGTATCAATGTATTCTCTTCTATGTATTCTCTTCTTAAATCAAGACAACCAGCATCTTCAATATTGTGTACTTACGACGTATGCTTAGAGCCAACTGCCACCAAACTTCTTCAACATCTTAACTCATTTAGACAGCCCCAAACCCATCATCGACAAACCATCAACCCACCATCAACCCATCACCAATCCATCATCAACCCATCATCAACCCACCATCAACACTTCCTCGTCCTGTCAACTCCTTCCAATCTTATCCACTTCAGGTATTTGCAACCGGAGCAGGCCCTGTTTCTTGGAACAATTTTCCAAAACACCATAACTTCAGCACATAAGCCAACCCTTATCCCCCAGCACACCAGTTCTTGCATCTCGCCAATCTTGAACCAATAAGATCCATATGTTAACATCCTTTTCTTTCTACGAATGATGGTATAACCATTGAGAGGAACATTGGTATACGTTCAGCATATGTCCTCCGTTTCACCTTTTGATCAAACCCTGATCACCTGCCTTGCTGCTTCACTATTGGTACTTCTCATCAGTGTATTGTGCTACAGAAAGACCCTGAAATGCACCCATCTTACTGGAGTAAAGTCAATGCCACCAGAATTCAAATGGAATCTATGTGCCCCAATCAAATCGTACCCTTTCAAGATCGCTGATTATAAGCTCACCATGGGAATCAAGAAGGTGGAAATACAAGACTGGCTCTTGATTGAACCATCCTACAAGAAAGTTTTGAAGATCAAGAAAGAAATCATCAACAACTCAAGCCCTGATTATGATCAAGATACGAGAAAGAGTACGCTTTTCTTCACTGAAGAAGCAAGTTCTGCCATAATCGAACTTTATGAAATTGTCACCCAGTATCTCTGCGATAAGTATCCTATGTACTTTAAGACGACAAGAAACGAAATTCACAATGAAATCACAGGAGAATCTTTCCCTTTAAGAGCAAAGGGCAGTCCAAAAGTACTCTTGGAATATTTGGTTGGGTTAATCGAGGAGGATTTTATTATCTTACTTAAGGATCCAACAAGAGAACTGGAAAAGGATGGCACTGAATACTTCTTCAAAGCAGGTATATTTGCGTTTGCAGCTGGATTTGATCCAGCTGATCGCTTCAATACTCCATTACTGTTCGTACACCACCCAGTCCCTGGGTATGAGGAGAAACTCAAGTTGCTGATGAACCGTTTCTTCAACAGAATCGCTCCAGGTGAGTTTGTCACTCGCAGCAACTTCTCAGTCCAGACTCATGAGAAGTATTTCGTTGATGATTCAAATAAAGGTCATAACTTACCCAAAGGGCATGTGCAGCAACCAATACCTTACGATGAACTTGACTTTGATAAAAAAGTTCATTATAGAAGTGAAAGACAAATATTAACTAAGTTACCTAAGTCGGGAGCCGTGATATTTACAATTCGTACATACCTACAACCAATGTGCATAGTTAAAGCTGAAGGTCCTGAAGTGTGCGCAAGGCTAGTTGGGGCAATTAGAGGGTTCCCCCCAGATATCTCAGATTACAAGAGGGCTGGAGAATGGGGACCTTCTTTGATTGAATACCTTGAATCGTGAATGGACTAGTTATGAAAATAAATGTATTAAATCCTAGAATAACACGATCAACCATTAATCCTATATATAAATACCTTTTGATGTGTCTTTCATATCCTTTGGATCTCTTCCTTGACGTCCTCCCATATGTCTACGTTCTTCTTGGCCCAGCCAATTAGAAACCTGTTATAACACAACAAAATCTCATAAATCATTTGGAGCTGCTTTGTATGGAAAACTCTGAAGTTCTTATGCAATTCGTCTGCGATATATGAAATATCCTCGAGCATTATTCCCTGACACTTTTCCATAATGGCGATCTTCTCTTCGAGGTGTGCTATCTTTTGTTTTCTTGTCTGTTCCGGGTTTTGGTCAATGATATCTGTGACAAACTTCTTAAGAGAATTCATAGTTGGCATTTTGAATTTAGAAGGCTTTCCAGGGTTCACTCCATCAAAGTTGTACGAACTGTTTTTTGCCAATGACCGAGAATTGGTGATTCCCTCAATACGTCCTACCTCTTCCTCCGCACGTAATAATTCGTCCAAAGTGCTGCTTTTTTCTTTTAATTCAGTGTCCAATAACAGTTTTTGCTTAACCTTTTTCTGTTGATAACGAGAAATGAAGTTCAATATCGTCGAATATTGTACAACTTCACCTAGTGGCTCAGAGAATTTAGTTTCTAAATCTCCAATTAATGCGTTGATGGTGATAAACAGACGATCAAAACTTTGTCCGATCTTGTCCAATAACACATTCAACTTGGTCTCATCAGCTTTGCTAGGATCTGGGGGCAAAGAGTCTGCGACTATCAAAGAAAAGGAGTTGAATACAGTCCCTAACTCTGTGTAGTCGTTCGATAATCCAACATAGTTTTCCATTATTTTTCTGTTCAACACATCCAAATTTGAGGTGTCCACTATGTATTTGGCATTGTTGCTTTCGATAGTGGGATTAGCAGCTAGAGGAGTGGAACTATCCGTTATTTCAGTAGGTCCATTCGCATTTGAATTGGAGTTAGCATGGCCATTACCATTACCATTGCTGTGGCCATTTGCATTATTCAACAATTTATTGGTCTTCTGAGTTAGCCTTTTCCTATTAACTTTCAAAAATGCCATTGTATCACTTTCCGGGACTGGAAGGTGAGCATATAAACCATCCGTGCGCAACCCATTCTCTGGGTTCAGCAAATATATTGATTTCGGTAATTGGCTAGTGATCAAATTGATTTCGTCAACCCAATTTGAGTTAGGGTCCAAGAACTTGGAGAAGAATTCCAAATTCCTGATCTGGATAATTTCCAAGCAGTTGTTAAGGAAGTTTGCTAGAAGTCGCTTGCGATGCTCGATCAATTTCGTCCTGCTAAGATGAGTTGAATTGATATAATGATTATTACTTGTATTGTTAGTGCTTGACTGAGCATTCGGACCTACTAGGCCATTGAAAACATTGAAGCTAACATAGTTCTTCGGAGGGATAGGTGGAACTATGATCAATGGAAATATCTTAGTTAAGACCATTCGTAACAGCTCGAATTCACTATACCTTCGGCGAGTTAGGATCTCCTCCAGCTGGTCATTAGCATTAATCAATTTGATTGTATAAACCACGTATTTCTTCAGTGCATTGACCCCTTCGTTGGAATTGCCAGCCTCCGTGATCTGTATTGTGACCTTGCTATTTGATTTGAGTAAGTCAGTCACTCTACTCTCAAAATGCATTGGGATTGCATTAAACGCATCCTTCGACGGAGCTGTAGCATTATAAAGAAGATCATCCTCATCATCTTCATCGCCATTGTCGTTGTCATTCTCGTTGTCATTGTCGTTATCATCAGCGCTCTCATTGCTGGTTATTGCATTTGCCACAGCAGATGCACCAGCTGTATTAGAGTCTTGTCCGTTTTTCCCCAAGGCATCCGCCTTCAGGGCCATCAAACTCGCAATCCCTATGTGTGAAAATGGGTTATTGTCTTCATCAGCATGAAACACCACGTCTGCTTCTGGATGATCTCCTGGTTGCATTTGGGATATGTTAACTTAACTTGTAGAATGAGGATTTTAAAGAGTCAAATTTCTTCCGAGCCAAATTTAAATATTAATTGGAATTGCTAGATTAACTGTCTCTGTTCGATACACCGGTAGTGTATTAGATTGCTTATGCTTTGCTTGGTAACTTGTAGTCACTTACTTCGTCTGCTGGGTAATTTTAATCCCCTTCAATGTCGCTCGATCATTACCTACTGCTTCAAGTGACTTTTACGAATGTCTTCCACATCGAAAATGTCGCACAGACTTGTCTCAAAGGATTTTTGATTTTTGCTTTTGGTTATTGACCTGGAGCCAGTATCAAACAAACGGGGTAATCAACAATAGGATGGCGAATTCCTTTGCTCCTCTTAGCAGCAACTCCGTTGAAGGGTTTTCTGATGATGTCGAGTCTCAATTCGCTCGAGTTCTCGAGAGATTCCAGTTGAATTCCCTGGTGATGGACCCCTTCGATGTAGTCTCCCAGTACAAAAGCATCTCTGCAAACATGGCCTTGAGTGCTGGTGAGAAGTTATCAGAGACATTTGCTGATACATCTTTGGATCCCCAACTCGTGGAAGAGTTCGAAAACTGGGATTTGGAAACTAAGCTCTGGGATCTAGTTGAGATCTTGTATAAATTCAGAGTCTCCGTCAACCAAGAGCTATTGAATGAATATGAGTTTTCATCCATGGCTGTTAAACAAGAGAATTATTTGAGAAGTAATCCAAAGATTAGAGAAATTGCATTGATTATCGAATGGTTGCAACTGAATTCAAAATCAGTAGACTTGACTGTCGTTGAAGGTACTAAATGGGGCAAGACCCGCATGGCTCTGAATGCAAATTTGGACTTATTCAAGCAAGATCTGGACTTTCTGCAACCCAAAATTCATCTGCCGTTTGTCGGAAACCTCGACGTTGATGCTCCATTAAGATCTAATGGAATAGTGCATCCAGAAGATGAATCAGTTGATGAACAAAATTTCTACAGCATCTACAAGCTACTTCTTATGAACAAGATTAGTGAAGCTATTGGAGTGGCTAACTCGACTGGTAACTATGCCCTTGCCCTTATTTTGATAGGTGCTACTCAAGAATATACAGATCCAATAATTGATAAGTTTGAAGATTTTCAAGATGATTCAACAACAGCAAGTGGTATCAAGCATAAACTTTTATGGAAGAAAACAGTTTACAATTTGTCTCAACAAAAATCATTATCAACGAGGGAACGAATGATCTATAGCTTCCTCAGCGGTGGTGATCTTAGTGCAAATATTCGGGAAGCATCGGACAACTGGGAAGAATGCTTGTTGCTTTACTTGTATCAAATGTACAGCTATGCGTTGGAGAAATTCATAGTGGAAAACGGTCCTCACAAAAGTACCATCTCGGTTCCTCGTCCTCAATACGATACAATCGATGCGGTTCTCAATTCCTTGCTGCATAAAGGTGGGAACTCTTCAGGTGGTTCCCATCCCTTAAGGGTTATTCTGGGTGGTGTTATGATTGATAAAGTATCGTCCTTGCTTCACAACATCATCTTGTCAGTTAAAGAAGAAGTAATCAAGCCTTACCTCGCTAGAGTCGTGACACATTTATCAATATTTGAGTTATTGATTGGCGGAACAATGTCAATTTCACCGGTTGACATAACAACTATAATAACCTTATACATTTCGCGTTTGTCTGATTATAAATTGACCACTTTGATACCGATTTACATATCTTTCATTCCAAATGAAGAGGATGCAAGAGAGATTTATTCTTTGTTTCTTTCCACAATTACTGAAGCACTGCAAAGGAGGACTCAAATTGAGATATTCCGCAAGCTTGCAAACCCATTAACTTCTGATGATGACTTAGTGATGATAGACGACTCAAACTCGTCTAAGATGGTAAATGTATTAAGGAGAACAGTTGAAAGGGTTATTAATGAAACAGAGCAACATTATACTCCAGAAAGCATCATAAAGGTCCAAGATTCTACCCCCGGAACAGATGAAATAGATTTCAAATTGTATCTGTCAGTTGAGTGGTTTTATGATAACGATATGTATGAGGATGCTATTTTGGCTACGATTACCGTTATTCGACGCTTTTTGATAAATGGAAAACTATCCTCTCTCAAGGCTTTCACAGGTGACAAAAATTTTAAAAAGTTAATTAGGGACCTTGATGCAGACTTGCATACTAAGCTACTTACAAATGGAGATTATGAAACACAAATCACAGAAGAACATAAGCAAGAATTACTTGAGTATGCTCGGTTGATTGAAGGGATTAACTTGATTGCCGATTGGAAAGAATTTTTAACCACACACAAGCACAATGGTCTTTCCAGTTCATCTGCTCTATGGGAGACAAGCGGAGTTTCAAAGTCTGTTGAAAAGACTACTGGAGGTTTGTACAGATTGGTGTTTACTTGGTTGAAAGAACTTATTTTGATTCAGTCAAATAATGGCCAACTTTCATCACCAATTTTCGTAGAGCTACGCACAACATATGTACCTTTCCTTATTATTGAGCTCTTACAGATTTTCCAAAGTGCAAGGTTGAAGGACTGGAAGTACATGAAGCTTGCTTTTGATTTGATTAATGACGTTGCTGATGAAACTGATAACGATTTCTTGCAGTGCTTCATCAGTTGTGGAAGGTTAGAAGAGTTTTTGGTCAAGGCCGGGGAACTATCGGTCGTGGCAACTGAGGTTGGTATATCAGGAGTTTTTCCGAATGTTTAGCAATAGCAAGGTTCCTCTATTTTATAACATACAATTTAATTTAATATTTGGTACCGTAAATAATACTTGTTTCACATACTTCTCTATTCAATGCTATCAGACTTATAAAGTAGATGCCTTCTCGTACAATAAATCAACCGCACTTGATAAATTCTTAACCAATTCAAGAGATGCATCATAAGTCGCGTCCTGCTTTGGTTCATCATAAATTATCAACCAACCATTACCTTGGTCCAATACCCCGTAAAATACTTTATCCAAGATCATTTGTGATAATTTTCCTTCCACTTGTTGTAAGTTCAAGCCAATTATTTTAGAAATGTGCCCCAATTCGACTACACTGTACGACTCGATTATTTTCAACAAGTTTTGTTCCAACAAGTTATCGTAGAGCGAGTTGAAGTGGTTCTTTATGATAGTATCCGATTTCAATTCAACAGCATAATTGAGCAACAGCGACTCGAATTCCTTCAAAGAACGATTAGAATATGCAACAGCTATTGCTTTCATAGCATCAATATCACGAGATTGATACTTTGTAACATTCTTTTGGTTCAAAATAACATTAACATCGTCAATCAAGTTCAACATCACTTTGGTCAATAACATGTACTTCAAAACAACGATAGAACGTGAATCGTCAGCAGAATTGAACCCTTCAAAGGATTCAAAAAAGTAAGAGAACGCAGTTTTGTAGTCCTTATCCTCAGCATTTAATATTCCACTTTGGCAATCCAATTCAGCTTGTAATAACGTAGGACAGTAGATAGAATTAGCAGATGTACGGGCACTAGTCAAAGCAGCACGAGACTTTGGAATGTTTCTCAAAGCATGATAAATCTTTGACTCTAATAACTGTACCTCAACAAGAGACGATTTATCATCCAATTTCTTGTATTCCAGTAATAATTCGGTGATAATTTTAAGTGAGTCCTGATACAATTGTTTATCGTATTGCAACTCAGCCAACTTCAACTGTAATGCTTGTCTTAAGAACGACAACTTACTCTCAATTGCCCATTCAATGGATTCAGTAGTCAGGGTTATTTGTAAATCGACTGAATCTGGAATCTTGTCGAAGTACTCAATCAATGTACGGATGATTTTAGCTGTTTTCGATTTGGCGAATTGGCCAACTAATTGTCTAGATTGGCTAACTAATTCGGCTAACTGAGTGGCATGGTTATGGTCTTGATATATTTTTCCTAACTCAATGAGTGCTGCTTCTTGCTCTTGTAACTGTTTGGTTGTTCTGGTGCTACTTGAGGTTGAAGCAGACATGAGAATCTCTTTGTATTTAGCTTCTGCAACGTCTAATTTCTGAGCAGTAGCTGCATTACGAGCTTCTTCCAATAATTTTGAAGGTTGAGACATTCTAGCTTAAGTGATGGTTGTGTTTGGGGTCGAGTCTATGTGGTTTCATTTGCCTCCAAGAGGTTGTTCGAATGGATTTGGCGATTTGATTTTGGTGTGCGGTGGTACGAAAATTGGAGAGAACACGACTAATCGTCTTAGAAGCTAGAGGGAACGACTGGCAGCCCATAAGGTGGGTATCCATAAATTGGCAGCAAATGCAGAGGGTTCTTTCCTTTTTTTGTTATCCATATGAGGGTAGCTTTAGTCGAATTTTCATTATTCTGTCAAATAAGTACTTGAATGATCAATAACGTCTGTTTTGCTATGCAATCTCAGTGTGAAAATTGGGTGCAAAATGCAGTGCAAGTTACCTTCAATACAAGGTAGATAAAATCAAACTAAATAACATTTGTATTTGTAACATAGATACGGCACTTGTTCCACCTATGTCTTGGAAACATAAATTTCAGCAAAAATTATCACTATTTGGATATCATTGGGGTCAATGTAGGTGCTTGAGCACATTCGAGTGATTGCAAAATAATAATGAGTGAGCAATTAATGAAGGCATTGGAAACAATTTGAAACAGTGATTTTGTATAGTAATTCAACGCCACATCCTAAATGATCGTAAACCATTGGTTGCATAATTTCCAGAGCATCAGTGCCCACTTGGTGGTGGTATAGGCTAATATTTAGTGGAAGCATGGTTTCAAAACACTTTACCCGGACAATGGCTCATATGAAAATCGAATTAGAAATGAATGCAAAAAGATAGACTGGCAGAACACTGGAAATCACTCAAAACATAAAACACTGAGATGATAAGAGTGATACCGAAACGCGTATTGGGGAGACCAATACTTGCTGCTCGAGTTCCAAGTCCAGCTTTGAATTTCGGAATTGTTCATGTTGGTTTCAGACAGTACTCAACTCCATTTCCGATTAAATCTAGCTCCCATAAGAAGACTGAAGACTTACCTAAATGGCGTCAATGGGGCCTCTATTTCCGGTCTCCAGAATTTCGGAAGTCCATGACGGTCTACTATGTGTGTGCATTTGGAGCTACATGTGTTGCTTTCTACTACTACATGAGAGACAGGTACTATGAAGACAAACAAATTGAATATGTACGTAAAAAGTACGCTGACAACAAAAAGAGCTTAACAGAATACGAATATCTTGTGATGAAGAAGTTTAGTCTAGAGAAATTACGTCCCTTAGAAGAGAAGAAGTTCCGTATTTATCAAATGATGAGAAAGGAATTCCGTAGAAAGAACTTATTATCGGATGTGATGTTCAGCCCTTCAATCGAGGAACTTGACGAATGGTACGCAAAGCAGACCAAAAGAGGTACGAAGAAGGCCCCTGTGTTAGCAGATGAAAAAGAGGAAGAACCCATAATTGAAGCAAAGCTTGAAATTCCACTTAAGAACTCCAATGTTGAGAACAAGTCTATTATGCCAGCTGAAGATACCACGGACTTTTACCAATCGAAAGCAGTAGACTACGACAACGAGGTCAAATGGGAAGAGCGCACTATGTGGATGGGTAAGCGCAGAAAGTGGTTAATGAAACAATTACATGGTGATGTTTTGGAAGTGGCATGTGGAACTGGTAGAAACTTACCTTATTTGTATCCTGAACGAGTTAAGTCTGTAACCTTCCTTGACTCTTCAAGAAATATGCTTGATATCACTCACGACAAGTTTAGAAAGTTATTTCCAGATTACCGTAAAGTAGCCTTCACTGTTGGAAAGGCTGAAGAATTGGTTGACTTGGCAGGTTCAATGAAATACGATACCATAGTGGAAGCATTTGGATTGTGCTCTCACGAGGATCCAGTCAAGGCATTGCAAAATATGAAGGACTTATTGAAGCCAGGTGGAAGAATCGTGTTGTTGGAACACGGTAGAAGTACTTGGGGATTCATAAATAATCACTTAGACTTCAGAAGTGAGAAAAGAATGAAAACTTGGGCATGTAGATGGAACCTTGAGATCGATGAGTTGGTTGATCAAGCCGGTTTGGACATAACTTACGAGAAAAGAGTTCACTTTGGTTCCACATGGATGTTGATCTGTAAGAGACCAGAAGACCCAATCACATTGGATGAGAAGCCTTTCCTTCAAAAGTTGTTTGCTGTGAAGGTAAAGCCAATTGAAAAATAGAAAATGTATATATCAAATAAGGCGGTAAATGAAATTGTATTCTAATGCTACATCGAGGTTTTGGAAATACTTTGCATCTTATCGCAAATGTAATTAATAGGCGTGGAGTTTCGATGTAAAGTAATCTAATTTAATATTCACTATTGCAACACATGGGTTAATTTGTGATTTCATCAAATGCTAATAGAATTGGAGCATAACAGGGTAGTACATTAGCAATATTTCAGGATTTCTAAATACCCTGTGCCTTCTCACATGTTCACGGAGACACTTGAGCTTGCATGATATTGTTCCGAAGGAGATGGCCACTTCTATTGATCCAAGTAAAGCATATATTTCTTGTAAGCAAGCTCATAGTCCAAACAATACTTCTTTGTCTCAAAGGTATATGCCCTCATCATCTTCAGCGCTATCTTGTGGGGAAGAATCTACATTTGGGGAAAGACTTGGTGTCTTTGTTTCTAACACTTCTTCTTTTTCCTTTTCTTCTTTCTCATTCAGGATGATATGTCCATTAGACCTCACAGTCAACGGACCAGCTGTCTGAGCTAACATTTCTCCTTCCTGTTTCAATATTTGATCACTTATCAATCCACGAACGAATAGTTCGTCAAGGCAAGCTTCAACTCTCTCACATTGATACTTAATCACAAGTGAATTCTCTACTCTTGACTCGTCATAAAGTAAATAGTCATCCCTCAACTCATCGTGGCTAGCATCTTCGGCCAACTGAGCCAACTTCACCTTGATCTTCAGTATCTCTTCTTCAAAGATTGCATTTGTTTCAGCCAATTTTTGGATAGAATTGAATAATTGGTCTTTAACACCACGGACCTGTGAGTCTGGAGTGTCCTTGATGGCCTCTATGAAGTCTTTTATATCAATGGGCTTGCTTGATTCTGACATAGCTCATTGGTCCGAGAGGATGATCTTCTGGTAAAGCTTCGATTTTTGGAGGCAATATCCATAAGAGGTAGTGCACGTTGCACAAGAAATATAGACGCATAGTTTATGCTTGTTGTCTAATAACAGCTCGAATCATAGCTTAAACATCTCGGATTTCCAGTTAGTTGTGGGTGCATATGATTGTTGAAGTTCGTGGGTGAAGCTAACGCTTTTAAAGTAATTGATTTTAATGTCCTTGAATCTGATAATTTCAATATCATCTTTTTTTGCAGCCATTCTTCGAAGCTACTGTAAGAATGGCTGCATCCCTTGAGTAAAGAGTAAAAAGGTATTCTTGTCAAAGTGTATGAAAATAGATTAGGTCGAAGATTACAATATACAGTTTGAAAGTAGCAAGCTTGTGACTTCCAAAGATACCCTGTTTTCAATTGAAGAAATATGTACTTGCCTGGTTTTGTGAGAATTATTGCAAAATCTTAGCAATTTTGCTGAAAGTAAGATTGGCAAATGCTTTTGAACCAGAGAATAAAGAATCCGTTTCCTCCTACCATGAGTGTTGATTCTGATCGTCGATTTGTGAGTTATGGGACATTGTAAATGCACAAAACTGAGAATAAATCTTATTCAAAAAAGCAAAAAATAAACCCGACGCGGGGGTCGAACCCGCGACCTTTCGATTAAGAGTCGAATGCTCT